>CM029398.1:3376505-3848054 GCA_017139565.1 Luffa aegyptiaca
AATAAACAAATCCAACCAACAAAAAATATCACAATAAACAAATAACTTTACTAATAAAATACTTACATATTTGATGAATTTCGAAAGTTTTCGATCGTTCAGGATTAATCTAATAATACAAAAAAAAAAAAAACATTCAATCACTAGATTTAAAAACAAAAAAACAACAAAAGAAAAAAAATCAGAATAAAAAATGAAGAAATTTTACTTACATAGTGGGTCCTTGGATTTTTGGCGTGTTTTCCTATCAAAATAGCGACAAAGACTCACTTTTTTGCTTCTATTATGATAAAGAAATCGGATGTGGGGTAGATGTAGGAAAGATGTGGGGCTAAAAACGCACAAAGAGGCCGGAAATAGGGAGAAAAATCGATGTGGGGCTCAATTTTTGCCGCGGTGAGAAGGAAAGATGGAAAAGGGATTCAATTTTGAAAGTTTTTGATCGTTCAGGATTAATCTAATAATACAAAAAAAAAAAAAACATTCAATCACTAGATTTAAAAACAAAAACACAACAAAAGAACAAAAAAAAAAAATCAGAATAAAAAATGAAGAAATTTTACTTACATAGTGGGTCCTCGGATTTTTGGCGTTTTCCTATCAAAATAGCAACAAAGACTCACTTTTTTGCTTCTATTATGATAAAGAAATCGGATGTGGGGTAGATGTAGGGAAGATGTGGGGCTAAAAACGCAGAAAGAGGCCGGAAATGGGAAAAAAATCGATGTGGGGCTCGATTTTTGCCACGGTGAGAGGAAAGATGGAAGAGGGTTTTTTTTTTTTTTAAAAAAAAATTACAGTAAGAGACGACCTTTGCTGCCTTTATTAAGACAGATGGATTGTTACTCACGGTAACTTTTTTAAAAATATTTCAGTACAATCGCGGGATTTTTTAAACTTAAGAGACGACCTACATGCGAATTTATTTTTTTAAAAAAACAATGACCACAATTGCATATCGTCTCTTGAAAAGACGATATGCAACCACGTAGGTGTAGGTCGTCTCTTACAATCGCTGAATTAAAACCACAATATTTCGCGAATAAGTTTCAAAACAACAATATATCCATAATAAGTATTTAAATAAATAATATTAATAAAAAATCCATCGATTTCACCTATTAGATGTATGAATTAATCTAGTGATTAAATATGATTGAACACGTAACGATTTCATAAACCAAGGATTACTATTTATTAACTATCTCTCCCGAGCACAATTAAATCTTTATGCAAAATTAAGAAATTGATATCCCTATCTAATTTCTACAACTAGCATAAGCCTTAGAGTTCAATTCTTTTGACGGTTTCTCAAGCAATCCTAAATCTCCCGATTATAGAACCACCTAAGACATGCAATTGATAAATCAAATCTAACCTACCCTTTCCCGAGCAATTAGTTCAGATAAAACAACAAATAATCCGTGATCAAGAGATTACAAGCATTAACTATTCAATTGCAAAAATGAAATACGTTACGAACAATCACAAAAATCCCTATATCAAACCAAACAAACTAATGGCTACATCGAGTCCCTAAGATACGAAATTAGTTACTCATGGTCTCAACAATACAAACAAAGTATGACAACAATCTCATCATGATAGTACAAGAGATAAAGGGTAGAAGAATAAAATTCACTAGTTGTGATCACCGCACGTTCCCGTCACGATCTCCACGATCTAAGCTCTGAAAATCAGCTATCCCCAATCTCCTCAGCTCTCTGGTCGAGTTCTCCTCAGTTTGGCTGTCTTTTTCTCTCCAAAAAGGTTCCCCAATCTCAGTTGCATCGTGTTCTATTTATAGCACAAAATTTGCCGCGACAGCGACGTTGTCGCGCATACGACCTAGAAAATAAGGAAAGTGGCGTAGTGTCGAGCTACACCCTACCTCAAACGCGTGTCTATTGGCTTTTGCGGTAGCATTGAGATGCCAAAGGGTAACGTCTCAACGCTACCCTTTCGGATTGGGTGGCTTGGGCATTGCTTTGTTCTCTCATTTCTTCACTTGAATTAATTCATTTGCTTCTGAATCATCAATATTCTTCCAAAGCTTCAATTTATATCCAATTGTTTGATTCCTACAAAATTAAACCAAATGTACGTAAAATTGGCCAAATAATTACCGAAACTAATGCTAAAATAATAGAAAATATAGCTCATAAACTGAGCTATCAAAAACTATAGGTTAAATTTAATGTGCATTAGATGCACATTAAAACTATAGCTTATGAGAAAAATATACATTTGAATATGATTCAAATGTGAAGTTAATTAAATATGGGATATTTAATTAAATAATTAATTAATTAGTGAATTAATTAATTAAATTAATTTAATATAGTTTAATTAAATATGATTTTATTAAATTAATTAAATTAATACTATAGGTTATGTGAGAGATATTCATTTAAATCAATTTAAATGAATTATATTAATTAAATATGATTTAATTAATTAAATTTAAATAAAATAAAATTGATTTTGATTTTTGAGTTAAAATTTATTTAATTAAATAACTCCCAACAGTTGCTGGAAGTTACCATTTACGTGGGATTAACTCCCCTCTGGGAAAAAGAGAAAATCTCTTAGATGTTGCTTCAGCTTTTACGGTAAAAAAAAAAAAAAAATACTAGAAGAACTCGCTCATCTCTCTCAATGGATCCAAGAAGAAAATTCTCCTTCTTGTGATTAATTTCCCTATACTCACGGTTTGGGTTCCCACAAACCATAAGCTTCATCCATACTCAGAGGATACCAAGGTTGTTGGGTGGTGGTGTCCTGTGTTTTGTTCCCAAAACCAATTGTTGTATTCGTGAACTTAAGATCGAGAGGAAAATTTTTGCTACTGTATTTGAGTCTACAAAAGTAAGTAAATTTCTAATCCATTTTGTAGACAAAGCATGTTTAACCTATTTAGAATTTATAGAAATTGTTATGTATATTGCACAATGTATGGGTTCGAAAGGTACCAAATTAAATTATGCATGATTCAATTCATTTCCGCTGGGGATTCAATCCCTGCATGTTCATGCTTGGGTTTTTTATATACATTACATATTCTCAATTAATTAATTCAAGGCCGAAAATTAAATATGAGATATTTAATTGGTGACTAATTAATTAAAGAGTTAATTAATTGAAAATTAATCAATTATGGAAATAATTAATCACTTATAGAAGTGATTAATCATTTATGGAAATGATTTAATCACTTATGGAAGTAATTAGTCATTTGTGGAAAAGATTAATCAATTATGGAATTGATTGATCATGGATTGATTAAATAAGGAATAGATTAAATCATTTATGGAAATAATTGATTTAATGTGAATATTTTATTCATGGCCTTTCTCCTATAAATAGAACACTAGACCTAATGGTTTGGTAGCCCTCTTGCTCTTGGACTCACAAGACAAGACCCTAGAATTCTCTCAAGCCTCCCTCTTAGAGAAAGACTCCCACAAGTCTTTTGCCTCCTAGACATAGAGACATACCGGTGTAACATCTATGGTTATTGTGTCTTTGAAGAAGAAAATTTCAGCGAAGAAATCAAAAGGGGGCTGCTGCGTTTTTGTTTGTTGAAGCGTCGTTGGCGAAGAACGGTCAAGTCTACAACGAAGGTTTGTAACAGTTCTTTTCCGTTTCTTTAGAAAAGCATGAAAATAAAAATAGTTTTATTTTCTAGTTGTTGTCAGCATGTTTATAGGGTTTTACATCGGCTTTAAAGCATGTTTAAAGTTTTGTTTTGCCTTTTCGTAACGGTATTTTGATATTAATTAATATACGACACAAGGTCCAATCGATGCGCTTCCGCTGTGCCGGGGCTTTCATCCCCTTCAATCGGCATCAGAGCCTTCGCTGTCCCTATTAATCGATATTAAAATTTGCGATAGGCTCTAATAGGTGGGATTTATGCAAAATGTATGTTTGGTTTGCATTGAACTGTTTAGGTTAATTTTATGGCCATAGATTTTATTTTTATGTGATTTTGATCATGTAAGGACCCGGTGTTTCGGGTATTTTATGTAAAATCAAGTCCTTTGTAAGTCCAGGTCTAGAATAGGTTTTTATGAGATGAAAATCGGAGAAATCGTGACAAAAAACCGAGGCCAAAACGATGAAAAACGCTGTTGTTTTGCCCAGATTCTGCCTCCAGATGCAACAATGTCAGGACTCTGCTCTAAAAGCGTCTCGATGCTGTCTCGATACCGCAAGCGCTAAGTTCAAACAAACCCACAGCGCCAGGATGCTGCGTTGCAAGCGTCTCGACGTTGTCACGATGGCAGCGCGAATTACGGCTTCAACAGGTGCGGTTCAAAGTGTATGGGCGGTCTGGTTCACTCCGGTTCGGCTGGGCTGGGACCAATTAGGTTCGGTTCAGCTGAATTTTGGCTTGGTTGGTGATTTTGAAGGCTGGTTCGAGGCTGTTCGGGACGGTCCGTGATGCCTAGACCAAATTGTGGAGCTGCAGAAGGATTTTAGGGTAGAATTTAGCTAAAATTATTGTAATTTAATGCTTTATTTTATCCTAGGGGCCAAAATTAACCGGTTCAATTGCTATTTATATACTTTATGGATGTCATATAGAATATTTAATCCCACCTTAGGTTATAAACATGCTCATGCATTGATTTATATATTATAAATTTGTTATAATGTATGTTTTAAATGCATGTAATTATTTTCATATTTTTTTTTAATATAAGTGTATATTAATTATATGAAAATAATAAAGCATGAAGCATGTCATTACTTAGATTAAATATAAATAGTTATGTTTAATGTGAAGAATGCAACATGCTTGTTTAATTTTCTTGATTGGCTTATAATTGTTATATTAAAAGAAAATCAATATTGCATGAAGCATGAAACATCCATAGTAATTAATATAATTGTTATATTATTTTTCCATGCGATGCAATATGTATGGTTTAATTATTTAATTTAAATGGGATTGTTGAATGAATTAAACCCTAGATTCTTGATTATAGGATTAATCATTAAAATTTGAAATAGTTTTAATATTAATGATTAGAAACCGTCAATCTATAATCAAGAATTGCATGCAAACATAAGATCATAGGATAAATTGGATTAATTTTAAAATTGTTTAAAATTAATTAGACCTAGATCAGTTTCTAATAGGATTAAAATGTTTTTCTTACTTAGAATTAAAAATAGTTTTAATTGACTAAGTAGGAAAAACATTGCTATGATTATAAGGGAACTCCACCGGTTAAGTTCTGTCTAACCCTGAACACCTCCTACTTGGGAACTGACTCGGAATACCAGAGTTGAATTAATCATAGTCAAATGTTAGCATGCAATGTCACTAGGTTTGTTACCTAGATCTTTAGAGTAAAAACTTTACATTACTATGGTTATAAGGGAACTCTCTCGGTAAAGTTCTGTATAAGGCTGGGGGTATTTAAGTTGACGGTTTACGGAACACCTCCTACCTAGGAACTGACCCGAACCTTGAGTTGAATTAACCATAGTCATGTTGACTTGCAATGTTGCTAGGTTTATTAAAGGAGTTTAATTCACCTAAAACGTTGCGGTTGAATCCTTTCCATAATTGTTATAATAGGATTAGACTTAGATAGATTGACATAGCCGAATTTTATCTAAGTTAAATAACCCTAAATAAACCATAGGACATTTTCAGTGGGAGGAAAATTACAAAACGAGATTTAAATCAAGTTTTGCTCCTACGTCCCAATATTCACAACGTGAGGTTCATGCTCGGTTTCGTGTCGCCTTAGGAGCGGCCTCCCTTCGGAAAGCGTTTGCATGGATCAATAACAAGGTGAATGGGAAAAATGTTTAAAGTAAGTGGGAGCGGGACACGCGTCAACGTATCCCTCAGTCTCCGCCTCTAGTTCTCACCGTGAGGGTCCTATGATCCGCCTGCGTGTTGTCCTGACGCAACCATCCCTTCGGAGGGCCTGATCATAGGATTCAGAACATCGTGAACTCCTAAATAGGATAGGAACTCTTAGGCTAATTACCAACAGTTGTCTTTCCCTTTGATAGCCTCTTGGTGCGTGCCTCTGAGATCTGAAAGTGGGAGGGTTACACTTACGAGGATGAGTTAAAAGTGTTAACAAATCCTTGACCGAACAACGATGGCTAATGTCTATAGGAATATGAGTTATTCTAGGATTAGAATTAGCTGAGAAATGTCTCATTTTAGAGGAGGAGTAGCTGATCACCCTTCGGTGGCTGATATTCTAAACCTCTAAAACATTGTTGCAAAACTAAATCAATAGTTTTAGGGTTCTGTGATTGCTTGTTTTGCAAAATTGATTGGATTGTGTGCAATTGTTTGCTTGTATGATGGGTTTAAGGCAAAGATAACTAATACGGTCATTGTTTGTTAAATTTCAGCAATGTCTTCCTCAATAGTCTCTCTGCTTAAAAATGAGAAATTAACCGGCGAAAATTACGCTACGTGGAAGTCGAACCTGAATACGATTCTTGTTGTCGATGATTTGTGGTTCGTCTTAACGAAGGATTGTCCTCCAACCCCTACTCGTAATGCATCCCAAGCAATTAAGGATGCTTATGACCGCTGGACCAAGGCCAATGATAAGGCTCGCGTCTATATCCTAGCCAGCTTATCTTAAGTATTGGCTAAGAGACATGAAGGCATGGTCACGACGAGGGAGATTATGAACTCTCTCCAGGAGATGTTTGGACAACCATCCTACCAACTCCACCATGACGCTCTCAAGTATGTTTATAGCTGCCGCATGAAAGAGGGCACATCTGTTCGGGAACATATCCTGGATATGATGGTCCAATTCAACGTGGCAGAAGCAAATGGGGCGGTCATAGATGAGCGAAGTCAGGTTGCATTCATCTTAGAATCTCTTTCAAAGAGTTTTCTACAGTTTCGAAGCAATGCAATGATGAATAAAATAGTATTCAACCTGACTAGTCTCTTGAATGAGCTACAACTCTATCAATCTCTTCTTAAAAACAAGGGACAAGTAGAAGGAGAGGCAAATGTTGTCCACTCTAAAAGAAATTTTGAGAAGGGTTCATCCTCTGGAACTAAATCTGTAGCCTCTTCTCCGAAGAAGATTCAGAAGAAGAAAGGAAACAAGGGGAAGGCTCCCGCTACTACTGCTAAGAACAAGGGAAAAACCAAAGTTGTGGCTGACAAGGGCAAGTGTTTCCACTGCAATGTAGATGGACACTGGAAGAGAAACTGTCCAAAGTACCTTGCTGAGAAAAAGAAGGAAAGGAAGGAAAATAATTCCTTTCAGCAGTTGAACGATGGTGAAATGACGCTCAGGGTCGGAACTGGAGAAGTCATTTCAGCTAAGGCAGTGGGAGCTGCGAAGTTATTTTTTGGAAATAGATTCTTACTTTTAGAAAGTTTGTTAATCGTTTCCAAGATTAAGAGAAACTTAATTTCTATTTCATGTTTGATTGAACAATCATATATAGTTACTTTTAATATGAATGAAGCGTTCATTTATAAGAATGGTGTACTTATTTGTTCAGCCAAATTAGAAAATAACTTGTATATATTAAGACTAACCGAAAACAAAACACTTTTAAATCACAAATTATTTAAAACTGTTGAAACTCAAAGAAAAAGTCAAAGAATTTCTCCAACAAGTAACAATACTCATCTTTGGCATTTAAGACTTGGTCATATAAACATTGATAGAATCAGTCGTTTGGTAAAGAATGGACTTCTAAGCGAGTTAGAAGATGATTCACTACCACCTTGTGAATCTTGTCTCGAGGGCAAAATGACCAAAAGACCCTTTACTGGAAAAGGATACAAAGTCAAAGAACCCTTAGAGTTAATACATTCGGATCTCTGTGGTCCAATGAATGTAAAAGCTCAAGGAGGGTACGCATATTTCATCTCATTTATAGATGATTATTCAAGATATGGTTACTTATACCTAATGGGACATAAGTCCGAGGCCCTTGAAAAGTTTAAGGAGTTTAAGGCTGAAGTTGAAAACCAATTAGGTAAATCAATTAAAGTACTTCGATCTGATCGAGGAGGGGAGTATATGGATCAAAGATTCTAGGATTATATGATAGAACACGAAATCCAATCCCAACTCTTAGCTCCTGGTCACCTCAACAAAATGGTGTATCAGAAATGAGAAATAGAACTTTTTTAGACATAGTTCGATCAATGATGAGCTATGCTCAATTGCCTAGCTCGTTGTAGTAGAGACTGCAGTACACATCTTGAACAATGTTCCCTCGAAAAGTGTTTCTGAAACACCTTTCGAATTATGGAAGGGGCGTAAACCTAGTTTGCATCACTTTCGCATCTGGGGTTGTCCAACACACGTGCTTGTGACAAATCCTAAGAAACTGGAACCTCGTCCAAAACTGTGTCAATTTGTTGGTTACCCTAAAGAAACGAGAGGTGGTTATTTCTACGACCCAGAAGAAAATAAGGTGATTGTATCGACAAACGGAACCTTCTTGGAGGAAGACCACATGAGGGATCATAAACCACGTAGCAAATTAGTATAAGGAGAAGCTACTGAAGAATCACCAAGAGTTGTTGACGAAGCTGGATCTTCAACAAGGGTTGATGAAGGAACTAGTTCTTCATATCCATCCCGTCCTTCTCAAACGTGTTGGGATTGGTGTTCTAAAACTCGTAGATAGTGAATGTTAAACGAATTATATACTTATTCGATAAAGGCGTTATCGAGATTAATTCAGTAAAGTTATTACTGAATAAAGTAAATTGCACATATAATAACCCAAATCCAATAAACTAAGATCCATGGCTATAGGATGAACACTTGAGCTTTATGTAGAGACATAAAAGTGGATCAAGCCTGAGTAATAGCCAAAACGGTCTATAATATAGGGATAGGGTTGGGTACCTTATTCTGGAGACACTATGAGACGCGGCCCACTTTATAGATGGTATAGACGATGTGATCCTAAATCGTCCATGTAGAGACATGCGAGTGGGGGCGTCCTATGCAATGAGTTTGCATAAGACCAGGACCAAGAAATAAGTCGCTCTCGCTTTATAACACCGTTTACTGACGAGACTGACTATTTCATGTGATGACCTAGGTAACTCGATCTTAATCCTGAGCTAACTATGAACTCCTGTTTATTCGGACTTATCCTTAGATCTTCATAGGTGAGAGTGGCTCAGTATCGCTGACTCAATAAGCCTCCCATTTCAGGGATAATAACGAGTAGATAGCTGGGGACATAGTCGTGCAAGAAGGAATTCACTCCTACCCGAATTAGGGATAGTAGAGAGGTTGTTCCCTTAAGTGCTGACTCCGGGGCTTGAACAAAGGGATCCCGCCCTCTCATTGGCCCGAGAGGGACTCGGTTTATTGGTTGGACCATAAACCAATTGTTCATTAGAGGATCAGTGGGACTTAAGGAACTAGAAGTACTATAGGAGTAAAACGGGCTTTTGACCTAGCTATAGCTACGAACAGCCTGTGAAGGATCGACTTACTAATCATGGTTAAATCAAGTGGACAAAAAAATATGTCTATAGTGAGGGGAGTGCAACTATCGGGCTATAGTGGAGTGTCCCGGTAGTTAACGAATGTTGGCTAGCTTGGATAATGAGATTAGTCGGTTAGCCTCGAATCGTTGGAGCCCATGATCTATAGGTCCATTAGGTCCCCCTACTAGCTCATATCGGAACAAAGCCTAGAACAAAAAGATAGGAAGCTTTGAATCGTTCAAAATCGGGAAAACGGGTATTATCGTAAATTGTGTTTGACACAATAATTTAATTATGAATTAAATTAGAAAATGAGAGATGGAGTATTTAAAAGTGTTTTGAATACCATATATATGTATTAGGAATCATATATAATTCATGGCACTAGGCGATAAAGATTAATTGGATTAATCATGTAAAAATTACTTGGAATTGTACAAATTAATTGCCTAGAAATCAATTTCAATTTTGAATTGAAATAGGAATGAATTGCAAGCTGAAAATTGAGAATTTAGATTCAATTTTAAGTGGATTTAGTGGCATTCCCACTCTTGCATGTTGATGCATAGTGGAAAACAACACAACCATGCACTAGTTGCATGTGTTGTGAATTAAACACCTAGAATCCATTTTGAGTTGCAATTTCACCATGTGTCTAGTGTCATGAGGCTTCTCTTTGCATGGAAGATGTCTATATAAGGAGTATGAATCAGATTCAAAGGAAGTAGAGCCATTTTCCATATTGTTATGCTGCTGGATTTTGGTCTCAAACTCACTCATCTCCATATATCTCTCTAGTGCTTGAACCTTCAAGCATTCCCTTCCCATTCCCTATCTCTATAGACTCCCACAAGTCGTTCTTGGCCCGGAGAATAGTAGGGAAGACACTAGAGGTGGTCCACACACCGTTCGTGATCAAAGGAATCAAAGGGAGTTGTTGAATCGGTCTCCAAAAGGTTGGTAAAAATTCTGCTCTCTCCTTACGGTATTTGGACAGCATGTTTTCATTTTCTAAAATTGATGTAGTTAAGTGCCTCCGATCCTAAAATTTCTTCCGCATGTGTTATATGAACACCTTCAAAACGTTGAGAATGCCTCGACGCAGTGGGAGAGTTGTATTACAACCTGATCGCTACTTGGGTTTAACTGAAACTCAGGTTGTCATACCTAATGATGGCATTGAGGATCCATTGTCCTATCAACAGGCAATGAATGACGAAGATAAGGATGAATGGGTCAAAGCCATGGACCTGGAAATGGAGTCAATGTACTCCAATTCTGTATGGGAACTCGCAGATCTACCAGTTGGGTTAAAACCCATAGGGTGCAAATGGATCTATAAGAGAAAAAGAGATGCAGCTGGGAAGGTACAGACCTTCAAAGCTAGACTAGTGGCAAATGATTATACCCAAAAGGAAGGGGTTGACTATGAGGAAACCTTTTCTCCTGTAGCCATGTTAAAGTCCATAAGAATTCTCTTGTCCATAGCCACATATTATGACTATGAAATATGGCAAATGGACGTCAAGACTGCCTTTCTGAATGGTAATCTTGAAGAGAATATCTTCATGTCTCAACCCGAAGGGTTCGTAGCCCAAGGTCAGGAATAAAAGGTTTGTAAGCTAAATCGATCCATTTATGGATTGAAACAAGCGTCCAGATCTTGGAACATTAGATTTGATACTACAATCAAATCTTTTGGTTTTGACCAAAACGTTGATGAGCCTTGTGTGTACAAGAAAATCAACAAAAAGAAAGTAGCTTTTCTAGTACTTTATGTAGACGATATCCTACTCATTGGGAGTGATGTAGGATACCTCACTGACATTAAGAAATGGCTAGCAACCCAATTCCAAATGAAAGATCTGGAAGAGGCTCAATATGTTATTAGAATCCAAATCATTAGGGATCCTAAGAACAAAAGGCTAGCACTATCTCAAGCAACGTATATTGACAAAATGTTGTCTCGATATTCGATGCAAAACTCCAAGAAGGGATTGTTACCCTTCAGACATGGGGTACACCTGTCTAAAGAACAGTCTCCTAAGACACCTCAAGAAATTGAGAACATGAGACACATTCCCTACGCCTCAGCTGTGGGCAGTTTAATGTATGATATGCTCTGCACTAGGCCTGACATATGTTATGCAGTGGGAATAGTCAGTAGGTATTAGTCTAATCCAGGGTTGGACCACTGGAGAACGGTTAAGAATATCCTCAAGTATCTTTGGAGAACGAGGGACTACATGCTTGTGTATGGAGCTAAGGATTTGATTCTTACTGGATACACTGACTCTAACTTTCAAGCTGATAAGGATTCAAGGAAATCCACATCAGGGTCGGTATTCACCCTCAATGGAGGAGCAGTAGTTTGGAGAAGCATCAAACAAGGATGCATTGTTGGGTTTTATGCCCTAAAACTCATAGATAGTGAATGTAAACAAATTTTATACTTGTATTTAATAAAGTGTTATTTAGTTTTTGCAATAAAATGTTATTGTTAAATATTGCACTATTTGACCCAAATCCAATAAACTAAGATCCAAGGTTGTTTGTATGTAACTTGAACTAGTATGTGGGGACATACGGGGATTGATGTTCAAGTAACAACCTAAAAGGTCTATAGTACAAGGGTAAGGCTGGGTACCTTATCCTGGTGACACTATGGATACGACCCACTTTGTATTATGATACAAATGCAATGATCCAACGCGTTCATGTAGTTGAGATGCGAGTGGGGGTATCCTATGCAATGAGTTTGCATAAGACCGAACCGCGAAATAGTTAACCACTAATTGTAACACCGTTAGTTGGCTTGGTTTTTATTTTACTAGGATGACCTAGACAACTCAGTCTCAATCCTGAGTGGATTATGGACTCCTGTTCACGAGGGGTTGTCCTTTGATTTGTATGGGTGAGAGTGGCCAGCACGCCGACTCAATAAGCCTACCATTTTGGGGACAATACCGAGTGGGGAGCTGGGAACATAATCACACAAGATGGAATTCACTCATTCTCGACTCTAGGGTAAGTAGAGGTGTGTTCCCTTAAGTGGTGTCTCTGGGACTTGAACAATGGGCCCAACCCTCTCTATGGCACGAGAGAGACTTCTGTTTGTTGGTTGGACCTCAAACAGGTTGTTCATTAGAGGAGCACTGGGGACTTAAGGACAAAGATGTAACCCAGGGGTAAAACAGTAATTTGACCCAGCTGGGGTACGAACACACGTGAAGGACTGACTTGCCGTTATTGGTCGATATCCGTGGACACAGAAATATTCTGCAGTGAGAAGAGTGCAGCTGTGGGTCTTTAGTGGAGTGACTCACAGTTAACGAATGAAGACTAACTTGGTTAAAGAGTTTAAGTCGATTAGTCTCGTATCGTTGGAGCTTCTGATCTGTAGGTCCATTAGGTCCCACTGGTAGCTCGTAAAAAGACTTGAAGCAAACAAATATAAATTGTAAATTGAAAGTGTTCAATTTATTTGGGGAATCATATAATGTATATTGATGCATTATAATATAAAGTTTATGAAACTTTATAATATAATTTTTGAATTAATTTCAAAAATTAATTCTTGAGAGAAAATATTTGAAAGAGTTCAAATAAATTTAATATGAATTGGATTCATATTAATTTTAATTTTAATAAAATCCCTAAGAATAAATATATGATATTTAATTGGAAAATTAATTAATTATGGAATTAATTAATTATTTATTAAAATTAGAGACCTTTTCCTATTAGGAAAAAAGTCTTGGCCTTTACTATATATAGACCCCTAGGGTGGGGTGAAAGGTATCCCATTGTCTCTCCTTCTCTCAGAGATCTCTCCCAAAAGACTCCCACAAGTCTCCTGCTACAAGAAGTCTTAGAGATATACTGGTGTAGCCGATTAGTGGTGTTCGCACAAGAGGGTTGCTGCGTTTTCAATCTTATTGACAAGAAAAGGGGAATTGATCAAGGCTTTCTACAAAAGTAAGTTTTCTATGAAATCCTTGATCACTAGGATCAATCTAGTTGATCTTTTAGCATATTTATAGCATATGTACAGCCCATTAAATATAGATTTATTGTTGTAATATTTTGCAAATTGTATTGGTATTTCAATTGGAATCTAAGACTCTGAGTAGGTTCGGTAATACTTTCCGCTGCGTGGGGCTTTTATCCCTTCATGCATAGTAGACTCAACCATGGAGGCTGAGTACGTAGCAGCTAAGGAAGCGGTATGGCTTAGAAAGTTCTTGACTGATTTGGAAGTTGTTCCAAATATGAACGTGCCCATAACACTACACCGTGACAACAGTGGGGCTGTAGCCAACTCAAAAGAACCTCGAAGCCACAAACGAGGTAAACACATCGAGAGGAAATATCACCTGATACGGGAGATTGTGCAACGAGGAGATGTGATCGTCACTAAGATCGCTTCAGAGCACAACATCGCTGATCCATTTACGAAGACTCTCACGGCTAAAGTGTTTGAGGGTCATCTAGAGGGTCTAGGTCTACAAGATATGTATGTCGTCTAATCTAGGGCAAGTGGGATAAATGTATAATGGGTATAAGGATGCCCTAGTTCATTGTATTATTTTAGTATATTTACTTTATGAAATATACAATACACATGACATTTCCAGCTTTAGATTATTGCATTTACATCCCACTAACTAGTGTTTTAGTTCAAGTGGGAGTTTGTTGGGTTTTATGCCCTAAAACTCGTAGATAGTGAATGTAACCGTTGAATATTAATGAAATAATATTGATGTGTTTTTCCATTAAGTGTTATTAGTTATTTTATGTTTGTCTTTGCCTAAAATAACCCTAATCCAATAAACTAGACATCCTAGGCTGTAATATGAGTCTTGAACTATATGTAGTGACATATGGGGATCACTGTTCAAGAAACAGCCTAAAGGGTCTATAGTATAGGGATAAGACTGGGTGCCTTATCCTGGTGACACTATGGATATAACCCACTTTGTATTTGATACAAACGCTATGATCCAACGCGTTCGTGTAGGAGACATGCGAGTGGGGGTATCCTGTGCAATGAGTTTTCATAAGACCGGACCGCGAAATAGTAACCACTGGTTATAACACCGTTAACTAGTTAGGTTTCTTTTTAACTAGGACGACCTAGACAACTTAGTCTTAATCCTGAGTTGATTATAGACTCCTGCTCATGAGGGATTGTCCTTTGATTTGTATGGGTGAGAGTGGCCAATACGCTGACTCAGTAAGCCAACCATTTTGGGGACAAGACCGAGTGGGGAGTTGGGAACATAATCGTACAAGATGGAATTCACTCCTTCCTGACTTTAGGGAAACAGATGAGTGTTCCCTTAAGTGGTGACTCCGAGTCTTAAACAAAGGGCACTACCCTCTCAATGGCACGAGAGGGTTTCTGTTTGATGGTTGGACCACAAACAGGTTGTTCATTAGAGGAGAGCAGGTACTTAAAGAAATAGAAGTAACCCAAGGGTAAAACGGTAATTTGACCCAACTGGTGTTACAGACACTCGTGAAGGACTAACTAGTCGTTATTGGTCTATATCCGTGGACACAGAAAATATGTCTGCAATGAGAAGAGTGCAACTGTGAGTCTATAGTGGAATGTACACACAGTTAACGAATATTGATTAATTTGGTTAATGAGTTTGACCTATTAATCTCACATCGTTGGAGCTTCTGATCTGCAGGTTCATTAGGTGCCACTGGTAGCTCATAAAGTAATTTGAGACAACTAAGTAATAAATGTAAATTGAAAGTGTTCAATTTGCTAAGGGAAACAATATAATATATATATTGATATATTATTATGAGAGAAATAAATATTTGAAGAAATTTCAAATATAAATGTGAATTTGATTCATATTAAATTTATAGGAATTTGAAAGAGTTCAAATATGAATTAATTAATTTAAGGCCTAAAATTAATTTGGGCAATTAATTAATTCAAGGCCGAAAATTAAATATGAGATATTTAATTGGTGACTAATTAATTAAAGAGTTAATTAATTGAAAATTAATAAATTATGGAAATAATTAATCACTTATGGAAGTGATTAATCATTTCACTTATGGAAGTGATTAATCATTTATGGAAATGATTTAATCCCATATGGAAGTAATTAGTCATTTGTGGAAAAGATTAATCAATTATGGAATTGATTGATCATGGATTGATTAAATAAGGAATAGATTAAATCATTTATGGAAATAATTGATTTAATGTGAATATTTTATTCATGGCCTTTCTCCTATAAATAGAACACTAGACCTAATGGTTTGGTAGCCCTCTTGCTCTTGGACTCATAAGACAAGACCCTAGAATTCTCTCAAGCCTCCCTCTTAGAGAAAGACTCCCACAAGTCTTTTGCCTCCTAGACTTAGAGACATATCGGTGTAACCTCTGTGGTTATTGTGTCTTTGAAGAAGAAAATTCCAGCGAAGAAATCAAAAGGGGGCTGCTACGTTTTTGTTCGTTGAAGCGTCGTTGGCGAAGAACGGTCAAGTCTACAACGAAGGTTTGTAACGATTCTTTCCCGTTTCTTTAGAAAAGCATGAAAATAAAAGTAGTTTTATTTTCTAGTTGTTTTCAGCATGTTTATAGCGTTTTACAGCGGCTTTAAAGCATGTCTAAAGTTTTGTTTTGCCTTTTCGTAACGGTATTTTAATATTAATTAATATACAGCTCAAGGTCATCGATGCGCTTCTGCTGTGCTGGGACTTTCATCCCCTTCAAAGGTAATAAACCCTTCTTGGAATTCTGAATCGAATATCGTACCAACATCTTGTCGATATAGGATGCCTGAGATAATGCTAGCGTTTTGTTTTTTCGATTCCTTACGATCTGAATCCTTAGAACGAACTGAGCCTCACCCAAATATTTCATTTGGAATTGAGTTGCTAGTCATCGCTTAATGTCAGTCAGGAATTCTACTTCATTCCCAATGAGTAGGATATCATCTACATACAACACTAGGAAAGCGACAGTTGTGTTGATAATCTTCTTGTAAACACAAGGTTCATCAACATTCTGTTCAAAACCATAAGATTTGATTGCAGTATCAAACCTTATATTCGAAGATCTATAAGCTTGTTTCAACCCATAAATGGATCGTTTAAGCTTGCAAACCTTTTGCTCTTGACCCAATACAATGAACCCATCTGGTTGAGCCATATATATACAAGATTGCCATTCAGAAAGGTTGTATTAACATCCATTTGCCAAATTTCTTAATTATAAAACGTAGCAATAGATAAGAGTATTCTAATCGACTTAAGCATGGCAACAGGGGAGAAGGTTTCTTCGTAGTCCACCCCTTCCCTCTAAGTATAACCCTTCGCCACAAGTCGAGCCTTAAAGGTTTGTACCATATCAGCTAGTTCTCATTTCCTCTTGTAGATCCATTTACAACCCATAGGTTTTACTAGGGGTGAAAGAAACCGAACCGAGTCGGTTCGGTTCGGTTTTTAGATTTATTCAGCCCGAACCGAACCGGTTCGGTTCTTCGATTTTGGTATAAATACATCTTTTACTTTTTAGGGTTTCAGTTTCACCGTTTCTTTTTTTTCCCATCTCTCTCTCTCTCTCAAGCACAAATTTCACGGTCTCCTCTACGACAAATTTTTTTCTTTCCGTTTTTCCCCTTTCCCCTTTCACAGTTTCACCATCTCCTCCATGGCTCCACCACGATTCCTTTCCCTCCAACGTCGTTTCCTCCACCACAGCTTCCCACCGTCGCCTCCTTCCCCACGAAACGACGAACGACGTCGACTCCTTCCCACCGCCGCCTCCTCCACCCCGAAACGAACGCGTCGACTCTTCCCCACCGCCGCCTCCTCCACCACGAAACGAACAGCGAACTCCTTTCACTGCCGATTCATGATTTTCCTTTTAATGGGTTTTTGTTTCTTCTTATTTTCGCATTTGGGGGTTGATTTTCTTTACTTTTGTTTTTTCTTCTTCTGATTTTTGCATCTAGGGTTCATTTTTTTTTCCTCTTGAATCTCTGAGTTTGTTTTTTGTTTACTTTTGGGGTTTTAGTTTGAAGTTTGTTCCTCTTGAATCTGATTTTTGCATCTAGGTTTCAGCCTTTTTCATTCTTGCATGTGTTTTTTTCCTCTTTGATTTCTGGCGATTGCCCTTCAAACCGATCCGACCCGACCCATTTTCACCCTTAGGTTTTACCCCATCTAGCTGCTTTACAAGTTCCCAAAAAAAATTGAAGTACATCGACTCCATTTCGAGGTCCATGGCTTTAATCCACTAGTCTCTGTCTACATTGTTCATTGCCTGTTTATAGGTCAATGGATCCTCAACGCCGTCATCAAGTATGACGACTTGGGTTTCTATTAAACTGACATAGACTGGATTCACCTCTAATTATATTGAGTATCTGAAGAATATGTCGTTTTTGTGCATTGATCCAAGTATAAATCATGCACTATCAAGTTCGAGTAGTGACATAAAAGTGGATCAAGTTAGAATCCTTGGCTATGATATGAACACTTGAACTTTATGTAGTGACATAAAAGTGGATCAAGTTCGAGTGATAGCCTAAATGGTCTATATTATATGGATAAGACTGGGTACATTATCTTAGGAAAACTATGTGACGCTACCCACTTTGTTTTAGTACAAACGATGTGATCCTGAATCGTTCATGTAGAGACATGCGAGTGGGGGCGTCCTATGCAAAAGAGTTTGTATAAGACCAGACCACGAAATAAGTCACTTTAACTTTATAACGCCGTTTACTGTGAAGCTGACATATTTCAAGCGATGACCTAGGTAACTCGATCTTAATCCTAAGCTAACTATGAATTCCTGCTTATTCGAGATTATCCTTTGATTTGCATAGGTGAGAGCGGCCCAACATCGCCGCTCAATAAGTTCCTACCATTTTGGGGATAAGACCAAATAGATAGCTAGGGACATAGTCTTGCAAGATGGAATTCACTCCTACCCGACTTTAGGGATAGTAGAAAGGTTGTTCTCTTAAGTGCTGACTCTAGGACGTGAACAAAGGCGCACCGCCCTCTCATTGGCCCAAGAGGTATTAGGTTTAGTGGTCGGACAAAAAACCAATTGTTCATAAGGGGCACAGTGGGGACTTAAGGAACAAGAAGTAACTTTAGGGGTAAAACAGACTTTTGACCTAGCTTTAGTTACGAACAACTTGTGAATGGTCGACTTATTGATCACGGTTATATCGGGTGGACAGAAATATATCTACAGTGGGGGGAGTGCAACTACGGGTTATAGTGTTGTGTCTCGTTAGTTAACGAATGTTGGTTAACTAGGTTAAAAGGGTTTAGCAAGTTAATCTCAGATCGTTGGAGCCCATGATCTGTAGGTTCATTAGGTCCCCCTGCTAGCTCAAAGGACTAAACCTTAGAACAAAGTGATGAAAGAAATTGAAAACGTTCAAATTCGATTTAGGGAGATTGATAAGTGCCAAAAATATACCTATTTTGCCCTTTATTCTTAGCTTATTTCTTGTGAAACTTGTATGTTTTTTGTCAAAATTACTATTCCCGAGCCTAAAAAGTGCAAAAGTTGGTAAGTTAGGTCTTTGAGAGTCATGTGTGTCAAATTATACATATTTGTGCTTAAGAGAACTCATTTTGGTGTGAATTTGACTTAGTTTTGGTGTTTTGCAGGAAACAGAGAAATGCTGTTGAAATGTGACCACATTTCTGCCAAGGCAATGAATGCGAATGCATTTCTGCCAAGGCAAAATGAAATGCGACCGCATTTCTGGTCTGAAACAGAAAAGTCTGAGTCCTTCACGGGTCGTTTTAAATGAGCTTTTCACGCAACTAATTGGCTGTTTTGACTCTGAAACTGACTGGACTACCTACCAACACCATTTTCATGACTCCTCAACCACTTCCCACACTATAAAAGGCCTCGATTCAAAGGGAAATTAAAGCAGAACTCATTTGGAAGAAGAGGGTGGTGATAGCGAGAGAGTGGAGTGTCTAAGCGAACTCTAGAATGATTGGATAAAATAGAAAAACCCTAGTATTTAGCTACTGTCATTATTTCCAGCTTTTGTTACTTTTCATTTATCTGTATTCTTTACATCTTATTTCCAATGAAAAGGTATTCATTTGCACTTTATCTCACCATGAGTAGCTAAATTCCGTTGAGGGGTTCAATATGGTGAATTCCCTTATGGTTCAATAGCTTGAAAGTGTTTTATTTGCTTAAGTGTTGTTCAATGCATGTCATGGTTTATTGAATATCATTCTGATCTTTCTGAGTTTAAATTGATCACTTAGACTTCGCATGCTATGTGAGTTTGATCTCGAAAGGGACATGGGATTTTATTAAATTATTAATATGAATCCAATTCATATTAATTATTTGAACTCTTTCAAATATTTTCTCTCAAGAATTAATTTTGAAATTAATTCAAAATTATATTATAAAGTTTCATAAACTTTATATTATAATGTATCAATATACATTATATAATTCCCCTAAATAAATTGAACACTTTCAATTTACAATTTATACTTAATTGTCTCAAGTCTCTTTACGAGCTACCAGTGGGACCTAATGGACCTACAGATCAGAAGCTCCAACGATACGAGACTAATTGGCTAAACTCATTAACCACATTAGTCAACATTCGTTAACTGTGGGTCACTCCACTAAAGACCCATAGCTGCACTCTTATCACTGTAGAATATTTCTATGTCCACGGATATCGACCAATGCAGTAAGTTAATCCTTCATGTGTGTTCGTAACACCAGCTGGGTCAAATTACCGTTTTACCCCTGGGTTACCTTCGGTTCCTTAAGTACCACTGATTCCTCTAATGAACAAGTTGTTTAGGGTCCAACCACTAAACAGGAGTTCCTCTCGGGCCAGGAGAGGACGACGCGCCTTTGTTCAAGCCCCAGAATCAGCCCTTAAGGGAACACACATCTACTTACCCCAATAGGGGAAGGAGTGAATTCCATCTTATACTGTTATGTTCCCAGCCCCCATTCGGTCTTGCCCCTGAAATGGTAGGATTATTGAGTCGACGAAATGACCACTCTCACCCATACAAAACTAAGGACAATCCCTCCTGAAAGGAGTTCATAACAGACTCAGGATTGAGATTGAGTTACCTAGGTCATCATATTGAAATAGAAACATAAACTAGTTAACGACATTACATCTAGTGGTTACTATTTCGCGGTCCGGTCTTATGCAAACTCATTGCATAGGATACCCCCACCCGCATGTCTCCTACATGGATGCTTTGGATCATTGCATCTGTATCGAATACAAGGTGGGTCGTATCACATAGTGTTACCAAGATAAGGTACCCAGCCTTATCCCTATACTATAGACCTTTTAGGTTGTTACTTGGACACCGATCCCCGTATGTCCCCACATACTAGTCCAAGTTTCATTTAAACAACCTTGGATCTTAGTTTATTGGATTTAGGGTTTATTAATGCAAACTCGATTATTGAGTTCGATTAATTTGTTTCATTTACTATCTACGAGTTTTAGGGCATAAAACCCAACATTGTGTTCTTTATTAACTGGGGCTGTTATAGCAAGCAGAAATGTCGCTATTTTAGTCCCAATTTATTAGGATTTTTTGTGCTTTAATTGTGTTTTTATTGAAAATATTTCATATATTTTGTTATTTGGTCTTTAGGAGCAAAGTTGTGGATTTTGTGGAAAAAGTGCCCACAATGAAGCTATTCAAGCCCAATTTCCATGCTTGGGTCAAAGGGAGTCAAAAGAGGACAATCATGAAGAAAAAACCCAAAAAGAATTGAAGTTGGCCCAAGAAAAGAAGCCCAATCTGCAGCTGGAAAGTCTGGAAAACGCCTAGCGTTGAGACGCTGTAAGGACAGCGTCGCGATGCTATCCATTTCTTGGCCGACAAGTCGATTACGTCACAGCGTCGCGACGCTGTGCCATGTAGTGTCGCGACGCTACCCCATTTCCGAGCCTATAAAAGGCGCCCCTTGGTGCCTCATTTTAGGCATCAATCACCATTCCATTCCTTCTTTCCTTTCTTTCTAAGGCTCCTTTGGAGCCTCTCTCAAGGCTTTCTAGCCTTTTAAGAGCTTTCTTAGTGGGAAAATTTTGGGGAATTTTGGGGAGCATCCTAGGAGGCTCAAGGAGTTTTCGGAGGGACTCCAAGCGTAGCGAAGGGGTCTTCTACGGTCAATTCCTTCCCTTTTATTATGCTCTTTATTATGCTTTTTGTTGTAATTATTGTGAATATTTTAGCTATGAATAGCTAAACCCCAATTTGGGGTCTTGAAATGAAATTATAGTTCAAATGTTGTTATAATTGCCTATCTCTAGCCCTTTTGTCCTAATTATTTGTATGGATGTGCTTAATGCTTTATGCAATCTGGCCAATTGTGTACTGATCCGATTCTTAATGGAAACTCGACGGAGAGAAGTTAGGATAGATCGTACTCCATGCAACTAGTTTAATTGCCCGTCGTGACAACGAGATTAGTTGATTAAACTTAGATTCCTAAAATGAATCAGAGCGTAATAGTTAATGATTTTTAATGGCGCTAAGGACACTTAGGTTGTTAAAATGAATTAATTACAATTAGGGGAGACCGAGAGGAGAACCTATGTTATTAACGGAGATTCTAGGAGTATAATTAGTTGGGCGATGAGATAGGACAATTGTAGCAATTGTTTAGCTAATAATTGATTTTCAAGACCCCTCTTCCCATTAAGAAAACTCTTTCTCCGTATTTTATTTTATCGATTGATCAAAATTTCTCTCTAATTGTTTTGATTTTTAATTTTCTTGATTGCATGATCTGGTCCCTAAATATTGTTTATCCCAAGTATTTTTAGTGCTCTAGGAATCTTTGCTTGCTTAAATTTCGCTTCGCCTCCCTATGGATTCGATACTCGGAATTCTTCCATTTTATATTACTTGCGACCCGTGCACTTTGCGGTCATCAAGTTTTTGGCGCCGTTGTCGGGGAGGCTTGATTTTTAAGCAAACCAAATTTTTCTTGACATCGAAAAGAAAGGGATAAATAGTAATTTAGGTGTAAATATTTTTCTTTTATTATTTTGTGAATATCATTTTATGTTTGTTTTTGTTTGGTTCTTTTGATTGATTGGGAGTATTGTATGCGAAGCAACAAGGTGGTTAATTTGTTTCCGCTAGATCTCAAAATTGACAGAACTCTTAGAACCATTCGTAGAGAAAAAAAATTAGCAGAAGCAATGGCCCAACAAGAAGCTCCCAAGGCGATCAGAGACTTTTTACAGCCAGTCCTCCCGACCGAAAATTTAGGAATCGTTTACGCCCCGATACAAGCTACAAATTTTGAGTTAAAGACAGGATTGATTCAGATGGCACGCGATAATTCTTTTAAGGGACATCCTTCTGAGGATCCACACTCACATCTGAGATCATTCCTGGAAATATGCAGGACAGTGAAGATGAATGGAGTTCCGGCAGACGCTATAAGATTGATGTTATTTCCATTTTCTCTACATGACAAAGCTAAGGATTGGCTCGAATCAGTCGAGACGGGCAGTATTAGTACATGGGATGAGCTTGCCCAGGCTTTTCTGACTAAATTTTTCCCGCCTGCCAAAACTACGAAGCTTCGGACTGAGATTGGAACGTTTAGGCAACTTGACGAGGAGCAGTTGTACGAGGCATGGGAAAGATATAAGGAGCTGCTCAGGCGATGCCCACAACATGGATATCCGGATTGGCTCCAGGTGTAGTTATTTTACAATGGATTGAATTCCTCCACCAAGACAGTTTTAGACACATCAGCAGGTGGAAGTTTTCTTTCCAAGACAGTAACGGAAGCCAAAGATCTGTTAGAGGAAATGGCAACAACCAGTTATCAGTGGCCGACCGAGAGGGGAGTAATTTCTAAGAAGGCTGGAATGTATGAATTGGATTAGTCGAGTTCATTGAAGGCACAGATGGCATCTCTGACCAATGCCCTAAACAAGCTGACTTCATCTGGGGTGGTCAAATCCATTTCCACCTTAGCTGAAGGGTATTCGAAGAAGGAAGGTCAAGATGTGGAAGAAGTTCAATACGTGGGGAACAGACCATTTACTCAAATACCAAACTTCTACCACCCTAATCTGCGCAATCATGAGAACTTCTCGTACTCAAACACAAAGAATGTTTTGCAGCCACCGCCAGGTTTTGCATCATCCAGTGCGCTTGAAAAGAAGAATAAGCTGGAGGAGATGGTGGCTATGTTTATCAAAGAGCAAAAAGTGCTGAATGTCAATCTCCAGACAGCAGTCAATAACCACGACACTGCTTTGAAAAATATGGAAGTTCAAATAGGTCAGATAGCTTCAGCAGTGAATGCCCTTCAGAAGGGGAAATTTCCAATCGACACTGAACCTAACCCAAGAGAGTAGTGCAAGATGGTGACACTAAGAAGTGGTAGGAAGCTGGAGATCAGTTCAGAAAAGAAGAAGGAAGAAGAAAAGAGCAAGGATGAAGATGAAAGGGCTGAGGCACAAAAAGCCTCCTCTGAAAGGTCCCAACATCCTCCTAACTCTGTTAATTTGAATTGTGGTTTTTCTAACTCTTTTGCATGAAAAGAAAAAGAAGAAAGGCAAGAGGAGAAACTGTAAGAGGAAGAAGTGGTTCCATGCAACCACCATGACAAAGGCTCGCACATTAGCCCGCCCAAGCGGAGGGGCGAATGTCCAACCTTTGACTACAGGGAGTTACCTTTTCCTCAACGCTTTTTTAAAATGTTAAATTAGATAAGCAGTTTCAGAAATTCCTTGAAATGTTTAAAAAATTGTCTGTGAATATTCCCTTGGTAGATGCTTTGTATAACATGCCTAATTATGGGAAATTCATGAAAGAAATGCTTTCTAGGAAGAAAAGTTTGAAAAAAGAAGTTTTTAAATTGTCTGAAAGTAGTAGTACCATAGTTTCTGGAAAGATGCCTTCTAAACAGAAAGATCCAGGAAGTTTTACCATTCCCTGCACCATAGGAGAAGTATATTTCAATAGGGCCTTGTGTGATCTTGGTGCTAGTATAAATTTAATGCCCTATTCTATTTACAGGAAGATTGGCTTAACAGGAATGAAGGACACCGACGTCACTCTCCAGCTTGTTGATAGATCAATTACCCACCCGATGGGTGTTGTGGAGGACGTGTTGGTGAAGGTCAATAAATTTATCTTCCTTGTAGACTTTGTGGTACTCAACATGCAGGAGGACAGAGAGGTACCCATTATTCTAGGCAGACCTTTCTTAGCAACTGGTAAGGTCGAAATTAGTGTGCATACAGATAAGCTTACCTTGAACATTGATCATGAAAAAGTCGTGTTTAGTATTTTTGGCTAGGATGAGTCTGTATGTAGTCTGCATACTTGTTTTTCTATTGGTCCTGAATACTTGACTGACGATGATGAGGAGGTAGAGTATAATCTTGGCCTAGGCTTAGGAGAAGTGCTTATGGATGATGGGGATTTCGATCATAATGCTTTATTAGATGACCCTCTGTTGGAAAATGAGTTGAATGGTTTAGAATTGCCTGACTTTGAAAATGAATTGGAATTGTCTGCTTATGAAAATGAAATATATGCAGTTGATGATTTACCTTCTTTTGAAAATGAGTTGGATTTGCCTGAGATTGATGATTTTGATGATGATATTGATTTGCCTGACATTGAGAATGAGCATGTTTTGCATAGAAAAGATTACTTGATAGATAATTTTGAGTTTGATCATGATAATGCTGAATCTATTGAGTCTGATCTTGATATTCCTGAGTGCATGAAACCTGACAATGTCAATAACTTTGATTCGTGTCCTGACAATGTATATAGCATAGAATCTGACCCAGAGGAACTCGAATCTGTGCACAGTATAGAATCTGACCCTGAAGAGCTTGAATTCTTTAATTCTGATAGTGAGTCATATGATAGCTTAGTCGAATCATTTTTTAATTCTGAGTCTGAGGAATCTTCTGAGCATATAGATATTGAATCAGATGAATGGACTGGCATGATTGATAGGTCATCTTTAGATCCCAGACCAGTAGATATCATAACGCTTGATGACTCTGTTAACAATTGTTTTGAGAATAGAGATCTAAAAAAGAGATTTGATGCTGTTGCATATTTTCTGAAATGTTATTATGATAATCTCTTTAGCGAAGATGGGCCAGGGGAAATTTTTTTTTCTCCCCTGTTTGCAGTGTGCAATTCGGTGCGCGATTTTTTGCAGGGCCCGGAGGATGATGAAAACTTTTATTTCGAGCCTCCGTGAGCGTGCCGAGCCTCGTCTAGCTAAAAACATTAAAGAAAGCGCTACTTGGGAGGCAACCCAAGGATTAAAGTTTAGATAATTGTTTTTTGCGGTAAATAATTTTCTTTGCTTCGTGATCCAATTTTGTTTTGCAGGATCACCTTAGCAAATCCCAAAGCTCCAAAAATCCCATTTTTTGAATCCAAAAGGAAGAGGATGAAGCGCTCCTAGCTCAGGGAAGTCTCAGTATCCCTCTACTTGCTTTATTGTTTTTAAAACATTGGGGACAATGTTTAGTTTAAGTTTGGGGGGGAGGCTTTCGCTGAGTTGAGCATATTTGAATTCTGTTGGATGCATGAATAGATAGTCATGATAGCCAAGGATGTGATTTTAGAAGTTTTGGGAGAAAATGGTTTATATGTTGTGGAATCTGGGAGCACGGCAGAAATTGTGAAATTTTAAAATTTTTTGATACTTAGTTTTGATGTCTAAAGCATGCAATAGTCTTATCTAATGACGTCTTTGAAAATCTAGATTCTTATTATGATTTTTAAAGTTTGTTGTCACCCCGATAGGCTTAGTTCTAATACTAGGAAGTTCATGCTTGATTGTTCTAAAGAGCTAGGTAGAAAAAATGCTATGCCTGCTAAGAGAAAAGCAAAAGCAACAAAAGAAAATGAGAGAAAAGAAAAATCTGTTGAAAAAGAAAATTTTTGCTTGCACAAAAGAAAAAGCCTAGGGGTAAAAAGAGCTACCTGCGGTGTGATCAGTTAGGCCAACCAAAGAATAAAATTCGGGTTAAGGGTCCCTGCACCGTAGTGTGAAAGCTAGTACCATTAGATATCAAAATGCAAGTTTGGGGGAGTAGCAAAAGAAAAAGAAAAAGAAAGTGAAAAATCAATTGAGAATTTTGCTCCCCCATGAAAAAGAAAAATCAGGCACCCTAGTTTCTTTTTTTTGCATGATAGAAGAACTCCGACCTATTAGGGGCTCTTAGCCAGTGTACGGGGAAAACATATGGAGAAAGCCATAAGACTAATCTAGGTTAGTAAAAGAATCAATAGATAAGTCTTGAGCATGCTATTCATTAATCTTAAGTTCAAACTAGTTTAAGATTTCTTCATGAGTATGCGGTGCTTGCTTATTCCACTTGAATGTTTTCCATTCTATCTTAAGAATTCCAAAATCATTGAGGCTTGAGCGATTCTATTTCATGCATCTTTAGAATTTATTTTGCTCGGGACTAGCAAAAGCTTAAGTTTGGGGGTGTGATAGCGAGTAGAAATGTCGCTATTTTAGTCCCAATTTATTAGGCTTTTTTTGTGTTTTAATTGTGTTTTTATTGAAAATATTTCATATATTTTGTTATTTGGTCTTTAGGAGCAAAGTTGTGGATTTTGTGGAAAAAGTGCCCAAAATGAAGCTATTCAAGCCCAATTTCCATGCTTGGGTCAAAGGGAGTCAAAAGAGGACAATCATGAAGAAAAAGCCCAAAAAGAATTGAAGTTGGCCCAAGAAAAGAAGCCCAATCCGCAGCTGGAAAGTCTGGAAAACGCCTAGCGTCGAGACGCTGTAAGGACAGCGTCGCGACGCTGTCCATTTTTTGGCCTGCAAGTCGATGACGTCACAGCGTCGCGACGCTACCCCATTTCCGAGCCTATAAAAGGCGCCCCTTGGTGCCTCATTTTAGGCATCAATCACCATTCCATTTCCGAGCAATTAGTTCAGAAACGAAAATCATACAATCCGTGATCAAGGGATTATAAGCACTAAGCATACAATTGCATAAATAAACCACGTTACGAAACGTCCTAAAAAGCCGTAAATTAATCCATACAAACTAATGGCTACATCAAGCCCCTAAGAAACGAAATCTAGCTACTCATGATCTCTAAAATACAAGCGAAATTTGTCCCAAACATGCTACAAATCAATACAAGAAATAAGGGAGAAAGATTAAACTCATTGGCCGTGATTCCCGTGCGTTCCCGTCACGAACCTCTCGATCCACGCTCCCAAAATCAAGCTCCCTCACTCTCTGCCTTATTCTGTCCGTTTTCTCTCTCTAGAAGTCGTTTTTCTCTCTCCAAAACAGCTCCCCTAATCAGATGGCATCGCAAAATATATATACTGTCCATTCTGCGCGACAGCGTCGAGACGCTGTGGACATAGCGTCTCGACACTATGTCATGCGTGCCCTAATTATTTTCGGAATGTTTGTAGCCTCTCGACGCTGTGGAGGTAGCGTCTCGACGCTACCTCGATCTCGCGCCTCTCCTGATTATTGGCTAGCGTTGAGACGCTCCAAGGGCTAGCGTCTCAACGCTAAGCCCAAAATCCTTCTTCCTTTGCTGTTTTCTTGGCTCGAACTTATTCTTTAGCTCCTAAATCACCGGTAATGTTCAAAAACGTCGACTTCCATTGAAATGCATGATTCCTACAAAACAAAACCAAATAGAGATAAAAATGTCCAAATAATACTCGAGACTAACGATAAAATCATATAAAATATAGCACAATAAATTGCGCTATCAAATACCCCCAAACTTAAGCATTTGCTAGTCCCGAGCAAAGTAAGAATCAAAATAATCTGTCATAAAAATAATTTAAGGGTATTGCTAATGACTCTTGCCTCAGGAATCTCAAATCACAAATAAATCACACTGAAACATTAATGATTAATCACATTCATCAAAATAAGTCTCATTTATTTCATTCCTCTCTCACGTGTGTGTGTGACTAGTCCTCCCTATCTCAATCCTTTAAGCCCGGAACAGTTTTATGCAACCCTTCGCTCGTTTTCCCCCTACTCTGGTCCTAGGTTCCAATCATCAAGCCTCTCCACACTCAAGATGGTAATATGCCACTAGGGTGCCTAAATGGGTTACACAACCCCCAAACTTTGAGCTTTTTCACAATCGTCATCAATGGTGGTCACTAGCTTTCACACTCCTATTGCAGAGACCCTTAACCTGAGTTTTCTCTGGTTGGCCTAACTGATCACAACAGGGGTAGCTCTTTTTGACCTTAATTCAATTTTTCTTTACTCAGCTCATCATTTTTTTCTTTTCTTTTCATTCAATCATTCATCATTTTTTTTTTCACTAACAAGCAAGATATGGCATAATTTTCTCCTAAGTGTAACATTACTAACTATTTTTTTTCACTAACAAGCAAGATATGGCATAATTTTCTCCTAAGTGTAACATTACTAACTATCATGCAGATTAACCATCAAACCAGTCCCTAAACCTTTCGAGGTGACAACAAGGTCTAGATCACATAATCCTACTCTAAGCTCGCCAAACTAAGACAGGAGACTACGTGCTCAAATTGTGTAAAAGATTCATGAAATAAAATCAACATATCTTGAATCCTGTCTTTAATTATTATTGCACAGAATAACTTACCTGCTTTCTGAAATTAGGTATCCTCATCGGCTGTCATAATCAAAACAACACCCTCAAAGAAAAACAACTCAGACAGATATACCAATCAACCCAGATCTCAATGGAAAAAAAAATGATCCAAAATGATAACCTTAATATAATCACAATAATACACCTGATAATAACAAAAAAAATGGTCAAAGAAGATATAACAAATAATTACAGACTCATTGTCCTCAATGTAAAATAATAAGAGATACAGACAAATATGAGAACAAATACAATGAAAAGTAGGAATGAGGGGGAAAGAAACAACCGTGTACAGAGGGAAGGCGGCAGAGCATCACTCGTCCTCGTCCTCGTCCTCAGGCGACTCGTACGGTGGTAGAGGTGGCGGCAAAGGCTGACCCGTACTAGAAGCCACCTGACACTGATAGGAGTGGGCATACATGCTCGTAGTGTAGAGGAAATGACGACGATCCCTGCGCCTCTCTCTCTGGTAATCGCGCTGCTGACTCTGGAGCTCCTGCCGATGAGTCTGGAACTCCCGTCGATGACTCTGGAACTCCATGCGCAGCTGCTGCAGCTGCTCCTCGAATGTGGGAGGTGGAACCTCCTGCTCCTGATGCTCGGGCTCAGCAGGCTGCTCAGGATGCTCTGGCGGTGCAGGAATGGGGAGAGCTGGCTGTGCAACCGGTGGTCCAGGCCCTCGATATCGACTGATGAAGTTCTTGTCTATAATCGCTCCGGGGTGGACCAACTCCTCCTGGGCATCCCAAACGACACCAGCGGCTCGGCAGAGAGATGTGATCAATGATGGATGCCCGAGCCCCACTGTCGTGCTACGCCGGAAGATGTGGCGCATGGACTGATGTATGACCTGGCCGACATTCACTGAGCGGCCTGTGGCGATGGCGAACAATAAGATGGCACGACTCTTTGTCACGTCGTTGAGATGCGCCACAGGCATCAGCTTGGCACAAAGAAAAGTGTGCCAAGCCCTATAATCTACGAACAAGTCGGTGGTCTTGAATCTCACCACCTCTGCTCCAGTCATAGCCCACTCTGCCCCTGGCCTACATACCGTCTGGATGACCTCATTGACATCTAAGTGGCCTAGAAGGTATGTAGTGTATTCGTCCCTCTCAACGTCGGGTAGCCTATAGAATCTATTGATGGTGTGGGAGTCGTAAGGGACACGGTGTCCTCGAACAAATGATGAAGAAGAAGGCTCTTCCATGTTTGCATAAAACTCCCTCACAACTGACGCTACCCCAGGCTCAGGGTGACAAACAAAATGGCCCCAATCCCGTGCAATGATGTTCTGAACTAAGTTTGGTTGCACCTCAGGGTCAGGGCTGAAGCCTCGCTCAGGAATAAAGTTTCTATTCTCAACATATTTTTCAAATCTTTCTTCTGCTTCTCTACTTATAAACCTAGCAGGGTCAAAAGGAGCAGAGGAGGAGGAGGTAGTGGCAGCGTGTCTCCTAGATCTTTTGTTCATGGTGTTAACAGAGAAGGATACGAAAAATCTAGGTGAGAAAATAAGCTCTAAACAGACCCAAGCCACAAATCAGCCACCAACTACAATTCAAGCCCGTCCGCCTCAGATATAATGTACAAACAGTAGCAAGAGAACTTAATACAGCAGCAAATGAGTCCACAAGCTCTAAATAATGCACAAGAGCGTACTACAACCAACAAAATGATGTACAACAGAAAGACCAAATAATTTTACGCTCAAAGACACCAAAATCCAGCAACACAGCAGCGAATACGGGTTCAAAGAAACAAAAATCAGCAGCTACGAATTCTCTAAATTCATTCAAACACCCAAAAATCTCAAAACAGAAACTTCAATAGCCCCAAAATCACGTATTCGAACTTCTAAATCAACTGAAACATGAATCTAAAGCAAGATTGGGGCTAAAATTAAAAGAACAATACCAACAATGCACTACCCACGGCCAAAATGCTGAAGAACTCGCCCCAACAATGCAGAAAATCCCGAAACTTTGCAACCCACAGTGAGAAACGAACACACCCACGGCCAAAAGAGGTTGAAGACGATGAAAATAGGCCGAAAAATATGAAACTTTCGAACCTCTCGGCCAAATCGGGCTAGAAACGCCGGAAATACACCCAAACTCGCGGCTAAAAAGACTGAAAATGCTGCAACCCCGCCGGAAACTCCAAGAACACGAGACCCACGGTCGAACAACACTGAAAACGCGACAACAACCAACAAACCCACGAGCTTTTTCTGCAAAATCGGAAAATCGGTGAAGAAGATGACCAAATCTGAAAGTTTAAGCAAGCAATTTGATGAAGAACACTAAGAATTGAGTAAAAATGAAGGAAGAACAGCTTAGGTGGCTAGGGTTTGAAGAAAAAAAACTAAAACCCTCTGATATGCGATTCTGGAATTTTTAGTTCCAGAATCGCGACAGCGTCGCGACGCTAAGGGCCACAGCGTCGCGACGCTGTCGCCTTTTTAGCCCAAAAACGCGCGTTTCAAATATTTTTTTTTTTCATATATAAATCCCAACAGTTTTTTTTATTTTTATTATTATTATTATTATTATATATATTTTTTTTTTCTTTTCTTCTCTTTTCTTTTCTTCAACAAAAATAAGGCTTCACCTGCATCAAAAAGAAAGAAAAAGTGAGAAGAAAATAAAAATAAAAATAAAAGAATCAAATCTAAAGAAATCAAAATAAAAATAAAAAGAAGAAAAACACTTGGGTTGCCTCCCAAAAGCGCTTGTTTATCGTCGTTAGCTCGACATGCTATGGTATGACTACTGTGGGTCACTGAGCTCGATGTTATCAATGTGTCGCTCTTCTGATCCAAAGTAGAGTTTAACGCGGTGCCCATTCACTTTAAAAGATCACCCATCGCTGGCCTGCAACTCAACTGCTCCATGCGGAAACACCTCCTTGATAGTAAAAGGACCTGACCAACGAGATTTTAATTTGCCTGGAAACAAACGCAAACGAGAGTTAAATAAAAGAACTTGTTGTCCAGGCTTTAAGGGTCTATTCTGAATTCGTTGATCGTGCCATCGAGTGGTTCACTCCTTGTAGATTTTTGCATTCTCATACGCTTGAGATCGAAATTCCTCCATCTCATTGAGTTGGAGTAATCTTTGTTCCCCTGCTTTGGCCAAGTTGAAATTCAATTTTTTTATGGCCCAGTATGCTCTATGCTCCAATTCCACAGGTAAATGACATGCCTTACCAAAAACCAAGCGATATGGTGACATACCAATTGGAGTTTTAAAAGCAGTGTGATAGGCCCAAAGAGCATCATCTAACTTAAGGGCCCAATCCTTCCTGTTAATGTTAACTGTCTTTTCTAAAATCTGCTTAATTTCTCGGTTAGAGACCTCAGCTAAACCATTTGTCTGTGGATGATAGGCTAAAGAAATTTTATGTTTAACATCATACTTAGCAAGCAAAGAATTAAACAATTTATTACAGAAATGTGAGCCTTCATCACTAATGATCGCTCGTGGTGTGCCAAATCGTGTAAAGATATTTTTATGCAAGAAATTTAAGACTACACGAGCATCATTAGTTTTCGTAGCCACAGCCTCTACCCACTTAGATACATAGTCCACAGCCAACAAGATATATAAATAACCATGCGAAGAAGGAAAAGGTCCCATAAAGTCTATCCCCCAAACATCAAATAATTCAATTTCAACAATAGGGGTCAGAGGTAATTCATGATGCCTAGAAATATTACCTGTACGTTGGCACCGGTCACATGACTTAACAAAAGTATAACAATCCTTAAATATCGTAGGCCAATAAAAACCAGATTGTAATACCTTAGCAGCAGTACGTGTGGGACCAAAGTGCCCACCATATGGTGAGGAATGACAATCATGCAAAATCTTAACTACATCCTCTGTGGGAACACACCTGCGAATCATCTGATCTGAACAAATTTTAAACAAGCATGGATCATCCCACAAATAAAATCTTACATCATGAAGAAATTTCCTCTTTTGATGGGAATTAAGATCTGGAGGGAGCACACCACCTGAAAGGAAATTCACAAAGTCAGCGAACCAAGGTAAAGTAGACTCCACCTTGTAAAGCCTTTCATCTGGAAATTCTTCAGCAATAGGAAGTGCTTTCAAAGTAGTGTCCTGTTCAATTCTAGACAGATGGTCAGCTACTACATTCTCACAACCTCGCCTGTATTTCACATCAAAATCAAATTCCTGCAATAATAGAATCCATCGAATCAAACGAGGTTTGGCATCCTTTTTATCAAACAAATACCTGAGAGCTGCATGGTCAGTATGCACAATAACTTTAGTCCCTAACAGATAAGGTCTAAATTTATCAAAAGCAAAAACTACAGCAAGCATTTCTTTTTCAGTGGTAGTGTAGTTTTGCTGTGCATTGTCCAGAGTTCTACTTGCATAATAAACGGCCCTGAAAAATTTATCACGTCTCTGTCCTAATACTGCCCCTACAGCATAATCACTAGCATCACACATAATTTCAAAAGGTTGACTCCAATCAGGTACAACAATAATAGGAGCAGTAGTCAACCTATCTTTCAACAAATTAAATGCTAGCAGACATTCATCAGAGAAAACAAAAGCAGAATCCTTTTCAAGCAAATTACACAAGGGTTTAACAATTTTCGAAAAATCTTTAATAAAACGCCTGTAAAACCCTGCATGTCCTAGAAAGCTTCGGACTCCCTTTACATTCGTAGGAGGAAGAAGTTGTTCAATGGCCGCTATCTTGGCGCTGTCCACCTCTAGACCCTTCTCAGATACTTTGTGTCCTAAAACTATACCTTCAGTTACCATAAAATGGCACTTTTCCCAGTTTAAAACAAGGTTAGTTTCTTGACAACGCTGCAAAACAAGAGAAAGATTATGTAAACAAGCATCAAAAGAAGAACCAAACACAGAGAAATCATCCATGAAGACCTCCATAATCTCCTCCACCATGTCAGCAAAAATGGCCATCATGCAGCGTTGGAATGTAGCAGGAGCATTACACAACCCAAATGGCATTCGCCTAAAGGCAAAGGTACCATAAGGACATGTGAATGTCGTTTTCTCTTGGTCTTCAGGGGCAATAGCAATTTGATTGTAACCTGAATAACCATCAAGAAAACAATAGTAAGGATAACCTGCAAGTCTATCAAGCATCTGATCAATAAAAGGAAGAGGAAAATGATCTTTTCTAGTAGCATTATTCAACTTCCTGTAGTCAATTCAAACTCTCCACCCAGTCACAGTCCTAGTGGAGATGAATTCATTCTTTTCATTTTTAACTACAGTCATCCCTCCCTTTTTTGGAACAACCTGCACAGGACTCACCCAAGAACTATCAGATATGGCATAAACAATCCCTGCATTTAAAAGTTTTAATACCTCATCTTTTACCACATCTTTCATGGCTGGGTTCAAACGTCTCTGAGGTTGAACTGATGGGGTAAAGGTATCCTCCATTAAGATTTTATGCATGACTATGGATGTACTAATACCTTTTATGTCAGCTATGGACCACCCTAAAGCAGATTTATGATCACGCAGCACTCTCAACAATTTTTCTTCCTCTACTTTATTCAGAGAAGCAGATATAATAACAGGAAACGTGGATGACTCACCTAAGAAAGCGTATCTAAGATGTGCAGGTAATTGTTTCAACTCAGGTGCAGAAACTTTAATAGGAACATCATCCGTAGCAGTTAATTCCATGACCTTGCATTTCATTTTTCGCTCAACAGGTAAATTATTCAAAGCATCACAGAAGAAAGCAATATCCTGGTCTAAGTCACCTAAATGCTCAACAGCTAGATCTAACATGCTTATTTTCAGAGGATCAGCAGGCATAACAACATCCCTAATCTCAGCAATAGTAGCATCAACAATATCTATCCTATGGCATGTACTAACCTCATCTGGATATTTCATGGATCGATAAATGTTGAAAACTACCTCTTCTTCGTTGACCCTCAAAGTTAACTTACCCTACTGCACATCAATCAAGGCTCGTCCCGTGGCAAGGAATGGTCTACCCAAAATAATGGGAATCTCAGCATCCTCCCCCATGTCTAAAACCACGAAATCTGCAGGAAAGATAAATTTGTCAACTTTAATTAAAACATCTTCTATCACACCTCTAGGATATGTCATCGATCTGTCAGCCAACTGCAAAGAAATAGTAGTAGGCTGTACCTCTCCAAGACCTAACTTTCTAAACACAGACAGAGGCATCAAATTAATACTAGCACCAAGATCACATAATGCTTTATTAAAAGAAGAACTACCAATAGTGCAAGGAATAGTAAAACTCCCTGGATCTTTCAATTTCTGAGGTAACTTTCTCTATAATATGGCACTACACTCCTCGGTGAGATTTACAGTTTCATAAGCCTCTAACTTCCTCTTTTTGATCATTATTTCTTTCATGAACTTAACATAGTTAGGCATCTGTTCTAAAGCATCTGCAAAAGGAATGTTAATATGGAGTTTCTTAAAAATATCCAGAAATTTAGCAAACTGAGCATCAATCTTTTTCTTTTGAAAACGTTGAGGATAGGGAATAGAAGTAGAATGAGTAGGAAGAGTAGAACAAGTAGACTTTTCAGTCTTAGAAGTCGATGCTGCTCCCTTTTCGGTCTGTGCTTCAATCTCCTTTTCCTCACTAATGATAGGATCCTCAACATGCTGCTTTTCTGGAACCTCAAGCTGCTTCCCACTCCTCAAAGTAATAGCTTTACAGTGCTCTCGTGGATTTACCTCAGTGTCACTAGGGAACTTACCTTTTTGCATGGCATTCAAGGAAGATGCAATTTGACTAATTTGAATTTCCATGTTTTTAATGGCTGTCCCATGACTATTAACAGTGCTACTAACAGTGTCTAGCATGTTCTCAATCTGATTAGTCCTAGACCTAGACTCATTAATAAATTGACCAACTAAGTCCTCTAAGTTCGATTTCTTTTCTTGTGGTGCAGGTGCAGACATAAATCCAGGAGGTGGTTGCAAGACATTTTTATTATTGGCATAGGAAAAATTTTCATGATTTCTAAGCCCTGGATGATAATGAGTAGGTAAAGAATTTTGGTTACCTCTAAAGCCAGAATTTCTGTTGTTCACATACTGTGCCTGCTCTATGTTTGAATCATCGAAAAATTGGGATGCCTCAGCTGCTGCAACTGACTCAATGGATTGTGAATTCCCTGTAGCAGAGAATTTCAGAAAAGCATTAGCCAAAGAGTGCATTTGAGCTTGTAAAGCTGAGACATTATCTATCTCATGAATCCCAGCTACAGTTCTAGAAGATGAACGTTCAGAAGGCCACTGATAACTGTTCGTGGCCATGTCCTCTAGCAAGGTACGAGCATTCTCCACAGTTTTAGAAAGTAAAGTGCCTCCTGCAGCTGCATCCAAAATAGTTTTAGTAGTACCATTCAGACCATTATAAAACAATTGAATCTGTAACCAGTCAGGATAGCTATGCTGTGGGCACTTCCTCAGTAATTCCTTGTATCGCTCCCAAGCTTCAAACAATTGTTCATCATCCTTTTGCTTAAAAGTCCCAATTTCAGTCCTCAACTTAGTTGTCTTTGCAGGTGGGAAATATTTGGCAAGAAAAGCCTGCACCAACGCGTCCCACGTAGTGATACTCCCACGTGGAAGTGATTGGAGCCAGTCCCTTGCTTTGTCCTGCAAAGAAAAAGGAAACAATCGTAAGCGTATGGTATCTTCAGAAACACCATTCAACTTCACAGTTCCACAAATATCAAGGAAAGATTTTAAATGAGAGTTAGGATCTTCAGAGGGGAATCCTCTGAATGCACTATCTCTCGCCATCTGGATGAGGCCAGTTTTGAGCTCGAAATTGTTTGCATTTATTGGCGCGTAGACTATTCCAGATTGTTGATCAGGAAAAGTAGGCTGGAAATAGTCCCGTATTGGCTTCTGCTCATCTTGTGGATTTGGATTGGCCATGGATGCAAGTCTTTCCCTTTTCTCCTTCCTGTTCTTTTTGCAAGTCTTTTCTATTTCAAAATCAAAGGGCACTAGCAGAGCGTCCTTGTCTTTTCGCATACAAAATCACAACCTAAAAAAAAAACAAAACAAAAACAAAAACAACAAAAATAAAGAACAAAAAGAAAAATAAGAAAATACAATAAAATACACTCTAAAGTAAGACCAAGCAAATTCCCCAAAATATTAAGCGAACTAAATAATTGCCAATCCCCGGCAACGGCGCCAAAAACTTGATGCGCAAATTGCTTACCGCAAGTGTACGGGCCCAAGTTATAATATAGTGATTAAAAATCGAATGTGGTCCTCTGGATTGGTTTTCTAGTTCCCCTAATTATTACAGGCATATTCGCCCAATTTTATTTAGAGAAAATAATCGAGAAATATGCAAATCAATAACAAACTAATCAAAGCAATAAAATGTGGAAACTCAATGGAGAAAGGCCTTAGGGAATTGATTTCACCTATTAGATGCATGAATTAATTTAACGAGTAATTAAGAACAAATTCGTAACAAGTTTATAAACCAAGGATTATGAATAATTAAAAGCCTCTCCCGAGTGCAATTAATCCTTTAAGCGAATTAAGAAATTGATATCCCTATCTAATTTCAACAATAAGCCTAAGCAATAAGAACAATCCTCATGACGATTTCTCAAGCAATTCCAAATCTCCCGATTAAAGAATTGCCTAAGTTATGCAATTGATGGTCTAATCTAAACTACCCTCTCCCGAGCAATTAGTTCAGAAACGAAAATCATACAATCCGTGATCAAGGGATTATAAGCACTAAGCATACAATTGCATAAATAAACCACGTTACGAAATGTCCTAAAAAGCCGTAAATTAATCCATACAAACTAATGGCTACATCAAGCCCCTAAGAAACGAAATCTAGCTACTCATGATCTCTAAAATACAAGCGAAATTTGTCCCAAACATGCTACAAATCAATACAAGAAATAAGGGAGAAAGATTAAACTCATTGGCCGTGATTCCCGTGCGTTCCCGTCACGAACCTCTCGATCCACGCTCCCAAAATCAAGCTCCCTCACTCTCTGCCTTGTTCTGTCCGTTTTCTCTCTCTAGAAGTCGTTTTTCTCTCTCCAAAACAGCTCCCCTAATCAGATGGCATCACAAAATATATATACTGTCCATTCTGCGCGACAGCGTCGAGACGCTGTGGACATAGCGTCTCGACACTATGTCATGCGTGCCCTAATTATTTTCGGAATGTTTGTAGCGTCGAGACGCTGTGGAGGTAGCGTCTCGACGCTACCTCGATCTCGCGCCTCTCCTGATTATTGGCTAGCGTTGAGACGCTCCAAGGGCTAGCGTCTCAACGCTAGGCCCAAAATTCTTCTTCCTTTGCTGTTTTCTTGGCTCGAACTTATTCTTTAGCTCCTAAATCACCGGTAATGTTCAAAAACGTCGACTTCCATTGAAATGCTTGATTCCTACAACACAAAACCAAATAGAGATAAAAATGTCCAAATAATACTCGAGACTAACGATAAAATCATATAAAATATAGCACAATAAATTGCGCTATCATTTGCCCAAGAATATCACATTTGTTTTTTGCAAATGACAACTTAGTTTTCTGTAGAGCATCAGTGGATCAAGTTAATGTATTACGTGGGTTACTCAGTTCATATGAGCAGGCATCGGGACAAGTTATTAATGTGGCAAAATTAGCGATGTTCTTTTCGCCCAATGTCCATATTGATATGCGCACAACTCTAACGGGCATTTTGGGAATGTAGGTTGTTGATTCATTAGGAACGTATTTGGGCGTCCCATCTTCTTTTTCTAGAAATAGAAAGGAAGATTTTAGAGGGGTCAAACAACGAGTTTGGCAAACTTTGCAGGGATGGAAGGGGCAATTTTTCTCTATGGGTGGGAAGGAGATCCTCATTAAAAGCGTGACATAGGCAATACCCACGTTTATTATGAGTTGCTTCCGTCTTCCTAGAACACTTTGTGAAGAGCTCCATAAAATGATGGCCAGGTTTTGGTGGGGTTCTATGGAAGGTAAAAAGAAAATTCACTGGAAGAAATGAGAATTTTTATGTTCCCCAAAGGAAGCAGGTGGATTGAATTTTCGTGATCTGGTGAATTTTAATAAAGCCTTGTTGGCAAAACAGGTTTGACGCTTATTCACAAACCCAAATCTTATGGTATCTAGAGTTATTTGTGGTAGGTATGCTTATGGTACAACATTACTCTCAACTCCAATTAAAGCTAATTGTTCATTTTTCTGGCGAAGTTGTGTTTGGGCTCGTGATTTACTTTCCAAGGGATTGCGTAAACAGGTAGGAAACGGAATGAGTATCCACTTCAACAATGATCCATGGATCCCAAAAGAAACCTCTTTAAAGCCAGTTCTTAAGGTGGCATCACAGGATTTTGAGGGTAGGATGGTATCGAACTTTATTACTCCTTCCAAGGCGTGGGATCTAATCAAGTTCAGAGAATATGTATGGGATGAGGATGTGCGGTTAATCTCAACTATTCATATTAGTACGGTAAATGACGAAGATAAAGGGATTTGACATTATTCTAACAATGGCGTTTATTCTGTTAAAAATGGATATAAGTTGGCCATGTTGTCTGCTGCGACTTGCGGTGAGTCAAGCATGAATATTCAAAAGAGTTGGTGGATGGTGCTATGGAAATCACAGCTGTCGTCTAAGGTTAAGCTGTTTATATGGAAAGCCTATCATGGTTGTTTACCGACAAATTACTGCCTGTGGAAAAGGAAGATCGAAATTTCGTCTATGTGCCATATGTGCGAAAAGAAGGTTGAGACAATCGATCATGCTTTATGTGGGTGTAAACGAGCCAAAGCAAGTTGTGATTGTATTTTCTCTCGGATTGATGGTAATATTGTGGTAAACAATAATTTTTCTGACCGTATTGTTTTCTTAGTAGGAAATCTGAGTGTGAACGAATTTGAAAAGGCGTGTATAGCGTTCTGGTCCATATGGAATAATCATAATGATTTTCGAGAGGGAAAGCCTATTGCCGATTGGCATCACCAATGTGAATGAATCATCAAATATTGGGAAGAGACCACTCAAAGACTGAAGGAGGCAGATGTTGTGACACTACTCCCAGATGTTCAACCAAATTCATAGTCTGATTGTGTTAAGGTATATACTGATGCAGCAATGTCTCCTACTTGTGATGGGGCAGGGTATGGTGCTCTTATTGTTGATAACGAGGATAACCTATGTGGAGCCATGGAGATGGTCGATAACGCAGCACTAAACCCCCTAGTTGTGGAGGTTCAAGCTATTTTACATGCTCTTCGATTGTTACGACAAATGGATATCTGAGAAGCTCAAGTATACTCAGATTCTTACAATACTATCAACATGATTAATAAGGTGTTAGATGTGTCGACTGATGTGGCTCATTGGATCATTAGCATACAGGATATGTGCAAAAGTTTTCAGTCTATTTCGTTTCATCATATTTCTAGGAATAGAAATTTTCGAGCGGATATTTTAGCTAAAAAGGCTTTAGCATGCAAGAGTACCATGTTGTGGCTATCAAATTTCCCACCATGGTTAGTGGCTTGGGCAATGCTGCCCATTGTTAATGTATTGATACTTGTGTTTGTTTGAATTAATGAAATCGTTTCCATTTCAGAAAAGAAGAAGAAAAAAAAAAAACTTCTAAAGGTTTGAGCAATCAAACAACTCCAACCATTTAAGAGGATTTAAATTAAAAATTCTAATCTAGAATGTTTTGGAGTTTTGAGCAACCAAAGAGACCCAAACCATGTAAGGGCTCATTCCGAATACTTTTTAGTTGGAGTGTTTTTTAGGAATCTTTTTTTTTTTTTTAAATAAAAATTGTCTATAATTTAAACACTCATATGTTCGGTTATATTTTTTAAAAAATGATTTTATACATAAATTTAATTTTTTTTGGTTTACTTCACATTCAAAATGCTTACACGGATGTCAAATTACTATGAAGGATGATTATTAAATATTATGAACTAGATACTAATAAATTCAAATTTGTATTTAAAATACTGACACTAGGAAAGGATCGTCAGAGTCGTCAGAGTGGTAGTCGGTGGTCGTCGGGAGATGGCAATGGCGGTGGTCATTAGAGGATGTTTGGTGGTGGCGGTGGTTGTTAAAGTGTCGTTGGTTGTGGCGGTGGTTGACGAAGTTTTGAGAGCGATGGTCGTTGAAATTATCGCTAGTGGTGAGTGGTAGTCATTATGTCACCGGCGATGAAAGGTGGTTGTTGGAGTTGTTATCATCGATGGGTGGTGGTTGTCGAAGTTTGCCATAGTCAAGGATGAAAATATCGATATCGGTATTAATATCGGTAACTCAGATTTACGGATATATCGACGGATATTCTGGAAAAAATCACGGATATCACAGAAACTCATAAAAATATAATGAAATTTTTTATATATGAAATTTTGGACTAAGCTTATTTAAGTGATAAACTATTAGTTTAAGCATATATATCAATGATTATAAGCTAAATATGAAGAGTAAATACAATAATAGATAATATTGAAGACCGAAAACTTAACATGAACTTAAAATATTTCATTGATAAAAAAAATTGTAGTCATACAAGTACATGTGTTTAATCCTTGGAAATGTAAAGGAATAAATTTATTTTCAAGTGAAGCAAGCAAAGTTCACTTCAACTGTCATGTTTGAAGTGAAAAAACAATGAAAAAGTTGAAATGAAGTGTGGGAAATATAAAAAAAAATATATAGAAAATTGTAGAAGGTCACATGTAACAAAAGAAATTGAGGAGGAATTAAATAAAACTTTAAAAGAAAAGGAGAATAAAAAAGTTATCTAGACAATTTAAAATAATCAATAATATACAAAATTATTAGAAATATGCCATTGATTTAAAAAAAAAAATAATTAGTGTACTGTATAAATTAAATTTATAATTATATTATAATATTAAAAAGTAAACATTATATATGTTAAAATAAAAATGTTGTACAAAGACACAATATAATTGAACTAAAAATGGATGAAATTAAACAAAAAAGAAGGGAGAAGAGTGGAGTTGTGGTGGAAATTAGAAGACAAAGAAATTGTAAAATAGATGGGAGAAACGTTAAAAAAGATATATAAATAGTAAAACATGTTTATAAAAAAATATATATATTTTACATAATTTCAAAATAAATCTAAAGAATAATTGCAAGAAGAAACCTTATTAAGGGTCCATATGTTTTTCAAGAATGCATTTTTTAAAAAACATTTTGTATAAAAATTGTTTGGAATTTGAACACCTATATGTTTGATTACATTTCTTCATGTGTTTTTATACACAAGTTATTGTATACTAAACACTCTTTTAAAAAAGTTGGTTTCAAGTCTTTCTCTCAAAATGATTTATTTATCGATCTCATTTTTTAATAAGCCATTTTTAGTAGTTGCCAAACACTAAAATTTTTTTCAAAATTAAACACTTGAAAAGTTAAGCCAAACACACCTTAAAATTCTATTCCATATAATAAATATTTTGTAGATATCCAAAGTGAATTTTTTTTTCTTTTGTCAAACGTGATTGACATGATATGATTGTCATATTTAAAAAAAAAAAGGGAAAAATACACTTTTAGTCCCTGAGGTTTGGGTTAGGTTTCATTTTGGTCCCTGAGTTTTCAAACTCAACAATTTAGCCCCTGAGGTTTGAGATGAGGAGCAATTTGATCTCTGTCATCCATTTTGCTGTTAAATCTAACTGGCTGCTGACGTGACACTATTATTTTAATTATAAAATTAATTTTTAATTTTTGAAAATAAAAATAAATATAAATAATAAAAATATTATTATTTTTTAATTTATTTTATTTCTTTTTATTCTTCTCTCTTCCACCTTCTTCTTCCTCCTCCTTCTACTATTTCTTCTTCTTCACAAATAAGACCCTCCATCCATGGCCGGCGGCCGGCGACCACCGCCGTCAGTGACTTTTTTTTTCCTCTTCTTCTTCTTTTTTTTCTCCTTCTCTCACTCTCTCTCTCCTTCTTCTTCTCTGTTGGCAGCGACCATTCCCCTGTTTAAAAAAAAAAAGAAAGAGAGAAGGGGGTTTCTCCCTTTGAAACCAGTGGGAACGAGCCCACAGATCTGGAACGAAGGGGAACCCCTTCGTTCCAACTGGTTTCGAAGGGGGAAACCCCCTTTTTTTTTAAAGGGGAATGGTTGGCCGGCGATAGAGAAGAAGAGGGAGAGAGAAGAAAATGATGAGTGAGAGAGCGCCGGCGAGAGTTTTGGTTTTTTTTTTTATAAAAAAAAAAGAGAGAGAAGGGGGTTTCCCTCTTCGAAACCAGTTGGAACGAAGGGGAAAACCTCTTCGTTAGGCTCGTTCCAAATCTGGAACGAAGGAGGTTTCCCCTTTGTTCTAGCTAGTTTCGAAGGGGAAACCTTTTTTTTTTTTTTTTTTAACAGGGGAATGGCCACCGACGACAGAGAAGAAGAGGGAGAGAGAGAGTGAGAGAAGAAGAAGAGAAGAAAAAAATGTCACCTACGGCCGCCCGTTGGCAAGCGGTGGTCGCCGGCCGCCGGGCGTCGACCATGGATGGAAGGTCTTGATTGTTGAAGAAGAAGAAATAGTAGAAGGGGGAGGAGGAAGAAGAAGGTGGGAGAGTGAAGAATAAAAAGAAATAAAATAAAGTAAAAATAATAATATTTTTATTTAAAAAAATTAAAAATTAATTTTTTTTAATTAAAATAATAGTTCCACATCAACAGTCGGTTAGATTTAACGACAAAATGGATGGCAGGGACCAAATTGTTCCTTATCTCAAACCTCGGGGGCTAAATTGTTAAGTTTTAAAACTCAGGGACTAAGAGTGAATTTTTTCCTTAAAAAAAATCTTAAAATGTGTCTAATGAATAAATAAATAAGGTTTAGCTTTGATAATATATATTATTATTTTTTTTCAAGTATCTATGCTTTCTTTTCCAAACAAAATAATTAAGGCCCCGTTTGATAATCATTTGGTTTTTTTTTTTTTTTTTTGGTTTTTTTGTTTTTAAGCTTATAAATACTACTTCCAACTCTAAGTTTCTTTTGTTTTTCACTTACCTTCTTCCCATGTTTTAAAAAACCAAGCCAATTTTTGAAAACTAAAAAATGTAGTTTTCAAAAACTTGCTTAAAACAGTGTCTTTAACAAAAATGAAACCATGGTGAAGAAATTTAAAGAAAACAAGCCTAATTTTCAAAAACCAAAAACTAAAGGTTATCAAACGAGGCCTAAATTAAATTAAAAATTATATAGTTAAAATAGAATTCATTTGTTAATAAAACAAACATTGAAAAAAAATACTTAATTTAAACTTTCATATTCATTATAAATTAACTTAAAACAACAATGAAATACATCCTTCCTCACGATGCCCTTTGCCCCATTACAAGAAGAGTAACTAAGGAAACAACAAAAAAAAAAAAAAAAAAAAAAAAAAAAAGTCCAAGTACATTGAATTATTCAGTAACACAATAATAAGTGACAATAGAGAAATAAATTATAGCTTAGAGTTGCAGACCTTTAACCAACAATATATGAACACATTTAGAACTTAAAAGTCTGCTGATAATATGATATGCTTACTGTGGAGAGCCATAATTATTTAACACTACTGTACACATAACAACAACCAACCTCAACAATATAATAACACCACTCTATGTTATCTCCTGTTTCTAACTGATTAAGAATTCTCCACTGGCATGAACTTCTTTCACCCTCTTATCATATTCATCTTCCTCGTCTTCCTCCTCCTCTTCTTCTAGCTCTCCCTCGTCGCCTTCTTCATCGTCGTCTTCAGTTCCCCATCCAAAACCCTTGACGGTTGTCGATGACGGGGGCGGGTTTCTCGCCTCCCCCACGATCTTCATGATTTCTTCCACACTTTGAAGAGAGAAGCTTGGGTTATCCCTCTGGTAATAGATGGCTTGGGCTGATTCTGTCAGTTCCCTTGGCAAATTCTTTAAGAACCATGGGTGACTCTTGATCTCTTTTAGCGAAATTCTCTGTCATATTATGTCGAGATTGTAAGAATTACATTGAAGAGAAGCACTACAACTCGACATCGTAATGAAGGTAAAAATTGGAAAGAAAGGAAAACTTGTCATTCTCTAGCTTCTTTTTAACTAATTGCTGTAACTCATATTTAGGTGTTGAACTAAGAGAAGGATTCAAGGATATATGTCAAACACTCTGGCAGATGGCCTCAAAAAAGACACCAACATATTTATTTAAGTTCAATCCTCTCAGAACCAAAGTATTGGGCCCCCCACTGAGCCATTGGTGAGATACCACTCCAAAAGAGCTAGAATTTCAACCTTGTGTTAGAACCTATTAGGGACGATCTTTAGGTAGATAGTTTCTATGGGCGTCAAAGTTTGAGGATGAATTAAAATGTGTTGTGTTCCCTCTAGGTTGATAAACTAGCTGCTGGATATCTTTCTTGGCTGGTTTCCTACAAGACTTTGAGCTGAGAGTAATCACCCTATGAGCTAGGAAATAGGATAAATTTCAGATATTTCAAGCAGTTTCACCAAATTTAGAGAGAGAAAGAGATTTATGTATAAGCCCTTAAACAAACTAATTAAAGCTCAAGTACTTTTTCAAGTTTCCCAGTACAGAGATGGGTCTTAATCTAATTAATATTTATCCCTAGCTTACCAAACTAAATTATTAATTCAGATAAAGAAAACCTAAAGTTTTTGGCATTAAATTTCAATAAAAAGTGCATGTGATAGGGTCATAAGGCTGATCCAAGTCACTACACTACCATTTTACCATTTTACAAGTTTCAGAATATCAAACAAAACTAACAATATAAAGTGAAGATGATAGCTTTGTATAATTCCATGTAAGGCAATAATATCAACATATTAGTTTGTCACAAAAAAATACCCTTGATGGATTCGGGACAAAGATGCGAGAGAGTAGGTGTCGACAATCTTGAGATATGTGAACATAGTCTGGTATTTTGTACTGTACAGCCATTATTCGCTGCAGGATAACAAAAAAAAGTGAGGAAGATGATCACTTTACTAAAATTACCATATATCAGAACAAGTAATGGACCTGAATAGTTTTCCGGAAGTTTCTAGGATCGTCCTGATCTTCGAAAGGATATGCACCGACCAACATAACATAGAGAGTCACTCCACATGACCATACATCTGCCAACTAAACATGACCAGAAAAGAAGACAATAGAGCCCTTTCAGAGTTTGAATAAAGAGAATCTGTTTTTGAATTATTCTAATGATGTAGATAACCACACTAACTCGGTATTTGCTTAAAGGAAACAAACTGCAAGTCTTTCTTCATGCACAATGAGAGCCACGATTTACAGTGAAATTTTAGTGCTCAAACTAAATCAAACTTCATTATAGAAAAACGGAACTCTAGAACATAAAACTCAATTGATTATCCACAGAAGGGAGGGCGTTTCTTGATACATACCGATGTGAAAACATGTGTTGATAATTTTCAAAAGGCCTACAGTTTGAATTATCTAGTAGTTCTGGTTCAAAATGTATTCAGACATCCTGAATGTCTCTTGCAAGGTCAAGGAATTTGGAAAAATATGCAGTAGATATGAAATTATATTCTTCTTCCTTTTGCATAATCTAATTGCAGTTGAAATATCTCAGATGTGCATAAGCACCTTTCCATCATACTCTCGTCGAGAAAGGACCTCCGGTGCTATGTAAGCTGGAGTACCAACAGTTGACTTTGGTCTTGAATGCAACAGGGATGACTACAGAAGAAATTGACAATACAACAGCATAAGTACAGAGAAAAAAATGAAAGAAAGAACATGTTAACGTGAAATGATCAAATACAATTCTCATCTTCGAAGACCTTGGAGTAGCCAAAATCACAGATCTTCAAGCGCGGGGCTGGGCTTCCATCTAAAAGGGTATTTTCTAGCTTTAAATCTCTATGACATATTTGCTGCAAAGCATTGTGTCAAATAAGATATGATATAGGATTTTTAAACAAGAAACCATACGAGGTTTAGTTTGCTTTTGATTCTACCATTGAATGGCAATAATTGACTCCAGAAATCAGCTGTTGGAAGAAGTATCTTGCCTGTAAAAATAAGATAAAAGAGTTACATGATCTTACAAAGCTAGCAATTCTTCTTTTAGGATACCAAACCCTACTCTTTGCATTATGCTCATGGTCCACCCCAAGTAATTCCTAGGAAGGCTTTGCTAATCTCAAGACCAGTTCCGAGAGACAACAAAGGTTTTAAATTATTAAGTTTTCGACCCGGGGCTTGAATCTACACGTTGGAGGTACCTCCAAACATCCAAGTCCTTACCACCACTAGGAAACCCTTCAGGAATAAAACAAGCAATTCATAGTATATGAAAATGAGAGAGTAGATAATAGACCTCGTCTTCACTGAAACGTCCAGCATTGCAAATTCTTTCAAAAAGCTCTCCCCCAGCAGCATATTCCATCACTATAGCCAAATGCGTTGGGGTCAAAACAACCTGCAAATCTCAAACCAAATTCAACTTCAAATCTATCTTTTATTTCCTCTGTTTCTTAATCTAAAACTTAATGCATTTAATACTAACAGCTCAATAAATTTCTCACTTCTGAGAATCAAAATTTTGACATATCAAACAACAGAGCCAAATCCATATTGCAGAACAAGTATTCCCAACACTTTGGCAATTAAATCTTAAAAAAGTAACTAGAAACTTGCCTCCTTGAAACGAATTATATTTGGATGCCGAAGCGATCGATGGTTTATAATCTCTCTTGCCACATTCTCGTCTATCTGTTAAAACAATAAAGCATCAAAACCCACCAATTTAAGCACCCATATTATAAACAGGGTTCATTTCAAAGAGAAAACGAAAGAATTGAATCAAGAACAGAAGAAACCTTGTGGCCACGTTCTATGTACTTCATGGCGACAAGCTCTTTGGTCTCCTTGTGCCTCAAAAGTCTAGCAACACCAAAATTTCCAGCACCCAACTCCTTAACAACCTCATACTTGTCCATTTCTGCACAGAATCAAGCACCGTCCACAAACCCACAAGAAGAAAACAGAACAAAAATCAATAGCAATAGCAGGACAGGCTTTCAAGGCTCATTCGGTTCAAAATACGGAATGGGGTTTCGCGATCAGATCTGAAATAAACAAACGGGCTCTAATATTTATAGAAACTGAAACGAGTGGAAACAAAGCACGTGGAATTGGGCTTACAAACTCGGACAAAGCGATTCAATAGAAGGTATGGGAAACCACAAGGACCAGCTAGAATCCAATCACTGCCTCTTCGATTGAAATCCCACTTTATTTTTTCTCTTCGATGCTCACTTTTTGGGGAGTTTTTTAATATGGGAAGTGTGTTTGGATCTGTAAAAACGCCGTTTGGTGAGGAGAGACGATGTGGGTACCTTTGAATTTTGGATTTTTTTTTTTTTTGGGTTTTCTTTTTGAGGTTTCACACTTGTTCTAATTTCAATGTCCTTTTTCTCATCTCATCATCACCGTTTCATTCCTTGACGAGTGACGGCACTTGAGAGAGAGTTTCATTGAATTGAAACTCTTTTTTTAAAAAAAGTAATTGCAGAAAGGCAGCCGTGGAAAATGGTTTCCATTAGCAAAAGGAATCTCTGAGTATGATGGCAAGTGGATGCTTCACTGCTTGATTTCATTTGAAGCTAACTTTTCATTTATGACATTTTCTTCTTCTTTTTTGGTATAATCAAATTAATCCTTTGGGAGTCTTGGCAGAAAGTCAAGAAAGTCATCCTTGCTTGGCTTGTAGTGTATAAATTTAGAAGGATAAGGCCTACGTTTTATTTTATTTGTTTATTAGGAGGACCTAATGGAATGATTTCTCAAGGGAGAAATTTTAGTTTATGATAATTTATTTCAAAAATAAAGATTGTTATGGGTGACATTTTTTTAAAAAATTAAATATTATCCAAGTGGATCCTTATGATTCAATTAGTGGGTCCTAATGAATGAGGCAGAGGAGAAGCACTTGATCTAGAAGATGACAACTCCAACCAATATGGCTAGGTGGGTTATAGTCTAACTAGGTGAAACCTAAACTCATAAAGTGGTGGAAAAGCAAGGTTAATAATATCCCTAAATTCCTAAGTCCGACCAAAGGCATCGAGACTAGTCCTAACCGATTAATAAGTTAATCATGCAAATTAGCTACTAATCAATTGCATTAAGAATGAGGGTGATTAAATGCTCTACATTAACTAGGAAAAGCCTAAATTAATTTCAAGCATATATTTAGACCCTAGATCTTTCATACCAATTGCCAAGTTTGGGATAACACGCCAAACCACTACATGCTTAGACCTATTTACTACTTTGATTAAGCATATGAATTTACCAAGTTGCGATTGAGGTTGTCAATCTCTCTTAACATTACTAAATTTATGAATATTGAGTCTAAATAACAATCAATAAAATAAATCATGTGAGGAAGAATAAAAATCTCATGAAATAAAATTATACATACTAACCGAGGTTCCAATTATAGGAATCCAAGCTTAGATGACCATGAACAAGTCAAATCAAAGTCCGAGGTTTGATTAACCGATTCTAACTAAGCCTAAAACTAAGAATTACAATAGAAATCTAAGAGACTACAAATAAGTTGGGAGAAAAATGGCCAAAGGGGGAGAAGAATGAGGGGGGGGATAAAAAACCTAAATGCGGAAAAGGAATATATATAGGCCCAACCGATAGCGTCTTGACGCTTCGACGATTGGAGGCGGGAATGAGGTGCACGACCCCCTAGCGTCTCGTCGCTATAAGGCAGCGTCTCGACGCTAGGCATTCTGGAATGCAGTGTTGAACACTTCATTTGCGCCGTCAATGGCTTCTAAAAAGTAGCATAGAGATGCCATTTGCTTGATTTCTTCAATAATTATCAACTTGAACATTGACCAGCTTTGATTGAAGGGTAATTTCGTCATTTCAACTCCAAATTATACCTAGTTTTGTCCCAAACGGTCCCAAACTCATATTTTAAACTTGCATCAATATTGTACTTCAATTAAAGCATTTTTCGCATTAAATTCAACGAAGATAAGTAAATCAGGAGAAATAATTCTATAACAAATTAACACTATCAGCATCCTAGACCCTTATCCTTGATTTTTCTCCATGTTTAATCATTTTCATATTATTTTTTATTTTAAAATTGTTTTCATTCAATTTGGCCTTCTAAATAAAATTAACCCCGAGTACTTTTAATAATCAATCAATTCACACACACTACAATTCCTTGACGACACGATACTCGATCTTCTTACCACTTTTATTACTTGGGGCACATGCACTTGTGATGAACGCTAGTTAATCTATGCAACACATGCTTTTGATGGTTCCACGCAACATCAGTATGTGCGGTGGATGACAATTTTGTTATCATTCCCCCAAAGAAGGTGTTTGTGTGGATCAATATCAAGGTGGGTCTCTCTTTTGAGATACAAACTTGAGATGAATCTTAGTGACTAACTGACGTTAAAACAACTTTTCACTTGGACTAAGTATCGTGGACCTAAAATGATGAGTCACACTTAAAATGCTAAAGTAGTTTAACAAAATCTTTACCAATTGACAAGGAAATAAGTGATCAACCAGCTCAATCAATACATATGGTGAAGAGTTGCATCATTTCAAGCTTGATAAGGCACCCATTCGCCTAAGAGGCATAATGAATCTGAAAAATCTAGATTCATTCTCATCTTTAATTCATTATGTACCATTTAATTAATGTATTTACATATTTACATTTATAATAGTGCATGTATGAATTTCAAGGGTTAGGGGCTGAATTTAGACCACATATTGTGTCTTTTCAATTAGTATAAATAAGGATGTAATTTTGATAGTTGAAATTGAATGGATTTTCAGATTCAGTTTAATCTCTCTCAAGGTTTATGCTTTCTTTGTATTCTTATGTTTAGAATGCATGTTTTAGCTTTTAGTCTAGTTGGATCAATTAGATTCTGAAGAGTTAGAAATATTGGAGATAGGAACGAGTTCTCCTTCCTTCTTGATCATCGATTGATTTTCCAAGTAAAATATGTTCAAGTTTCTTAAGGTGTTGTCTATCATTTCGTTAATGAGGTTATTCTTATTACTACTATGGGGGTTCACCTTGAATATGAGGAGTTTCTCAAGCGTAATTGAGATAGTTCCTTTATCGTCATTTGGTATTAGAGTTGTTGGAAATACACTGTATATAACAACTATTTCACACTATCAAATAGATTACAATGCAACTGGCTACAAACAAATACAGAGTAAATATATCTACAGACACTGTACATAACAAAATTACAGAAATCATAATTAAACCATATCAGAAGATCAAAGCGCTCTGATGTTCGAAGATGATCCGATTGACAACAACAACCACATCAAGTGAATAGAACCTGTAAAACAAAAGAATGTGATAGTTTGTAGTCGAGGCACGCTTTCAAAGCGCTGTCCTGAAGACAATTATTCGCTCTGCACAGGTTGCTAGCAGACTACAACGATTGTCTCAGCAGGATACAACAACTAACTTCGGTAGAACAGCAACCTCGAACTACTCGAATCTGGAAGAACTCTTGGATACTTGCTCTCAACTTGACTCAAGATCAAAAGAAACAAAGAAAGAAAGAAGAATGCTCCAAATGGAATGAGATGATTCAAATGAAGAAATAAGTTGCTATTTATAGGCTAGCAACTTAGTAACTCCAAAGAATAAAAATAAATAAAATTGAAACATATGAAAAACATAACTCAATTGAGTTATAACACCATTTTTAACTTCCATTTGTAATAATATGAAAGAAGTTTATGTTTTTGTTCTTTCATGTATATGATAAAGATAGACGATGAGGCGATTTTCGGCGTAATTTGACGGCAATTTCCGACGTTTTTTCTGGAACTCTGGTCGGAGATGACGATCTTAGACGATTAATCCTTGGATTCGACTGACTTGATTTTAGCCCAACCCGGATATGGTGCGGTTCGATTTTAAGCGCCCTCATCCGTTTTCAAATCTGCTGGATTTTAGAAGCGGAACTTCAGCCCTCAGGCTGCTATATCAGGGTAGGCGGAACAGGGGATCTCCATCGTCAACGGCGGTAACACTCTATTCTCTCTACTACTGCTTTTTTTTCCCCTTTCTTTTGTTCTCCGAAATTATGGATCATTCATCCTTGGTTGATGATTGGTCGCGACTGAGCCTTACCTCGGAAGAGGAAGAAATTTTGGTGGTTGTGGACAAAGCGGGGCTCTTGTTGGGTTTCTATTTACTCGAAAAGCTGGTTTGCCATCGACCATTAGGAACTGAAGCTATGAGAAGGAATTTTCGAGCAACTTGGAAGCTTGATAATGGTTTGCAGGTGGATAGACTTGAGAAGAATTTATTTATTTTGTCGCTTTTGTGAACGAGGTTGATCGTGTTAGAGTTGTTAGGCAGGGGCCTTGGCTATTTGAAAAATATTTGCTGGTTCTGGTGTATCCGATCAGAGGTTTAAAGCCTTCTGATCATATGTTTTCTTCCATTGCTTTTTGGCTGCACGTGTTTGAACTTCCTCTCGACTGGTTCAACCAAACAATGGCGGAAAGACTTGGCAACACTATCGGTATTTACGAACACGTGGATAACAGAAATGGTTTTCTTTTCTGGGGAACAAGCTTGCATATTCGGGTACGAATTGATTTGAATCGCCCTCTTAGACGAGGTATTAGAATTTATCCTGATGGACCTCTCAGTGGTTTATGGGTCCCTATCAGGTACGAACGACTGCCGGAGCTGTGTTCTCACTATGGAATAATCGGTCATCTCTCTCGAGAATGTGCTCTATTTTTTAATCTGAATCATGATTCCAACTTACAACCTCAATATGGAGATTGGCTTCAATTTGCAGGGAAAGGGATGATTATTTTTCCAATTTCAGCAAGGGAGGTAAGGAATGGGGCTGATTCGGCAGTCCCTCAAAGCCAGAGATTAGCCATTGAGGTAGCGCCAACCATGACCCCTGCACCGGCCGTGAGCGAGCTTCCACCTCTACGAAATGGAGGTATTCAAATTTCAGAGCCAACCGACGGTCAAGGAAGACGATCTAACGCCCCAATGCCTCCAGCGTTTTACTCTCTTTTTGGTAAACCGAAGGAAAGCTCTAAGGGAAAAGAGAAGATCGTGGAAATGGCAACCAAATTCAAAGGAGTTCCAGGTTTTGCTTCCCAGTGGCGGCCGGAGAGGTCGACCAGAGTTCAATCTCCGGCGAAGGTCAAACCGACGAATCAGGCTCAATGGGTGGCGAGTTCTTCAGGTGTTTCATCAGTTACAAAACCTATGGTTTTGTAGGAGAAGGTAGTAAATGATGGAAACGACCCAACTCACAGCCCAATTAATGAGGAGGGCATTTTAAAGGAGTGCAACAGGCGCCTATCTCAGACTTTAAAGACTTTGTTCAAATCCACTGAAAATCAGATGGTGGGCCTGATGGCTAATAAAGCCCATGAGAGTGATGATGAAGCTTCTTTGGAAAGTGATCCTAAAATGCTTGAGGAGTTTGGGCTGGACACTCCAGAAGACAAGGCTTGGGTCGACTGTGATGCAAAGATGATTATGGAGGTGATGCCGTCGGGGGTGGATAAGCCCATTACTTCCAAGGACGCCGTTGTTGGACAGATTGAAGACCATGGAGATGTGGATTTGATGGTGGGCTCGTCTAACTTTTCTAAATTGAAGAACCGTCAGTCCACTTGGAAGAAGCGAGCACACGCGAGAATGGTACCCTTAGGTGTGAATGTGAAGGCTTTGGAGGAGATCCAGAAGCGAAAGGATGGGCCAATTTTGTTTTCTCCAGAAAACATTAAACGCCCAAAGACCAGTGACAATGATTGTAAGAAGGCGGGGACTGCTGAGCAGACCCACCAAGAGCCATGAATATCATTTGTTGGAATGTGCGTGGATTGGGGAGTCCATGGGCATTCCGAAATATCTGCAACGAACTTTCAAGTTTAAGTCCCCATTTATGTTTTCTGTCTGAGACGAAATCTTTGTCAGTTGTTTTGAATAAATTGAAAGCTCGTTTAAATTATTATGGGTGTTTTGTGGTTAATCGTGTTGGTCTTAGTGGTGGGTTATGTTTGTTATGGAAGGATGGAATTGATGTGTGCATTCGAAATTATTCTATTCATCATATTGATGCGACTATAAGATGGAATGATAAGCAATGGCGTTTTACAGGGCTGTATGGTAATCCAGATTCATCTCTGCGAGATCAAACATGGAATCTTATTAGAAGATTGCATGATTTTAATGAATCTGCCTGGGTGTTGGGGGGATTTGAATGAGATTTTGTGGCAAAATGAGAAATCGGGTGGTCCTGAAAGAGATACTCGGCAGATTCTTGCCTTCAGGGATGTTCTTGATGACTGTAATCTTCAAGATCTTGGATATACTTTGGGAGTATTCACATGGTGTAACAGGAGAAGTTCGGGGGATCAGGTAAGCTTGAGGCTTGATCGTTTCATTGCAAACTCAAGTTTTTGTGCTCTCTTTGAGAATTTTCAAGTGGCTAACTTGGATTGGGCAACATCAGATCATCGTCCAATTCAGTTGAGTCTAGATGGCATAGGCTTTCGAAATCGTAGAGGCATGCGATACCAACCTTTTAAATTTGAGGAATGGTGGACCCGCCTCTCGGATTGTAGAAACATTATTCGTAGACATGCCAGTTGGGATAATGATCGTGTTGTGGTACAACCTCTCCACGTAGCACTAAGTCAGTGTGCGACTGCTCTAAAAGGATGGGGTTACCGTCAAAATAAGAGACTAAAGGTTGATATCAAGGAGGTTAAAGATAAAATCAAGTTGTTGTATGAGGCAAGCATACCAATTTATTTTCCTGCTATTCATCAGTTGGAGAGGAAGCTTGATGGTTTGCTTCTTGAGGAGGAGATATATTGGAAGCAGCGTTCGAGGGAGAATTGGCTTAAATGGGGAGATCGTAATACTAAATGGTTTCATCAAAAAGCTTCAATGAGGAGAAGGCAAAACTAGATTCAGGGTCTTGAAGACGCTAATGGAAATTGGATAACTGAAACATCTGATATTCATGATGCTTTTGAAAGATATTTCAAGGAGATCTTTTTGTCATCTCAACCGGATCAGGAAGATATGGATAGGGTTCTTAGTCATGTTCCACGGAAAGTCTCTGATGAGATGAATCAAAGGCTAATGGCACCGTACACAAGAGAGGAAGTTAGTGTGGCTATAAAAAGTTATAATCCAACTAAGGCTCCAGGACCAGATGGATTCCCGACATTATTCTACCAACAATATTGGGATTTAGTGGGCAATACGACTGTGTCGAATTGCTTGGCTATTTTAAACTCCGAGAAGTCGGTGGAAGAATGGAACCATACAAATATTGTCCTAATTCCAAAGGGTCGCCAGGCGAGGTTAGTATCTGATTATCGCCCAATTAGCTTATGTAATGTATCTTATAAGATTGTTACTAAAGTTCTGGCCAATAGACTTAAATTAATTCTGAATGAGATTATTGATGAGTGTCAGTCAGCCTTTATTCCTGGTAGATCGATATCTGATAATATGATTCTGGCGCATGAAACTTTACACTATCTATGAAATAAGCGTAAAGGAAAGATTGGTTATGCGACACTAAAACTTGACATGAGTAAAGCGTATGATAGAGTGGAATGGACTTTTTTAAGTCAGCTCATGGCAAAGTTGGGTTTTCATGAGGGGTGGATTTCATTAATAATGAAGTGCTTAACATCAACTACATTCTCCACTCTTATGAATGGTGAATCTTTTGGTTTTATCAAACCATCTCGTGGAATAAGGCAAGGGGACCCTTTATCCCCTCACCTATTCTTAATATGTTCGGAAGGTCTATCTGCTCTGTTGGTGTCAGCTAGGAAAAGATCAATGATGGGAGTATCTATAGCGAGATCTTGTCCAAAAATTTCCCATCTGTTTTTTGCGGATGACAGCCTGATTTTTCTTAAAGCGGCAGTCGTAGAATTTGGCCATTTTCGGTCTATTTTAAAGGTTATGAAAAAGCTTCCAGACAATGTGTCAATTTCAATAAGTTGACGGCGTTTTTTTCGAGAAATGTTTCTCACGAGTCTAGACAATATGTGAGCAATATTCTTTCCGTAAGGATGGTAGAGTCTCTGGGGTCATATCTTGGATTGCCATCGACGATCTATAGAGGTAAAACTCGTGATTTTAAGTTTTTACTTGATAAAGTTTGGTTAGTGTTGCAAGGATGGAAGAGACAGTGTTTCTCCCAAGGTGGCAATGAGGTGCTAATTAAGAGTATTATCCAGGCTATCCCAACTTATGCGATGGGATGTTTCCGAATTCCGAAAGGTATTTTGTCAAAAATATCGGCTCTTTGTGCCAAGTTTTGGTAGGGTTCTAATGGAGATAAGCGTCGAATGCATTGGCGAAGATGGGAGGATCTATGCCAACCAAAAGAGGTCGAGGGTCTAAACTTTCGAGATTTAGTCAACTTCAATCAGGCTATGTTAGCGAAACAGGCTTGGAAAGTGTTATCTAATCCTCAACTTACCGTTTCCAAAGTTTTGCGTGGAAGGTACTTTCCTACATCGTCAGTTTTATCTGTGAGAATGCCATCTTCATCCTCATCTTTTTTCTGGAAGGGATTTGTATGGGGGATGGCTCTTCTGAAGAGTGGTATAAGGAAAAATTTGGGGAACGGGAAGGCTATACACATCCCCCTGGCTACCTCGGCCTACCACCTTTAAGGTAGTATCTCCGCTTGATACGACACTGGAAAATGCGCTTGTAGCAGATTTTATAACGTCATCCCTGCAATGGAATGTTGAAAAGCTTAACCAATACTTTTTGAGGCAGGATGTGGATCTGATCCAATGCTTGCCTATTAGCAGTTCAGCACCAGATAGATGGATATGACATTTTGATCGTAAAGGTGAGTACACTGTTAAAAGTGGGTATAAGCTTAGTATGCTCAGGCAACAAGAGGCATCATTATCAGATGATGATAAGGAATCTACATGGTGGAACAAGGTGTGGAAGATGAGGGTGTCGAGCAAAGTGAAAAGTTTTGTTTGGAAAACTTTCCACAACTCTATTCCAACCATGGTTAATTTACGGAATCATCATGTTCTAGTTAATGGAATGTGCCCGATTTGTCATGAGGAGTTCGAGACGACAGATCATGCACTTTTCCAATGCACAAGGGCTAAGGAAATATGGGAATTACTCTATCCATCTATGATGGAGAACCTATGGGAAATGCAGGATATTAAAGACAGATGAATGAGTTTGGCTAATAACCCGAAGTAGGTCCTTGAGCGTATCTGTTTGGGTGCTTGGTCAATCTAGAATGATAGAAATAATGTGATTCATAAGCGCCCAATTCCTAGTGTAATAGGGAGATGTGAATGGATAAATGAATATTTAACAGAGTTTTGGAGGGCCAATCCGAAGGGTGGCAAGTATGCCCAAACGGAGGAAGATATTATCAAAATCATTTCAGAAGGAGAAGATTTAATTATGCATTCTGATGCAGCGCTAGTCGGTGCTCAGAGTTTTTTTTGGTATTGGAGTTATATTGAGATACAAGCAAGGGTATCTCCAAGCGATACAGAAGTTAGGTTCTCAAGTTTGCAACTCTCTGTTAGGTGCGGAAGCGGCAACGGTGCTCGAGGGGATGCGCCTGGCTAGGAGGTTAAAGGTGAAACGACTCACGGTTCTATCTGACTCATTCAATTTGATAACTTCTCTAAATGAGAAGATGGAGGTGGAGGATTGCATAGTTACGATCTTATGGGATATCAAAGCTCTTAAAAATTCTTTTGAGATTGTAAGTCTTCATTTCATTAGTCGCCGATTTAATAATCTGGCTCATAGAATGGCCCAGTTGGGGCTATCTTCAACACCACATTTGTGGTTAGGACAATATCCTGAGTGGATTGAACAATTGTCGCTAATGGAGCGACGTATGTTTGTACCCCATTGGGGACCTTCTTTGTCTTGAATGAAGATTGCTTTTATCAAAAAAACTTCCATTTGTAATTGAATTTGATGTTTCAATCCATCTTGAAACTCTTGAAAAATTGAATTTAAACTTTTTTTCACATTTATTTGTAAAAATATCCAACAAGAGCATCTTTGATTCCTTTTATTATTTGGTATCAGAGTTGTGACTCTAAACAAATCATGTATTTACTTGTTTTACGTTCTATCCCATTTTTCTTTCTTTCAAATTTCAACCAATCCATTTAATGTGACTCTTGATATTCACACCTTTTCTTCAATTTTTTGTTGTGCTTCCTTGGGAGGAAAAACAGAAAGAAAAGAGAAAAAAGAGAAGGAAAAAAAAAGTTTTTTTTTGGTCATTTTTCCAAACATGTTTTCTGACTTTGAGATTTTGTGACTTTTTACATTATTGGCTTTATTGAAGTGTTCTTGTGTGATTCTCATAAGAATACTATAAGACTTGTTGAAGTTTGAGATATTAGAAATCTTAGAAGTATCTCTATATTTTTTAGTGCAAACACAAGTGGCCTTTCATCTTCCAAGAGAATAAATACATGGAGGCAATGCTTGTGAGATTCATTATATTTCTCCTTTTTTAGCCATGTTACTCCAAAGAAGAAGACATCATGAAACCTACAATATTGTTGCTCAACTTTTAGAAAGGTTACCAAGATAATTTGGCAGAACTACGACAATCCATGAATGATTTGTTTGAAATATGACAAGCGATGAATTTAAGAAAGACGAAGTCATGGAGGTTCAAATTGCACCATCAAATTCAAATGATGAAGATTGTTTAGTGCTTCAAGATGATGGAGACCAACACATCCAAAATGAGAACGATTATCCAAAGACAAAAGAGGAAGAGTCGAATGGTGAAGTATGTGTTCATGTTGAAGGTAGAGACAAGATCTCTAGAGGAAAGTAAGGAGAGTGAGGAGAGTGAGGAGAGTGAAGAGAGTGAGAAAATAGAGAAAAGAGAGGAAAGTGAGAAGAGTGAGAAAATAGAGAAAAGATAGTGTGAAAAGTGAGACAAGGAAAAATGAAGAAGAAGAGGGTGGATGTGAAAAAAGTATTTAAGTGAAAAAAAAATCATGAGAGTGAGGTTTGTTTTCCAAAGTAACGTTTTCTTACATTGTTTTCTAAGTGATTTTGATGGTTCATTCAAGACACATTGGATGATCAAGTTTAAAATCTTTGATTAATGACAAAAGAGGAGGAGTCATGTACAAAGAAATACACATTTGATCGTAAAAGATATGATCTTTCAAACTTGTTTCACGACTTTAAGGCTTTGCAAAGGAGATCCTTTAGATTCAATGATGAATTTGCTTGAAGAAGGAGAGCTAGAATGATAAGAAAATAAATGATCAACAAACTCAATCAATACATATGGTGAAGAGTTGCATCCTTTCAAACTTGATAAGCCACTCATTCACCCAAGAGACAATAATCTGAAAATCCATATTCATTCTCATCTTTAATTCATCATGTACTTATTTAATTCACGTATTTACATTCATTATAATGGTTTGTGTATGAATTTGAAAGGTTAAAAACTGAATTTAGACCATACATAGATGAAGGGTTGTGTCTTTCCAATTAGTATAAATAGGGATGTAATTTTGATAGTTGAAGTTGAATGAATTTTCAAATTGATTTTAGTCTCTCTCTGTTGGGTTTTATGCCCTAAAACTCGTAGATAGTGAATGTAAACAAATTGTATACTTATTTCAATAAAGTGTTATTGAGTTTCTACAATAAAGTGTTATTGTTAAATATTGCACAATTTGACCCAAATCCAATAAACTAAGATCCAAGGTTGTTTGTATGTAACTTGAACTAGTATGTGGGGACATACGGGGATCGATGTTCAAGTAACAACCTAAAAGGTCTATAGTACAAGGATAAAGTTGGGTACCTTATCCTGGTAGCACTATGTGATACGACCCGCTTTGTATTTGATACAGACGTATTGATCCAAAGCTTCCATGTAGTAGACATGCGAGCGGGGGTATCCTATGCAATGAGTTTGCATAAGATCGGACCATGAAATGGTAAACAACTAGATATAACACCGTTAACTAGTTATGTTACTGTTTCAATAAGATGACGTAGGTAACCGAGTCTTAATCCTAAGTGTGTCATGAACTCTTTCTCATGAGGGATTGTTCTTTGATTAGCATGGGTGAGAGTGACCAGTACGCCGACTCAATATGCCTTCCTTTTTGGGGACAAGACCGTGTGGGAGGCTGGGGACATGACAACACAAGAAGGAATTCACTCCTTCCCACTTCTAGGAGAAGTAGATGAGTGTTCCTTTAAGTGGTGACTCTGGGACTTGAACAAAGGGATCCTGCCCTCTCACTGGCCCGAGAGGGAATTTCTGTTTAATGGCTGGACCATAAACAAGTTTTTCATTAGAGGAGCGCTGGTACTTAAGGAGACATATGTAACACATGGGTAAAACGGTAATTTGACCCAGCTGTGATTACGGACACTTGTGAAGGATTGACTTATCGGTATAGATCTATATCCGTGGACACAGAAATGTTCTACAGTGAGAAGAGTTCAGTTGTGGGTCTTTAATGGAATGACCCACAATTAATGAATATTGGTTAACCTGATTAATGAGTTTAATAAGTTAACCTCATATCATTGGAGCTTCTGATCTGTAGGTCTATTAGGTTCCCTTGCTAGCTCGTAAAGAGTAATTAGGAACAATTATATCTTCAGAGAATTTGAATAGTTCAAATTTATATTGGGAATTAAGTTAATTGTATGAGATACAAATTAATATAATGTATAGTGATATATTAAAATGTAAAGTCTAATTTGAAATTAAACTTTATTATTATGAGAGAAATAAATATTTGAAGAAGTTCAAATATTAATATTAATTTGATTCATATTAAATTTATAGGACATAAGAGAATTTAAAGGAGTTCAAATTTTAATATGAATTTGATTCATACTATATAATTAATTAATTGAAGGTCTGAAATTAAATATATGATATTTAATTGGATAATTAATTAATTAACTAATAGAAGGTCTGAAATTAAATATATGATATTAAATTGGTGATTAATTAATTGGAAATTAATCAATTATGAAAATGATTAATCTGTTATGGAAGTAATTAATCATTTATGGAAATGATTTAATCACTTATGGAAGTGATCAATCATTTATGGAAAATATTAATCAATTATGGAATTGATTGATTATGGAATTGATTAATTATGAAAAAGATTAAATCAGTTATGGAAATAATTGATTTTAAATGAATATTTTATTCATGGTCTTTTTCCTATAAATAGAACACTAAATCTAGGGTTTAGGTGATACAACATAAGGCCACAAGAACGCACCCTTGCATTCTCTCTAGCCTCCCTCTCATATTCTCACTACTACAAAAATCACTTTTAATGACGGGCAATGCCCGTCATTAAAGACTTTTCATGACGGGCAGCGTCCGTCGTCTATACGAGTGTCGTCGTAACTTTTTATGACGGGCAACTTTTAATGACAAGCAATGTCCGTCATCAAAAGCTGTCTGTCATAACAAGTTACAATGACTGACGTTTTTCATGACGGATAATGTCCGTCATTAAACACCGTCCGTCATGAAAAGTCCGTCATTAAAGGGTATTTTCCAACCAACCAAATCTTTAATGACGGGCATTGCCCACCATTAAAAGTCGTTCGTCATGAAAAGTCCATCATTAAAAGCGTATTTTCCATCCAACTAGATCTTTAATGACGGGCATTGCCCCTCATTAAAAGCTGTCTATCATGAAAAGTCTGTCATTAAAGGGTATTTAGCGAACCACATGTCCGTCATTAAAGGTGTCCGTCATTAAATATCCTTTTTAAATGTCCGTCATTAAATGTTCGTCATTACATGTCATTTTTTATGACAGGCATTGCCCGCCATTATTTTGTTCATAATTTAATAAAAAAATTTGTTGGTTGCCCGGTGGCAAACCAACAATATTTTCTTCATTTGTCAACCTGTAAAGAAAGTAATCTTAATTGTGTTATATGAAAAGCTTTCAAATGATCCAAGTATGCTTTAAATCACACTTTGAACACACATTGACTTGGAATCATATATAAGAACATGTAATAGGCTTAAAAACAAATTTTCACATTGACTTGAAAATTTCGGCATGACCTCTACTAAACAATCCAAAACTAACTTGAAATAATACAACATATAATAATCACTTCTATATCATATACATCATGCATATGGGACCACCCGTCCCTCCATAAACAACATCCAGCAGAAGTTTACACAACATACAATGGGACCATTCGTCCCTCCACAGGTCATCCAAAAATAATCCTACACAAATCTACAACAGATAGAAAATCAAGTACTTACACATCACATTTACATCATTCACATCATCCAGAAAGAACCTTACACAAATGTTCCCACGAACCCTGCCCATTCTATCCGAACCTCGTCAATTTCTTCTTGCGTATATGCTGTTTTCGTGTTAAACTAAACATAAGAAAAACCATAAACAAAATATAAGAATCCTTTAGAAAATTGAATTATAAATAATTAAAAGATACTTATACAAGTAGTGGAGTTGAATACGATTACGTACAAGATTACTTATAGACGTAGATGAGTTGTGTACTATTTCTCGAATATACTTTTGCACATAATATCCACACTCAACAGAACCCAATTGACGGGGGCACTACATGTAAAACAAGTTGAAAAATATTATACTTGAGTTGACAAATTTGATAACGTTGAGAATATAGTCAATTTAAATTTACCTTTATAAGTTTCCAAATTATGTTCGAGCGATATTGTGGGAGTGAGTTCTTTGCTTGCCACATTCTCAATGATCTACGTAATGAGTTCAACACATAAACGGTATTCTCTCTAGGATTGATCACAATCAACATCCAATGACACCTATTAAAAATGAACATTCTTTTTAATAGTTTATCACAAATTACACCTATAATTAAGTAAAACTAATTTGAATTGACATTACTTACCCAGTATTATACGGGATGATGACTAGTTGATTCAAATTAACCATGTCTAGCTGGTTGGCTAGATTTCTGCAATGAGTTTCTTGACACTTTACAAATGAAGAAATGGTTCCTTGATCAACTATCAGAAATTTGCTGGTTATTTCATTATCACATACAGTCCAAAGATACCTAAAGAAAATAAACAATATTATAAAACATTGAAAATCATAGTAAATAAATAAAATATGTCATAGGTTTTATACTTACACAATGTACACCAGTATACATGAGTACTCTATTTCAACCATCCCGCAATACTGCATGATGTCATCACGATGTACGAAAATTGTTTTATCCTCTCCAGAAATGGTTTCACTCAATTTGATAGGAATTGTGTCATCCCCTCCCATGGAAAGAACGACATATCGATTCAGCAACTTGATGGTAACGTGGATATCTGTATGTTCAGAAGATTGTGCAACGGACACATTCCTTGTAGGTTTTGCGGGAGAACATACCTAACACAAACATAATTACAATATGTAAATAAGGAAAACAAAACATGTACATTTAAGTTGAAGAAGACATACATACCTTTTTCTTGTTATTCAAAATCACAAGCTCGCAAGGCCATGCCACGAAGCTACCCTTTGCTTGACTAAGCGTCTCTATTTCTCCAACCACAGGAATTGGTATGAGAACATCTTCACCTGTGATCATATCCACCACCACTCGAACATTATTGGCTCCTAGTGGTACTCCATGAATCGTTGGGCATCAGACACTAGATTCATACATTGTGCCTATGGCAACAATGTTATCCACTGAATTTACAGCCAAGCGACATGGTGTACCCTTCAAACATTATTAAATGAAAAAAGTGTTAAGTGTCACATTTTATGGTTAACTACACAAGAATGTAGAGTTATCTCCTAGACACAATCTAACATGCTAAACACAAAAGAACACTTTTCTAGTTTAGCAACAATACTTCAACTCTAAATCACTTACAACCGAGTGCACCGAAAATTTCGGCAGCATAACGGCGTAAAACTGACTATACCAAAAATTTCTCACCTGCCAAATACAAAATAACACTTCTATATCCTCAAACCAATTCCTCCAAACTTCAATTCAGATTTCACAACCTATGCACTATACGAGTCAGGTCTCTTAGCATCAATTAACAAAAACTCTAAATCTTAATCATAATGCAAAAGATTATATCATTCCATAACCAAATCAAGTAGGTGACACCGATTACCAGTTCATTACCTCTAACACTTCTTCTGACTCGAACACCTCTTCTGGCTCTTCAACAATCTCATTTCCTTTTGTTTTTGTCTTGGAAGTTTTACTTTCTACCTCTGTTGACTTTCTCGAACCACTGCCTTCCGTTTTACCCTTGCTTTGGGATTGTGTACCCAAGTTTGATGTCCTTTTAGGAAGATTGAAATAGACCGATGGTGAAACAAACTCACCCACTCCTCGAACATGCCCTCTATGTTTTGGCGTGCCTAATGCTTCAGTAAGTATATCTTGACCTTGATTTGTCGCGGCTAGCTCGTCCTGTCGAAAACATTTCCATGTATCACATGATTACAAAACATGTAATTTAAAGTTCACATCATATCCTTCTTAATATACTTACAATGCGATTAGCACGTTCTTTAGTGTCGTCATCAAAATATTCCTTATTTTTTCATTTTCTTGCTTCCTTCCATAAAGTGGCTCGATTGCTAGGATCATCTGACAATTCCTATTTTAACATGTGCATTATTAATTAGCATAAACATATTGCCTTCATACACAATGTAACCTAAACAACATTACTTACTAGTTCTTTGGCCAGGTTAACATATCCCTTACGAGATATATGATGATTGTATTTAAGTTTCTCCCTTCTTTCTTTTTGAATACCACTAAGTGTCTACACAACAAAAGATGATTAAATGAAGTAACTAAAATAATTGTACTAAATTTAAAAGTAATTAGTATAATATATTTACCTTCCACTCCTCAGATAATCTCGAATTAACAAACTGAATCCACTGATCTTGATCAATATGTGAATATTTCTTAGGAGGTCTCTGCAACAGTTCTGGTGCATTTATGAATGGAAGTATATACTTCTGAGTCAAATAGTACCGGAAATTTCGAAACTTCAACGATGCTGATTGAATGATAGCATGTTTGGACCTAGGGTCCACGACGAATGACATCTGCATGAAATAAAATACACAACATAGTTAGAAATTGAATAAAATACATAAACCTAATGCCATAATAAACAAAAAACACTTACCTCTACACAATCAAATATTTTTTCTTTCAACTCTTTTGGAATTTTGTTCCAATTGTCATAAGTCAATGGAATTTGTTGTCTGACACAAACTCCGATGAAACTCTACATTTTGTTTGCATTTTTACCAACATCCTGACCTTGAATGTTGTATTCAACAACCAAGCGTTGTCCAGAATTTCGTACGCCTGCCAACTCACGCATAGTAGTGACACCTCGTCCAGCAGGCGGTCTGGCCTCCATATGAATAGTAACATGGCCTTCATCATCACTGTTACTGCTTGAACCACTCATATTAACAATCTGCAAGAAAAACAAAAAGTATACAACATAAGATATATTTAACTTATATGATATTTTCCACAATAAAATTGCGTAAATAAACAACCAAATGACATACCGCATTCAATACATTAGTTATTAATCCATGTGCCCTCACAATCATTTCTCACATATGTAGATGAAATTTCGTCGTTTTCATGAAATACATCAATATTAGGCATTCTATCTACCACACCATACCCACAATCTTGGATAATATTTACTATTTCGTCTTCATAGAAATCTTCTTCTATTATTCTTTGTGAAGGTGTTAATACAACTGACCAACGAGGATTAAGAGGATCTCGTACGTAGAACACTTGTCTAGCTTGAGAGGCTAAAATAAACGAGTCTGATTTATGTCCAATACGATTGAGGTCCACAGTTGTAAACCCAAGGTCATCTATTTTAAGACCATTATTGTTCTCAACCCAATCACATTTGAATAAAATAACGGTTAAATCATGATAATCAAGTTCCCATATTTCTTGTATGACACCGTAAAAGGTCATGTCTGACATAATAGGATTTTTGTCTTTGGCACTAGAAACTTGCATAGTACTCGCAATTAACATAACACCACTGTTTTGTACATTCCTAATATCATCACGCTTCTTTGTATGATATCGAATACCGTTAACCACATAACCACAATATGTGGCTACATCTGGACAAGACCCGTGAGCTATCCATCTCAAAGAAGATGATATGACGTTGTTCGGCACCTCAAGAGCAAGTGCAACCTGAGATTCATTCCTAAATTAATTAGCTGTTAAACATTTAATCATATCTTTAAGAGAATGACTTATTAGATTACCTGGTCGCGACCAACCACTAAATGTGCGATTATCCTCATTTTGAAGCCACTTTTTGTTTTTAGATCTACTGGGATTGAGTTTTGACAAAGTTTCCATGTGTTGCCTGTTGGATTCATATTAAAATGACATAGTTATTGCATTATCACACAATCATAAAAGTTATGTGAAAGGGTTGAGATTTACGTACCCTACATATGGAAGCACATCATTTACATTTTGAAGGACATAAAGATGAGCTTGATTTAACCGATCCTTACTTGGTTTGATATAAGAAGCAACAGACAGCGGTCTATCACTTTCTGAGTTGTCTTTCCTTGTCGATGAGCGTAATCCAATAGAATCAACTCTAGAGAGAAATTCAGAACAAAACTCTACAGCCTCCTCTACAATATAATTTTCTCCAATGCATCCTTCTGGTCGATGTCTATTTCGTACATAACCTTTGAGTACTTTTGATATATCGTTCAAAAGGATACATCCACCTCAAATAAATCGGTCCACAAAATTCAATCTCTCTTACAAGATGCACGACAAGGTGTACCATTATTGTGAAGAATGCCGGTGGAAAATACTTTTCTAACAAACATAAAGTGACTACTACATCCTCTTGCAAGCCTTTTAGCTTAGACGAATTAATCGTTTTACTACATATAGCATTGAAGAACAAGCATAAACGAATAATTGCATATCTAACATGTTTGGGCAAAATACCACGAATTGCAATAGGTAACAACTGTTGCATTAGAACGTGATGGTCGTGCGATTTAAGCCCGTAAAGTTTCAAATCTTTAAGCGACACTAAGCTTTGTATGTTGGACGAATAACCTTCAGGCACTTTAATTTCAGATAGTGTCTTACACAGATTCAATTTCTCAATCTTCGATAGTGTGTAACACGCTGGAGGTAAGAATGTCCTCTTCTCTCCCAATTGAGGGGCCAACTCTGCTCTAATGTTCAGTTCAATCAAATCTAAACGAGTTTTCATTCCATCTTTTGTTTTATCGGGAATATCAAGTAGCGTGCCAATAAGATTTGCACAAACATTCTTTTCAATGTGCATAACATCTAAACAATGTCGCACGTGAAAATATTTCCAGTACTCTAACTCAAAGAAAATAGATTTCTTCTTCCAATAAGCGCTTAAAAGATCTCCATTATTCTTTTCCTTACTGACTTTCTTACCAAATGAACATTGAAGTCTACTTGTTTTTGCAAGAATTTCCTCTCCACTGAATGGTTCAGGAGCGATTTCCAATTCTTGTTCACCATTAAAAGCTTTCTTCTGCTTTCTATATGGATGATCATGAGGTAGAAATTTTCGATGCCCAAGATACACCATCTTCTTTCCTCTTGGCAAATAAGTAGCTGACGTTTTCTCTGCACAAATCGGACATGCATGATATCCTTTTGTTGTACAACCACACAAATTGTCATACGCAGGAAAGTCATTAATAGTCCACAATAAAATAGCTCTAAGTGTGAAACATTGTCCTTCATTTACATCATAACATTCAACTCCATCATTCCAAAGTTTCTTCAAGTCATCAACTAATGGAGCCAAATAAATATCTATGTCATTTCCTAGTTGTTTAGGATCAGATATTAATGCGGTTAACATCAAATATTTTCGCTTCATGCACAACCAAGGGGGTAGGTTGTATGTCACCAACATAACTGACCAACAACTGTATCGACTACTAAGATCACCATGCGGATTGACTCCATCTGTTGAAAGAGCAAGACGAAGATTTTTAGGTTCTGATCCAAATTCTGGCCACTGATCATCTACTTGTTTCCACGATAGTGTGTCTCTAGGGTGTCGTAAGTATCCATCATTTTGTCGTTTTTTGGCATGTCAAGTCAACAAACTCGATGTTTCTTTACTTCGAAACATTTGTTGAAATCTTGGTATAGGAGAGAAATAAAAACATCACTTTCGCAGAAAAAATTTTCATCACTTCTTTTGAATTTTTACGAAGTTTCCATCTTGATGTTCCACAAATCGGGCATACTTCTACATCTGAGAGGTCTTTTCTAAACAAAAAACAATCGTTGCTACATGCATGAATCTTTTCTACAGACATTCCAAGAGTACACAAAACCTTCTTTGCTTGATACGTAGAAGTCGAAATTTCATTTGGACTTGGTAAGATATCTTTGACTAATGTCAACAATTCAGTAAAACTTACATCGCTCCATCCAAACTTTGCTTTCAAATTATATAACTTTACCAATGCAGATATTTTGGAAAAGTTCTTACAATTTGAGTATAATGGTTTCTTGGCATCATCCAGTACTTTCTCAAAAACGTGGGATTCATCGTTAACGTAATCATGTGCAGCGTTAAACATTCCTATTACGTCATCAAGATCTTCATCTTCATCCTCTCCTTCTTTTCCACTAGTAGAGATGTTTGTATTATTTCTCTTAACCGGTAGTGATTCACCATGCCAAATCCATGTTTTATAGCTCTCATCAATACCATAAATGAATAAGTGATCTCTTACTATATTTGCATCTTGAGACTTTGCATTCACACACTGCAAACATGGACAACAAATGACATTTGACCTACTTGAATGTCGTAGTGCATTTTCAATGAACATCTCAACCCCTAAACCATATTCTGGTGACATTCGATTCTTTGTCATCCACGACTTATCCATTACTATAAAATTGTTTGCTTGAAATTTCAATCTACAAAGAAAAATAATTATTCCATAAAAATTTGTGCTTATTAGATCCTTAAGGAAAAGTTAGAACAATTAAATACTCAATTGTTCATTCAATTTCCCTCAAATTCATGACGTTGAGACAAAACTCAACATCGTGAAATTTTGACATGTAAATTCATGTCCAACCACATCATTTCTCAATTTCCACCTAAACTCAACTAAAAACATAAACTAAAACGACCAAATTTAAAATCATACTTAAAGCATTCCTCAGCCCCTCTCCCACTAAACTCAAGCAAAATAACGAATTATAACAAATAACTTCAAGAGAACTTAAGTATCCATCAACTTCCCACAAAAACAAACTCAAACAAACCATTTCAAAACAAGACTTAAGTATTTCTTCCCAATAAATAAAACCAAAAACATAAACTCACAAGTACCTTTCCCAACCCCCCCCCCCCCCCCCCTAACAAACTCGACTAAACTTATAAAACAACACAAACAAACAATTTCAAAACATAACTAAGTATTTCTCAACCCACAACTCAACTATACTTATAAACTAACACCAACCATTTCAAAACTTAATTCAAGTATTTCTCAACTTCCACCTAAACTCAACTAAAAACATACACTAAACAACCAAATTTAAAATCATTTTAAAAATAATTAGATTAAGGTGATTGCTCAATTAATCAATTTGGAAATACTTTAGAAAATTCTTCATATAAAAAAATTTTATCCAACGAAAATACCTAAAGAATGTAATTGCTCTCAAGTTTAAAATTTCTTTTATTCTCTCTAAGGTATGAAAATTAAAATTACTTTAATAAAAAGAATGTTATAAAAAATATTTAAATTAGTAGACATATCAAACTCATCCTAATAAGAGACAAATATGAATTTACGAAATTATGTAACAACATCCATGTCTCAATTTTTTTTTTTAATTAAGAAAACCATGTCTCAAACTATTAATTCTTAGCTTAAAAGTAATACTTTTGTACTTTTTTTTTAATTTTAAATTTTCAGTTTGTTTGATTTCAAACATTATAAATTTATTTTCCCGACATTGAGTTGGGTCAAATTTGATAAAGTAAAAAAACTCAAAAAAACAAAGAGACAAACCAAGAAAAATGAAAAAGAGGTATCAAAACCAACGCCACAAATGCAAATAAGAAATAAACAACAAAATAATTGAAACAGACAACAAAATAATTGAAAAAAACAACAAATGCAATCTAAGCAATCGAAAGAAGTCGTCAAGAAACCTGTTAGAACTCGAGAAAGAAGTCGACGAAACGCTTGGTCAAAATGCCTTCGGTCGCCGTCCAGAAACCTACGGTCGAAACGCCACAAAGAAGGTGAAACCCACGCCGGTGAAGACGAAACGCTTGGTCGAAACCCACGCCGGATGCTTTTGGTCTCCGTCCAGTCGCCGCCGGTGAAGACAAATGGAAGAGAGAAAAGCTGCCAGTCGCCGTTGTGGGTTGAAGACAAGGGGAAGAGAGAAAAGTTGCAGTCACCGTCGTGGGTTGAAGACAAGGGGAAGGGAGAAAAGCTGCGGCGGCCGAAGGTCGTTGAAGAAGAAGATGAAGAAGGGGCTGCGACAGCTGAAGGTAGAAGAAGGGAGCTAGGGCTTGATGTGCTTTCGGGGAGAGAGAAAAGTGAGGTTACTTTTTACCGTTTTCAAAAATTAAAAAAAAAATTAAAAGGGACTTTTAACGGCGGGCTATGCCCGTCATTAAAAGTCTGTTTTTCGGGGAAAACGCGCGTCCGCCATGAAAAGTGACGCGCGTTTTCCGTCCGTCATTAAAGGTCCCGCCCCCTTTTTTCTGTCCGTCATTAAAGGTTGTTTTTGTAGTAGTGTCTCTCAAACCAAGAACTCTAGGAAGAATTTTTTCTCCAGAGTTTTTCCCATTCAAGATTAGGTAGTCCCACAACTACGGTCCTAATCTCAGAGTCATAGCGGGGAAGATCAATTGGTGGTGTCCCAATGGTTGATGCTTGGTTCCTCCAAAATCAAGCAAGACGTTCTTGATATTTCAGAGACGACAACACCGTATGTTTGCTTCTCTCTATTAGATTTAGATCTAACATTTTTGTATGTTTAGCCTTAAGTTTCTATAGAATTTGTTCTATGAATTTATGCCAATGTAATGGTATTTTTGGATAAACAAAATTAACTATGAATCGGTCCCAATTACGCTTCCGTTTTATGGAATTAGGGAATTCCAATCTTTCACTCTCAAGGTTTATGTTTTCTTTGTATTCTTGTGTTTAGAATGCATGTTTTAGGACTTTCATTCTAGTTGGATCAATTAGATTGTGAAGAGTCACTACTACAAATTTGGCTTTTCATGACATTGAAAAATGTCAAAAACGTATTTCTTGACATTTTTTTTGTAGTCATTGAATCGACCCCCAAGAAAGCTCAATACATAACGATTTAGTAAAAACTGTCACAAATATATTAATTATGACAATTAAAAACTGTCAAACCACAAATTTTTCTTCATATAATTTTAACGTCACAGTAATTTGTTTAATGACAATTTTACAATATCATTAAAAACCTAATAAAAACTAATTTACTGTCGAGATATATATATTAATGACAGTTCACTACCATCAATAAAAAATTTATAATGACATTTTAAAATTGTCACGTCAATTTTTTTCTTGACAATTCTACAATGTCAATAAAAAATATGACATGATAGTTTTGAACGTCACAAAAATGCTTATAATGATGATGAATAGTTGTCACCCAAATAATTTTTATGACTTTGATGAACCATCAAAGATAGCGATATATCACTATTTATTTATTTCTCCCTTTATCAACCTATAGACAGTAAAAAATTTCAAAAGTATTTTTACACAACAACTAACTCAACGAACATAGATTTAATTAATAAAATATAATAGTGTATATACATGAAACTTTCCATCCATCCACAAATCACATTCATGATCCAATTTACAAAGAAAAAGTAAAATTGCTAAACAAAATAAGTACACAACTTTAACATATTTCAACTTTGAAATAAAGACCAATCAAATGAACTGGAGGGATGGTGAAAGGCGTGTTTGCTATAGAAATATTTGGAGATATAGGAATGAGTTCTCCTTTTTTCATGATCATCGATCAATTTTTCAAGTAAAATTTGTTCAACTCTCTTAAAATGTTGTCTATCATTCCGTTAATGAGGCTATTTTTATTATTGTTGTAGGAGTTCACCTTCAATAAAAGAAGTTTTCAAGCATGCATAAACGATGTAGTTTACTTTATGATCACCAATACAAGATCATCAACACTACAGAGATTAGTGTAGTTGATTGAGAAGTTTCAGTTCAATAAGAAAGGGTAACTGACATATCCTAAGATGACACATTATAAGAACTCATAGGGGTATGAGAATTTTGTATTTGTATTGTGATTTGATTACAATAGAGAAGTAGTATTTAAAGGTTGAGTACATGTAACAAATAAGCTAATTTAAGTAAAGCCTAATATAGGTAAAGCTAATAATAGAAAAGTCTAATTTAAGTAAAGCTAATAATAGATTATATGTTAGAGCATGAGCTAATATATTAAACATTATTCTCCAATAGTCACTCATCCTGAATTTTTTTTTATCTATCTTGGCATAAAACTTTTCTTTTTACTAGATTCAATTAATGTTTGCCAAACATATGTATGAATTTATGGCTATTGTTGAATGTTGTTGAACTTATTATGTTATTGTTTACTCTGTCAGCACCATATTATCCGCTTTGATAGCCATCCTAAACAATAAAAAATTGAAAAGAAAAAAAACTATATATATGAAATGGAAGACAAAAGCATTAATATTATCATGGTTGTCGATGATCTTAAATTCGTCTTGAACCAAGAAATGGCAGATGCTAATGCATAGCATCCCAAACTGTTAGTGATGCATATGAGAAATGGAAACAAGGCTAATGCGACTCATGTGAGTGCTAACTAGCACGGTATATAAGTGTAGATTTGGAAGTGATTTTGAAATGGTTAAAATCACTTTTTGTGAATGAATTGTATTTTCTTTTGTAGAAAAAAAAAACCATATGATATTATTTATGACGATCCTTAAAAATTGGAAAATTCTTTTTTCTCCAAAAGAAAAATGGAAGTATTTTTTTATTTTTAATTTCAAAAAGTTACTTGAAGTGATAAAAGTTGCGATTTTCTTAGTTCAACTAAACCTAAAATTTCAAGAATCATAATAAAAATTTTAAAATCTTCAAGAATCATAATATAAAAATTTTAAAATTCCAAAGATCAAAATGATTTTTAAACCTTTTATTTTTTATGTTCAATTGAATAATTTTTAAATCCTATAATCAAGGGTCATTTTCAAAGATTAAAAAACATGGGTAAAGCATGTGTATGAAAAAGATGAACTCATTAAATACTAACAATGAATATAGATATGATCTGAATAATACTCATTAAATTAAATAAGAAAAAAGAGTTGATGAGAATCTCCTAATAAATTTTCCATCCCTCTCTTTTAAATGACTCTAAGAATTATTAATGAACTTGTATGATTGTTCTCATAAACCATTGAAATTCCAGATTTAGACAGTAATTAAGAGAGAATTTTATCAAAGAGAAAGAGGACAGAAATATATATAATAAAATATTTAAATTTCATTTTGGACCGCACAATTTTCAAATATCTATATTTTAGTGTCAAAATGAGCTTAGCTCGACGGTAATCAATGCACTTAAAAAATATTTATATTTTAGTCGTTGCCAAAAACGGAATCTATATTTTAGTCCCAAATTTAAAAATAATAATAATCTTAAGCCCTTGTAATTATTATGTCCTCAACTATCTAATTGCTGAAGCCTACACCGATATGTATTATTGAAGGAAAAATACTTGTCTACATATCACTATATAGGAAACTCTCTCTACCTATATTCCATTAGAATCTTGACGGTTAAGAAAGAGAATGGTAGAAAATGAGAAAACTTTTTTATCTCTCAAAATTGTCAAGATTTTAATGGTGCTATGCAGGAGATCCCTACATACCCATATGCAACCAAATATTGTTCTTAATGAAGTAGGTATTAGGTTGGATAAATATTGATAACAAAGCAACAATAAAAACGAGATTTGATAAGTTTGGTATTGCTAAACTAATTAAGACATATATCTTCAACCAAAAGATTTGATATTCGAATTCGCATATTTATTTAATTCAAAAGAACAACAACAACTGTAACGTTGGTAATTCAAGGTAAAAAACTCCATTTCTCTAGTTTTGAATTTGTTTGGTATAAAATTTCAAAATTTGGAGTTAAGAAGGAGATTTAAATGGATGGAATTGGTGGTCTCTCAAAAAATTTATAATATATATGAGTTTAAATGACATTTGAGTTTCTTAAATTTTGGAGGGGTACATGAAATTGATGTACTTTAAAAGATGCCTACTCAGAGCTTAGGGACATGAAATTGATGTACCTGAGTCGAGGTTCGTGAAATTGACGTTCCTCCATAAGCGACACATGAAATTGATGTGTCTTGTGTCTAGGATGTGCATGTAATTGATGTATATCTCAGTAATTAATAAGTTTAAGATGGAATTTAAAGCCACCAAAACATGACTGTTATTGATTTTAGAAACATGTATAAGCGTGACTCAATCTCAACGGTAGGGTCACTTACTGAGTATTTTAAATACTCATTTTTTCTAAAAAAAAAAATGTTTTTTTTTTTCAGGTAAATGCAAGGGCGTGTGACGATGATGGATGATGGATCTGTTAGGTGGCCATGGGGGAACTAGGACTCATGGATTTTCTCAGTTTTCTTCTGTTTTTTTTAAGAACTATGTTTTAATCTTTTATTTCCTTCATTGATGTGTTAAGCACTTTTTCCTTAGATGTATAACCATTTGTTTAAATTTAATTGAGAATCTTTTGTTCTTTTAATATGGGATCCCGAATTAAAGTGGTTTTGTTTTTATGTTGAGTTTTTTCTGAAAATGCGAGTTTATGCTTGCAAAATATTTTATTTTAAAGGCCTCCATATCATGCATGCGGTAGCGATCCCGATTAGACCCATAATAGTAGTCGGGTCGTTACAACAACAATAATTGTTTTTATTTTATTATTATTATTATTATTATTATTATTTTATACTTCCATTTAAAAGTATATAGTGATTAAAATATGTTGTAGACAACAAACCTTCAATATCTTTCCACAGTAGTGAACATGAGCATAGCTCAACTAGCATAAAGTATGCATTCTCGACCAAAAGGTCAGAGATTCAAATCTTTCAATCCCAAATATTGTCAAATATCTATGTACGTGTGTATGTATCCACAATAGCATGATATTGTAAATTTTAGAAATTTTTTTGATTTTATCTAAAAATCTCATACTAATGAAAATAATTGTTGTTACTCATATAAGTCAATATAGGACTTAGATCACATTCGTCTCGACCAAATGGATGCCTTAAAAATTTGGAAACTAAATCAGAAAAAAATGTAAAATGTATATAAAATGATAGATAATAATTAAAAGTGAATGGGGTGGACATGTGAAGAGAAATATGGTGGAGTGTTGAATATCTGAGCAATGGCCAGTTGGCGCCATAACTAAAAAATGATAAGCTCAAAATTCACACTTTCTTTGAAACCGCCAACGTGGTGTCCATGCCATCACCATTCCAATGTGGTATGGAAACAATTCAACTTATGACTTTTCCTCTTTTTTCCTTTTTTCTTCTTTTTGGTCAAAATGATTTCAACAAACTCGGATATTAATATTGTAATTTTAAAAACTTATCATTGAAATATAGTTAGTTTAAAACTTATTATTAAGATATTGTTGTTTTAAATTTTCGGTCAAAGGTCGTCTCTTAAGAGACGACCTTTAAACACGTGTCACATCTGACATGACAAAAATAAAAAAAATAAAAAAAAAATTTGCAGAGGTCGTCTCTTCAAGACACGACCTTTGCACATTCAATTAACAAAAGTATTTATGGCTAGGTGGTGAATGTTGGACTTTTTTTCCTCCTTTTCTGATGTTCGAATCCCAGTGGCTGCATTCCTTTTTTTCGTTTTCTTTCTTTTTCTGTTTTCTTTTTTTTTTTCGTTTTCTTTCTTTTTTGGTTTTCTTTCTTTTTTTCGTTTCTAGTGTTTTTTATTTTTAAAAATATCAGCAGTTTTTTATTTTCCTTTTTCTTGTTTCACTTTTATTTGAAATTTGAAGTTTGAAGTATACTTAAAAATCAACCATTTTATATTATTTTCTTTATATTTTTATTTTGAATTATAAAATTATTTTAACCAACTTTTTAATTTAGCTAATTGAGATAAAAGAAAAATAAAAATGAGAAATATGATAGATAAATCAAATTGTTATTTTTATACCAATAATAATGGTTTCAATGAAGAGTGAAAAAAGAAAATGTGTGTTTTATATATTAAAATAATTTATTGGTATAAAGATAACAACAATTTGATTTATTTGTCATATTTCTCATTTTTATTTTTCTTTTATCTCAATTAGCTAAATTATAAAGTTGGTTATAATAATTTTATAATTCAAAATAAAAATATAAAGAAAATGGTATAAAATTGTTGATTTTTAAGTATATTCCAAACTTCAAATTTCAAATAAAAGTGAAACAAGAAAAAGGTAAATAAAAAACTGCTGATATTTTTGAAAATAAAAAACACTAGAAACGAAAAAAAAAAAAAAAAGAAAACGGAAAAAAAAGAAAAAAGAAAGAAAACAAAAAAAAGAAAGAAAACGAAAAAAAAAACAAAAAAAAAAGAAAAAGAAAAACGAAAGGATTGTACTCGCTGGGATTCGAACATGGGAAGAGGAGGAAAAAAAACATTGCATTCACCACCTTGCCTGAAGTACTTTTGTTAATTAAAAGTGCAAAGGTCGTGTGTTGAAGAGACAACGTCTACAAATTTTTTTTTTTTTTTTAATTTTTGTCATGTCAGATGTGACACGTGTTTCAAGGTCGCCTTTGACCAAAAATTTAAAACAACAATATCTTAAAAATAAGTTTCAAACTAACTATATTTCAATAATAAGTTTTTAAAATTACAATATTAATAAAAAATGTCCCAACAAACTCCTCCACATGTAAACTTTCAAATTATCAATCACCCTAATTTTTGTTCTACCACTCTAGTTCATAACGATTTAGTCTATAAACTTTCAATTTTGTAACAATTTAGTCCCTGAATTTTATTATGTAACCATTTAGTCCACGTACTTTAAATTTTGTTATTGTAAGAGAATATGTTACGATTTAATGAAATTTTTTAGGTATGTAGATCGATAAACTAATTACTAATTCGGGACAATGTGTTTATAAATTACAAAGTTTAAGTTGTTACATAATAAAAAGGGGTAACTACAAAAATGGGCCAATAGTAGCCCATTTATTTCAAAAGTGTCCATTTTGTTATGATTTTACAATTCTGTCAGTCCACGGAAGAGATTATGACGAATTTCCCTTACCAGTTGACATGTGTATAAAAAAAACAGAAAAAAAAAAGGAAAGAAAAGATATTTAAATTTTCTGCCCATAACCATACAAATCAATGCGAAACTGGTCATCTTTCCCCTTTTTTCTTTTTTTTTTTCCATTTTAACTCTTTCGTCAAACCCGTTTTTTGTTCATCTTCTGTGTTTTTTTTTTTTATTTTTTTATTTTTTTTATATATATATTTTTTATTTTTTTGGGTTCTACGTCTGGGTTTTTATTTTTCTTCAGCGAAACTGGAACAATACCTCCTCATTCTTCTTCTTTTTTTTTTTTTTTACTTATGTGTCTGGGTTTTTGCGTTTTTTTAGCTTCTGCATTTTTAATCTGCGTCTTCCATACGAGTTTTTAATCTATGTTTTTAATCTACCAATTTCTTAGTTAAATACCCGGTATTTATTCTACATAGGTGATCTTCTTTATTTGTTTGATCTCACTGGTATTTTTATTTAGTCCACTGGCATACTTATTTCACATGGGGTATTTTTATTTAGTCCACTGGCATACTTATTTCACATGGGGTATTTTTATTTAGCTCACTTGCATAGTTATTTCATATGGAGTATTTTTATTTAGCTCATTGACATAGTTATTTCATATGGAGTATTTTTATTTAGCTCATTGGCATAGTTATTTCATATGGGGCATTTTTATTGTTAATTTCATACCCCGCCTTATAGAATATTGGGGTCCTATGCATGAAAAAATTTCTGGATAATCAAAATTACCTATTGTTCCTAGTCGAGTCATTATAGTCTCAACCAAAATTTGAAACGTCAATCCTTGAAGAAACATTATCTTTGAAAATTTGAGTTCAAGGTAATTGTCAGTATCGTCCCATTTACCACCATGAAGCATACATATGAGAATTAAGTTGGAACCTAACAAATGGTTGGAACAAACTTATATATTACCAAATAAAAAGAAAATATTACTAAAAAATACACGGTTAATGGAATACATGAGAAATGGAAGCCATAAACTACAAGAAAGGAATAAACTGAAAAGGAAACTTTAATACAAAAAAGTTCAATTTTTTTAAAAAATTAAAGCTATACATGACCACTGGCTGTTTAATAAAAAATAAAAGGAAAGTTTCCAAATGTGTCCACCGACTGTTTAATGAAAAAAAATTAATTTATTAGAATTTCATCATTAAATGAGGACAATTGAGAAAGAATAACAATTGAGTTAATGCATGAAATCATACCAATGATAATTTCAAAATATTTAGACAAATCTGAAATTAATGTATTAAAAGAGCCCATCCACCATAATTTCTATAATAAAAATTGATGTTGTGATATTTTACAGTAGAGATTTAATGATTACAAGTTTTCAAGTACAGTGACAAAACTAATTACTAATTAGGGACAAAAAAGTGTTTTTCACCGTAGTTTGGCTTGAGAATAAAACTATCAATGTTGATGTCAATATTCTGATATATCAATGAATATTAAGATATTGATGGATATTATATATAGAAAAAAAATCATAAATAACATGAAAATATATTTATTGAATTTTTGTAAATTTCTTAATAAAACTTGGCATAATTAAGTTGAAAACTATCAATTGAAGTTATAGACGTATGCATTAATACAAGGATAGATAGTAAAGAAATTTGGTAAACAAAAAAAAAAAAAAAAAAGATAGTGAGGGTGAATGGGATGAATGGCAGGATCAAATGACAACAATAGAGAGAGTAACTACGGTTGCCTAAAAATTTTAACTTTTAAGGTATAACCCTCTCGACCGGGTTTGATAACCATTTTAGGGCCTGTTTGATAACCATTCCGTTTTCTGTTTTCTGTTTTCTGTTTTTGTTTTTCATTTTTAAAAAACAGGGGTGTTTGATAACCATTTCTGTTTTCTGTTTTCTGTTTTTTAAAAACGTTTTTGAAATTATAAGTAAATTTCAAAAACCAAAAAAAGTAGTTTTTAAAAACAGATTTCTGTTTTTCAAAAACTCATTTTTCTTCTAATGCTTACTTTTCTCCTCTTTTACCTCTCTCCAACAAATTTCTTTCTCTATTTTTTTTCTCTCCCTAAAATTTATTTTTCTCTCTCTAAAATTTTCTCTCTCAAAACTTTCTTTTTTCTCTATAACTTGTTTAACTCTAAAAATTTGTCAATACCTTTTCTCTCCTCAATAAACATGTTCTAATTTTTCTTTTGGAAAAAAAAAGTCACCAAAATTTTCTATCGCTACAACTTTTCCTTATTTTTCTAATTTATCGTTAGTTCTTTAGCATATCTTTTACTCTTAACTTTACTACCTCTCTAAATTTTCTTTATTTATTTATTTTTTTTAATCTAAAATTTATCGCTTTTACTCTAACTTGTTTTCTATTTTTTCTCTAACTAATATCTTTTCTCGAGTCTAACTAATATTCTTTCTCTAAACATTTTCTTTCATCTCTCTAAATTTTCTATGTTTAACTTTTCTCTCGTCTTTTCAAAAAAAAAAAAATCTCTTGAAAACATTTATATTTGTGTCTTTCAACGTCTTTACACAATTTTCTCTCTCTAAAATATCTTTTCATCTTTCTAATTTTTAAAAAACTGAAAACCAAAAACAGTTATTAAACAAGGTTGGTTTTCAGTTTTTTAAAAACAGAAAACAAAAAACAGTTATCAAACATATGTGGTTTTTGTTTTTAAAAAACAGGAAACCAAAAACCAAAAACCAAAAACAGAAAAACCAAAAACCAAAAACTGAAATGGTTATCAAACGGGCCCTTAGTTTTTGGTTTTTGGTTTTTCTGTTTTTGGTTTTTGGTTTTTGGTTTTTTGTTTTTTTAAAACAAAAACCATATATGTTTGGTAATTGTTTTTTTGTTTTCTGTTTTTAAAAAACAGAAAACCAAACTTGTTTGATAACTGTTTTTGGTTTTCAGTTTTTAAAAAATTAGAAAGATGAAAAGATGTTAGAGAGCGAAAAATGTGTAGAGACATTGAAACAAAAATTTAGAGACATAAATATAAACTTTTTCGAGAGAAAAGTTAAACATAGAAAATTTAGAGATGTAAAAGAAAATGTTTAAAGAGAGAATATTAGTTAGACTCCATAAAATATATTAGTTAGAGAAAAATGAAAAAAAGTCAGAGGAGAAGCGATAAATTTTAGATAGAAGAGTTAAATAAAAAAAAAGAAATTTTAGTAAAAGAACTAAAAAAAAAAAAGAGGTTAAGAGTAAAATGTATGCTAAAGAAATAACGATAAATTAGAAAAATAAAGAAAACTTCTAGCGAGAGAAAAGTTTGGGGAATTTTTTTTCAAAAGAAAAAATAGAATACGTTTATTAGGGAGAGAAAAGTTATGGATAAGTTTTTAGAAACATATAAGTTATAGAGGAAAAAAAGTTTTGAGACAGAAAATTTTAGAGAGAGAAAAAGAAATTTTGTAGAGAAACGTTTTAGAGAGGTAAAAATAGAAAAAGGAATTTGTTGGAGAGAGATAGGTAAAAGAGAAGAAAAAAATAAGCATGAGAAGAAAAATGAGTTTTTGAAAAACTGAAATCTGTTTTTAAAAACTACTTTTTTTGGTTTTTGAAATTTGCTTAGAACTTCAAAAACGTTTTTAAAAAACAGAAAACAGAAATGGTTATCAAACAACCTTGTTTTTTAAAACTGAAAAACAAAAATAGAAAAAGGAAAACGAAATGGTTATCAAACGACCCCGACATTTTTTGTTTTTTGTTTTTGTTTTTCAGTTTTTAAAAAACAAAGTTGTTTGATAAAAATTTATGTTTTTTGTTTTCTGTTTTTTTAAACGTTTTTGAAATTATAAGCATATTTAAAAAAAGTGTAGTTTTTAAAAACATATTTTTGTTTTTCAACAACTCATTTTTCCTTGCTCATTTTCTCCCTCGTTTACTTATCTTTCACCAACAAATTCCTTTTTCTATTTTTCTCTCCCTAAAACGTTTTTGTCTCTAAATTTCTCTCTCTATAAAATTTTATCTCAAAATAATTCTTTTCATGTCTCTCTCTTTCTAAAAGATTCATCTTTATCTAGCTTTTTTTATCTATCAAATGTTTATCTTTATTTAACTTTCATTTCTATTTGTCTTCTAACTTACCTCTCTAATTTCTCTCACTAAAGTATTGGGTTTTGTGTCCTAAAACTCGTGGTTTGTAATCTTTATGCATATTTCTTGTTTGCAATAAAGATGTTATGGTATTATTAAGTGAATTACTTGTTTATATAAGCTAAATCCAATAGATTAAAGATCCTTGGTTATAATATGAATACTCGAACTATATGTACAAACATAAACATGGATCAAGTTCTAGTATATAGCCAAAATGGTCTATAGTATATGGATAAAGGCTGGGTACCTTATCCTAGGGACACTACGGATGCGACCTACTTTGCACCTAAGGCAAACGATGTGATCCTGGATCGTTCATGTAAAGACATGCAAGTAGGGGCATCCTGTGCAATGAGTTTGCACAAGACCGGACCGAGAAATGAATCACTCTTACTTTATAACACCGTTTATTTATAAGACTGACTATTTCATACGATGACCTAGGTAACTCGATCTTAATCCTAAGCTAACTATGAACTTCTGTTTGTTCGAGATTATCTTTTGATTTGCACAGGTGAGAGTGGCCCAACATTGCCGACTCAATAAGCCTACCATTTTGGGGATAAGATTGAATAGATAGCTGGGGACATAATCCTGCGAGATGGAATTAACTCCTACCCGTATTAGGGATAGTAGAAAGGTTGTTCCCTCAAGTACCGACTCTGGGACTTGAACAAGGGGCCCACCCTCTCATTGGCCCGAGAGGGACTTGGTGTGATGGTTATATCACAAACCAATTGTTCATTAGAGGATCAGTGGGACTTAATGTAACGCCTCGCGTTTCGAAATCGAGCCGTTTTGGAATTTATTGGGCTTATTCTAATTTGGAAAATTAGAATTTAAGTTTAGCCTTGGGTCGTTAAACTAAATTTCTAAAATTTAGGGGAAAGAGATTTTTAATTAAATCTTTAAATTCCTAAAGTTTGGAGGTTTAAAATTTGATATTTATTTTAAATATCGAAAGACCCAAATCCCAATTTAATTGAGCTATTTTCTTTTCCAAATATTTTAAGGAGATAAGTTTGGGATTTTAAATGAAATTCTAAGATAAGAGCCTAATTCCTATTTAATTGGGTTTTTCTTTCTTAGGGTTTTAATTTAAGGAAAAGAAACAGAAAGGAACCCTAGATCATCTCTTTTTCCCTCCCTTCTTCGTGAAGCCTCTAAACTCCCCCCCTTGCGTTTGAGTGTGTTCCAGCCAGCCCCATCTGACTTTCTTCTTCCTTCCCGTCGGTGTCAGGACCCACAGGCCGATTCTAGCGTCTTCCTCTCTGTCGTGTGTTGCGTTGCCGCCAGCAGCCAAGCCCCGCCGTCCCTCTTCATCTCTTCCTCCCTCGCGTGTTGTTCGGGTTGCAGCAGGTCCCTCTTCGCGTGAGCAGTCGCGGTTCTCGTCGTCGATCTCTCTCTCTCTCTCTCGTTCTTCCTCGCGTTGAAGCCACTGGCGTCAAGACCCACGGACAGCAGCAGCTCGCGCCGCCGTTCGTCTCCCTCGAGCTTGAGCCATTCTCCTCGCGTGTAAGGTCTTTCTCTCTCTCGATTCTCTTTCAAGTTCCTCAAACAGCGAGTTTAATCCTCTGTTTTCTCTTGTTTTCGGCTGGGCTAGTGAGTAGAAGCTGGAATCTTCGTTGTTCTGGTGTTTAGGCGCGTTCGGGCTGATTTAAGGGTTGTTTCGGCGTGCTTAGGCTCTTTCGGTAAGCTCTCAGCATTACCCATGCTTTATAAACCTCAAATTTAGATTACCCACTCTTGTTCGGCCTTAGAATTTAGTTTCGTGATTGATATCTTGTTTTTCCTGCGCTGCACGGAGCCGTCTTGGGTTCGAAATCATCTTTGTTTTGTGACCCACCGTCCGTTGAGCCTTAAACTCGAACACCCATTGTCTAAGGACTTTAAGCAAGTGGTTTCAAATCACTTGGTTCGTTGGACAGCAAGTGTTTGGGGCCATTTGGACGCTGAACAGTAAATTCCAGCACCTTTTGTTTCCTTTATTAAGTCTTTTAGGTGCTTTAAATTATTTCCTAACCCTTAGAAATTGTTGGTTGTAGTTCGGGCTCTTTAGGCTCTTTCGGTTCGTCCTGTTGGTTTTTAGGTTCGCTTAGGAGCGCTTAGGTAAGTAGTTCTTACTTGCTGAAGTCTGTTTGACTGTGTGATGCATGTTGATTGATTTCTCGCTTTATATCTGTTCTCATGTTTCTTATTTCTCTGAATGTATATGTATATATATGAAACTTTGAAAAGCATGAACTGCTGTTGCGTGTTGGTTGGTTGTAAAGCATGTTGGCTTTATTTGCGTTTCTGGGTCAGGCATGAGTTGAGAGCTTATGGTTGAACGTATATGCTTGGTGGGCATGGTACGTGAGTCTAGAAGCGTTGCAGGGCATATGCATTCTAGATGGTTGTGTGATAGAGGTCAGGGACCTAAAGTGTGAAAGAAAGAAAAGTTGGGTGAGTGTCAGTGCACCTCGGGTACAAATGGTCGAGGGGTGGCACGTCACCGTTGGTTTAAGAGGAGCATCGAGGCCTTGGGTACAAATGGTCAAGGGTCGGTGTGATGAGTCTAGAAAGCAAGTGTTGGGCGCCTGGGGAAGGGCCAATACTTTGCTAAGTCATCGATGCACCTTGGGTACAAATGGTCAAGGGGCGATGCACAGTTCGGGGCCTTGGGTACAAATGGTCAAGGGTCGAACGCCGAGCTCCGTAGAGAGCATTGTGGCCCTGGGTACAAATGGTCAGGAGACAGTGCGACTCGAAGGATCAGTCGTGGAGAGCCATGTGAGGGCTAAATATGAGCGTTGAGTGAGCTCGTGGAGCTTGAGTGGTTAGCAAGTTGCATATAGAAAGATGCATGAGTTATGGCTTAGGAGAGTCACTCGTTTTACTAGCTTTTGAGCATGATGTTATGATTACCGCTTTTAAAAACATGATGTTGTTGCGCATGAATAGTATGTTGTTTGCTTGTTTGCTGTTTGGTGGCTTCTCAGGTAGGGGCTGCTTACCAGTACCTTAGTGTACTGACCCCCTCCCCTCTCTCTCCCCCCAACTACTAGATTTTGCAGGTTATGAGGACTGCGTGGACCATGGTGATGCGGAGGAGGCTTATGAGGAGGGACCATAGCTAGTAGCATTGTTCTTGCCCTTTATTTTCTTTGGTCATGGTTAGGGTAGTTGTTGCTTGTTGTTGGTCAATATTTGTTGTCCCATTTGGTTAGTTCTGAAATTATTATTGATGAACTCTAGGACTAGTTGTCTTTGTTTAAAGAACTCTATTTATTCATTCAGTTATTGATTAATAAGTTGACTCGTGTGGAAATGTTATAAGCTTTATTAAAAGTTGTGTTTCTGGTTAGTAGTTGATTTTGCGAGACCTGACTCGCAGCTGGCTCTGAGGAGTTTGTTGCGTTGTAGTTGGTGGTGCGGCTGAATAAGTTATTTTGAAGTGTTTTGTGCTTAGCAGGTTATAGAAAAATTTTGGGTTAGTCCTATGTACGCCGTTATGCTGCCGAAATTTTCGGTGCACACGGTTAGCTTTGGTTTAAGAGTTAGTAATGTCGCTAGGATAGTTATTAGAATCTTGGGGCATTACACTTAAGGAACAAAGAAGTGCTATAGAAGTAAAACGGACATTTGACCTAATTACAAACAACCTGTGAAGGGTCGACTTACTAATCATGGTTATATCGAGTGGACAGAAACATATCTACAGTGAGGAGAGTGAAACTACTAGGCTATAGTGAAGTGACTCGATAGTTAACGAATGTTTGTTAACTAGGTTAATGAGTTTAGCTAGTTAAACCTCGAATCGTTGGAGCCCATGATCTATAGGTCCATTAGGTTGTGACGCCCCGTGCATTTCTGGTGTTAATTAAATTCCAAAAATATAATTTCCTTGGCACCACCTCCATCATTGCAGGATTCAACCGCCTCTATCGCTCAACAAATTGGTCAGATTCATCAAGTAATCGGATCTTGTGCATGCAGTACGAGGGGTTTATTCCCTTTATGTCAGCAAGAATCCATCCAATTGCACCTTTGTGCCTGGCCAAAACTGGCATTAACAACGTTTCTTGTGTTAGATTTAATTTTGAAGAAATAATCACTGGTAGAGGCTCACATTCGCCCAAAAACTTATATTTCAAATGCGCTGGGAGGGGTTTAAGTTCTAACGTAGGAGGTTGTACAATAGAAGGTGAAGTGAACTCCTTGTCTTCAAGTTCTAACGCATGCACTGCTTCGTTGGCTTGCGCATGATGCAGCAATCCTCTACTTCACATGCGTTATGATTCTCTTTTTCTTTTTCTCGCGCATCTTTGAGCGCATTCATTCGCAGAATCTCCATTGGTGAATAGATATCTATGCGTGCAACTGTCTTGCTTTCTTTTGGCTCATCTGGGTATTTTAATGCGTTGAAAACATTAAGCACCACTTTCTGGTCATTCATGCGCAAGGTTAGGTCCCCTTTCTGAACATCAATAAGCGTCTGGCCAGTTGCTAAGAATGGTCATCCCAAAATGATAGGAACCTCCCTGTCTGCTTCATAATCAAGAATAATAAAATCAGCTGGAAAAATAAATTTGTCAACTTTTACTAGAACATCTTCAATCTTTCCTTCGGGATGCACTACAGATCTATCTGCGAGTTGAAGAGTAACGATGGTTGGGCGGGCTTCTCCAATTCCTAGGCGCTTGTACACGGACAGGGGCATCAAGTTGATGCTTGCACCGAGATCACATAATGCTCTTCCTACATCGATTCCTCCGATTGAACATGGGATAGTAAAACTTCCAAGATCCATCAGCTTGGGTGGAATTTTGCTTGCCAGTATTGCGCTGCATTGCGCAACCATCTCAAATTCCATCCAGGGTCTTTTGTTGGACAAAATATCCTTTAAGAATTTTGCATAACTGGACATTTTTTCCAATGCTTCAACCAATGGAATATTGATGTGAAGCTCTCGCAGGACATTAAGGAATTTCTTGAACTGTGCCTCGTCATTTTTCTTTCTTAACCTTTGTGGAAAAGTATTGGGGGCTTGTATGCGTCAGGCTCTTTTTCTGCTTGCTTTCCTTTTTCCTTCTCGGGCTCTACTTCAGCTACTGCTATGTTACCTTTTTGCCCCTGAATATGGTCGGATCTGGTCGCAGCTTTGTTTGGTCCTTCTTGCACTGGCGCAGGATCATTGGATAAGAGCTGCTTCCCACTGCGGAGAGTCAATGCGTGGCATTGCTCCTTTCCTTTTGGAGCCTCCGTGTTGCTTGGCAGTGTTCCCGCAGGTATATTCTTCAACTCTGACGCAAGCTGTCCCACTTGTATTTCCAGATTCTGCAAAGATGCGGCTTGACTTTGGACTACCGCATCATTTTTGGCCATGTATTCTTTTTGACTTGCCATGAAATCTTTCATCATTATTTCCAGTGAATTAGACGATGATGCTCCTTGGTCGCCTCCACCTGCGTCGGTGTTGCGCTGAAACTGTTCCTGCGATGTGTGCTCATGGTTAGCATTAAACTGTCTAGGCGCATGATTTGTATTACCTTGATGCGGTTGCTTATTTGCGCCACCATTCCATGAAAAATTGGGGTGATTTCTCCATATAGGGTTGTATGTATTTGAAAATGGATTGTTGCGTAAAGCCCTTGGGGTCCCACATAGAACACCGATTTTGGGTTAGAAGGGGGTCATGCGTGTGTCCCTCTCCGTAGATCCCGCATCCTACTACGTTGAGTTGCACTATTAGAGGTGCTCTGCTTGCTGTCAATGCATCCATTTTTGTAGTGAACACATCAATCTTGGCATTTACTGAGGTTAGTGGATCAACTTCAAAACCTCCTGAACTAGTCTTCACTGGTCTTTTTCTTTCGTCTTCTGTGGTGCCCCACTCGTAATTGTTGCGCACAATACGGTCAAGGATTGCATGCGCTTCGTCATATGTTTTTCTTAGTAGCGCACTATTGGCAGATGAGTCGACTAAAACTTGCAAGTTCTTATTCAGTCCGACATAGAAGTTTTCTAACTGAATACAATGTGGCAATCCATGGTGTGGGCATCTTTGCAAGAGATTTTTGAAACGTTCCCATGCACACTGAGTATCTCATCTTCCATTTGAGCAAATGTCATGATTTCCTTTCTGAGTCTCGAGTTTCCTGTTGGTGGAAAGTATTTTCCAAAAACTTTTCAGCTAAATCATTCCATGTAGCAATGGAGTTTGCTGGTTGTTGATTTAACCAGACCTTTGCAGCATCTCTCAGGGAATAGGGGAAAAGGATAACCTGTAACTGTTCTTGAGTTACTCCGGGAATAATGAATTTATTGCATATATCTAGGAATGACTTAAGATGCGAATGTGGATCTTCAGCCACACTTCCTCCAAATTGCCCTGCAGTAGTTAGCATTTGGAACATAACTGGCTTAAGCTCGAACCTTTCAGTCTCCAAGGTCGGTTGTACTATTCCAGTTGATTCCTCGTGCTCTATCTTCAGCCATTTGTATGGGGTTCACTGGCAGATTCTGAGGGTTTGGCATTGCCATCTCTCTTGGTTGCTCAATCACTTGTCTTTGAGCACGCCGATTTCTTCTTCTTCGGTGGTAAGTTCGATCAATCTCAGGGTCGATCTCAACATCAATGTGGCGAACAACACACATAAAATCTTGCTTACCTGGAGAAAATTACTCGACAGGAAACAAGGAAAATAATACCAAACGGAGTGTTAGATCAAAAAAAGTATTAAGAACTTAGTTGCCTTCCCCGGCAACGGCGCCAAAAGCTGGATCGCTTAACAGAAGGTTGATTAATTTAACACAGAAATGTCACTGATATGCGTTAATCCAAGTATAAATTAACACACAATCAAGTAGTACCTAGAGAGTTCTAGGGTCGAATCCACAGGGAAGGACGGTTAACAACTTTTAATAACTTATCTACAAAACACTCACACGCATGGTATTATAGGGGTAGGAAAAAATTGATTGATAATGGTTTATGAAACAGTGTACGATAACATAAACAATGCGATGAGATTAGAGAAAATATCAGATAACAAGGCTATCAAGGCTTTTGCCGCGGCAACCGCATGCGTTTATAAGTAATCTTGTAGTACTTTGATCAATTGATCCATTAATGCCAAAGTGAGAAATAAACATGAGATTCCCTTCCAGTACTACTCATGCGTTTGGCGTAGAACTAACAATTGTTTTGTTTAATTAGCTCATGCGTTGGTGTTGTTCTCTAATAACTTGCAAGTGACTGCGTTAGTCCTAAAACAGTCTAAGCTCATTCATGCACTATCTTATTGTGGCAGTATTAGTTTTAACACTACCAAGACTACATGCAATGCGCTAACTTGCTCTACTTAGATAGTTCCACATGCATTACTTGTCAGGGATTTATCATGCTGCTACCGCATCCGGCTGGCCAGGCGGGAGTTAGTAATGAAAACAATATCGCCTCTAAGTAGAATGCATTAATTTCTCATTTAATCAAAATGTACGCATACAAGATAAACCTATCACCGAATGGGTGCCTAAGTTAAGCCTTGATAAAAGTAAATTAGCTCATGTTGAGTCAGAAAAACACAACGCAATACATTCTATCGCAATAATAAGTCTATACCGCGACAATCTTTCTTCTTCTGGTTTCTTTCTTTTTGCTCTGTGCTCTCCTCTCTCCGTCTCCCTTCTCTTGGGTAGCTAGATGCTTCTTATAAGCTAAGGAGGCTGACTTCTCCAAGAAATTGGCTTGCGTGCCCCAGTCATCTTTCGCCAGCTAGCACATCAGTCACACGTCAGCGCGATCATCTCTTCCAGCTTTCATTGTACGAACTGCTCTGGGATCTACGCCTACGTTGAAGAAAACTTGGGCAACGAAGCAACTACAAATTTCATGCGTTAGAGGTTAAAATAACACAATTTTCCTACCGCATCTAAAATATTTCCTTTTAAGATTAGCTATCGCAGTTCCCTTACTAATATGCGCTGGATCAATGCAATTTGGATCTTTTCAGCCTTATTTAGTTCACCTTTGAGGGAGAAATAACTTGCTTTTTGCAAGTTATCAATGACGCGGAAATCATGTAATTAGTGGAGCATGACGTGGAAATCATGTATTAGCGGAGCATGACGCGGAAATCATGTATATGAAGGATTGGAATTCCCAATTCCGTTACAGCGGAAGCAATTGGACCGTTCGTAGTTAATTTTGTTTCTACTAAAATACCAATACATTGGCAAAAGGTTAAGCGGTGAAAAAACATACCTCCGTTGACGACTCTGAATACTTCAACGGACATGATTCTTGATTGCTCTGCAACAACGAAAAACACCACCATTTGATCTTCCCTGCTATAACTCTGAGATTAGGAACGTAGTTGTGGGACTACCTAATCTTGAATGGGAAAAACTTAAAATTCTCCCTAGAGTTCTTGGGTTGAGAGAATATGAGAAGGCCTTATGGTGGCCATATGTTGTATCACCTAAACCCTAGGGTTAGTGTTCTATTTATAGGAGAAAGGTCATGAATAAAATATTCATTTAAAATCAATTATTTCCATAACTGATTTAATCTTTTCCATAATCAATCAATTCCATAACCAATCAATTCCATAATTGATTAATCTTTTCTATAAATGATTGATCACTTCCATAAGTGATTAAATCATTTCCATAAATGATTAATTACTTCCATAAGTGATTAATCATTTTCATAATTGATTAATTTCCAATTAATTAATTCTTTAAATTAATTAATCACCAATTAAATATCATATATTTAATTTCAGACCTTCTATTAGTTAATTAATTAATTACCCAATTAAATATCATATATTTAATTTCAGGCCTTCAATTAATTAATTCTATAATATGAATCAAATTCATATTAAAATTGGAACTCCTTCCAATTCTCTTATATCCTATAAATTTAATATGAATCAAATTCATATTGATATTTGAACTTCTTCAAATATTTATTTCTCTCATAATAATAAAGTTTAATTTCAAATTATACTTTATATTTTAATGCATCATTATACATTATATTAATTTGTATCTCATACAATTAACTTAATTCCCAATATGAATTTGAACTATTCAAATTCTCTCAAGATATAATTGTTCCTAATTACTCTTTACGAGCTAGCAGGGGGACCTAATGGACCTACAGATCAGAAGCTCCAATGATATGAGGTTAACCGATTAAACTCATTAATCAGGTTAACCAATATTCATTAACTGTGGGTCATTCCACTAAAGACCCACAACTGAACTCTTCTCACTGTAGAACATTTCTGTGTCCACGGATATAGACCTATACCGGTAAGTCAATCCTTCACAAGTGTTCGTAACTACAGTTGGGTCAAATTACCGTTTTACCCCTGTGTTACATCTGTCTCCTTAAGTACCAGCGCTCCTCTAATGAACAACCTGTTACTGGTCCAACCATTAAACAGAAAGTTCCTCTCGGGCTAGTGAGAGGACGGGATCCCTTTGTTCAAGTCCCGGAGTCACCACTTAAGGGAACACTCATCTACTTCTCCTAGAAGTGGGAAGGAGTGAATTTCTTCTTGTGTTGTCATGTCCCCAGCCTCCCACTCGGTCTTGTCCCCAAAAAGGAAGGCATATTGAGTCGGCGTATTGGCCACTCTCACCCATGCTAATCAAAGGACAATCCCTCATGAGAAGGAGTTCATGACACACTCAGGATTAAGACTGAGTTACCTAGGTCATCGTATTGAAACAGTAACCTAACTAGTTAACGGTGTTACATCTAGTGGTTTACTATTTCGTGGTCCGGTCTTATGCAAACTCATTGCATAGGATACCCCTGCTCGCATGTCTCCTACATGGACGCCTTGGATCAATACGTCTGTATCGAATACAGAGCGGGCCGTATCACATAGTGTTACCAGGATAAGGTACCCAGTCTTATCCCTGTACTATAGACCTTTTAGGTTGTTACTTGAACACTGATCCCGTATGTCCCCACATACCAGTTCAAGTCACATGTAAACAACCTTGGATCTTAGTTTATTGGATTTGGGTCAAATTGTGCAATATTTAACAATAACACTTTATTGTAGAAACTCAATAACACTTTATTGAACAAGTATACAATTCGTTTACATTCACTATCTACGAGTTTTAGGGCATAAAACCCAACAGTATACTACGGAGCATGACGCGGAAATCATGTATACTGCGGAGCATGACGCGGAAATCATGTAAATTGCAGAGCATGACGCGGAAATCATGTATTAGGGGAGCGTGACACAGAAATCATGTAATTAGCGGAGCATGATGTGGAAATCATGTATTAGCGGAGCATGACGCGGAAATCATGTATATTGCGGAGCATGATTCGAAAATCATGTAAATTGCGGAGCAAGATGCGGAAATCATGTATTAGCAGAGCATAATGCATAAATCATGTGTATTGCGGAGCATGACGCGGAAATCATGTAGTTGCGGAGCATGGCGCAAAAATCATGTGGTGTCTAGTGCGTGCGTTGTATAGTGTGAGATGCATGTGCATGGTCGTTTGATGTTTTTAAGCATGTTATTAGTTTATGGCCTAAAAGCATGTTGAATGTTTATGGTTGCATAAGCATTTTCTTGTTCGTGGTTGTGAAAGCATGTTGGATGCGTGTGTTAAGCATGTTGGTTGTGTTGTTTGTTGTTTGTGGCTTGGTAAGTGTGAGCTGCTTACCAGTACCACGGTTGTACTGATACTCCCTTCCCCATCTTCCCCTCAACATTTTAGATGTTGCAGGTTTGGATAACGAGTTGGACCTTGGTGAGGAAGAGGAGAACTTCGAGGAGGAACCCTAGGGAGTTCGAGTGTTCTTTCCTTTGTTTGATGGAATAGGCTAGAGTTGGTTATAGTTTCATTTTGCGATGCTATAAGTAGGCTAGCTTTGATTTTGTTATTTGATGATTCTGTTAGAGTGAGAGATTCACCTGAGATGTTTAGCTTTTATTAATCTGTGGTTTAACTTTGTTGTTAGTCTGATTAAAAGAAGTAAAGTTGTTTAGCTAGTATTCTTTTGGGATATGTTGCTGGTGTTAATAAAAGTTGAATAAATAATGTGTTATGTTGCATGAATTAGTTTAATGAATGTTGCCATGAGGCCTGACTCGTATGGTGAAGTTAGGTTGTGAATCTGAATCGTAGTTTGGTGAAGTTAGGTTGTGAATCTGAATCGTAGTTTGGTGAAGTTGGGTTGAATGCTTAGAAGTGTTTGTTGCTTATCAGGTGTTGAAAAATTTTGGTTCTTCAGGCCATTTTACGCCGCTATGCTGCCGAAATTTTCAGTACATCCGATTTAAAGTGGTTTAGATCCGTGGTTAAGGGTTTAGAGTTGTAGTAGCATCTCTAGGCTAGAGGTTGGAAAACCTGGGGCGTTACATAGTCCCCTTGCTAGCTTGTATAGGAACAAACCTTAGAGCAATATGATGGAAAGAATTCGAATTGGTCAAATTCTATTTAGGGATTATATCAGTCATATTGGATATTATTGACCCATTGGTTTAATTCTGAATTAAACCTTAATTTGAGAGTTCGACATATTTAAATATGATTTAAATATCGAGCACGTGAATAGGGATTCTGTAACGACCCAACGTTTTAAATAGAATTTACCAAGGATCGTCACAACATGCATACTATGGAGGCCTTAAAATTTGAAACACAAGGATAACATTCAATAACTTCAAAGAAAAACAAAACCTTAGTTCGGGATCCCACTTGAAAAAAAAAAAACAACTCAAAATGTTCTCAAAATGAAGCTTAACAAAACAACCCTGACTATCCGAAATTTAAAATAACGAAATCTGTGCTCTGCTATCTCCCATGGCTATCCGAAAAACTCCGTCAATCACCCTGAACGCCTTTGCCTTTACTTGAAAAACATTTTTGGAATGAAGGAGTATTTAAAATACTTAGTAAGTAACCTCATTACTGAGGTCGGAATATGCAAACTCATAAATCATAGTTCATGTTCCTCTTGGTGATTATAGGTCATACAATTCTGGTGGGACTTATCATTTTTCCTCTTAAACATTTCCTCTATAGCCATACACGAGCAATTACCCATTTTCCTCTATTCCTCTCCCAACTAGAAGGTAAAATAGGCATCCTCTAGAGATTGTGCCCGTCTAACAATTAGTTGGCACCCGATTAGCAGGAATCAAGTCTCGCTTACAAATACCTTAGGTTCTTCTAGATGTACATCAGTTTTTCCTCGAAGTGTAGTTGTCAAGCAAAATTTTAGAGTTCATAAAAAAAACATACATATACATGAGGTCCCACAATAATTCATCATATGTCGTGAATGCGTAATAAACTTTATCATGAATCATTTTTCTTTCAAGCACATTATCTTCATTCATGTAAAACATCGCAATGACATATATCTTTCTCAATCCATTCACACATTCTTAAGCACCACAACATTTCAATAGCATGGATCACATACATAAAATAGTTCACACAAGAAGTTTATGCTAACAGCACACAATACCCAACCAAGCATAAGCTTTTCAGTAGTAAGGTCACTTACCTGAATTAGCAACCACAACAACCAAACCACAAACTCTCAAATAAAAATATCTTTTTGAACCTACAACACATCATAATTTATAAATTCAATTACTAAGTTTGGAAAGAAATTGAGAGTAGGCTCAAACGATTAACTTACACAACTCAGGCGAGAACAACTCACTAAATCCTCCCTTTAAATCCTCTCCGAGGCTTTATCCAAAAATCAAGCACACTTCACCAAGACCCACTCGAAAATAGCTTCAATGTCTGCTGGACACACCTCAAAATAGCGAAACGTTGAAATTCTTAGCCCGAAATTGGATGGGTAACACTGAAACAGGTTCAATAGGGAATGGGTCAACTTCAATTAATCAAAATACTCAGGAATGGAACCCAAGTAGACAATGGAGCTCACCTAAATTAGGAGCCACTTTGCTAGACAACAGAGTAGAGGGTCTAATAACAAACTTAAACTTCAAAACAAGCGGGCGTGGCTGAAATCTAAAGTGCAAATATATTGGGTCACTTAACTCTTTAACAAGCTCACGATTAAACTCTAAATCGACATGAAAAATTCAACGAAACTTACCCAATAAAACGAGATCGGACTTCACGCTGCTGCAATACCACCGTCAATCGCGAATGAAGCTCGTGGACTGTCACTTGCGGCCTGCTGCACTCAAGACAACCGGAGTAAAATAGGACCTCAACGCTGGCTCGTCGGAAAAAACAAGAAACGACTGGAGAAAAATAGGACCTCAACACTACCCTTGCTGGACGCCAATGCTGCCTCTGTGTTGCCGTTCTGCTCGTTCGTGGTCAACGTCGGAGACTTGGTCGACGACAGCTAGGGTTGGCAACTTATCAACGACAAGAGGAGCAAGTGAGGAAGAGAGAATAACCAGAGGGAGAGGGAGAGAAAGAGGGAGGCGACTGAGAGACAAAAAAACGTAAGAATGCAAAAAAGGAAAAGGGTTTCGCGTGGACGACAAAAAGAGAGAAGGATTTCGATTTTTATTTTTTTATTTTTTATTTAAATCTTTTTCCTTTTTTTTTCCAATTAGGGTTTCCATACATAACCCATAAGGTCCAAAATGACTCGAATAAGCCACCATTTAACTTTAAAATCCAACCTTCTCCTTTAAACTCTCAAAATAAATGAGAATTCATGAAGCCCAATAAATCTCGACAAAAGAAATATATATATATATATATATATATATATATAATACAATAATGAAATTTAATTAAACTTGAAATTTACTTAAAACTTGAGAAGAACTTTACCTGAAATTGGGGCGTTACAAATTCATATTTGAGAAATTACATTTGAAGAATGGTCGGTGTTGAAGGAGAAATTTTGGCCAATCACAAGTTGCCACGTCGTTATTCAAAATTAATAACGAAATTACAAAAAATTAAATTCAGTACCAATTATAAGTTGACATGTGTCCCAAATTTAATTTGAAGTAAGAGTTTGTAAATCTTAAATTGAAATGCTACTTGTCTTGAATATGGTCATTTGATCAAATAATAAAACTTTAGTTTGATCAAAGATTGGGCCATACGATGTTTGGGTTCTACGGTATTTGGGTCAAGTTTAAGTCAAACCCAAATCCAAATGACTAGGTCCAAAGTTAGTAAAGTCCAAGTCCAAATGACTCGACCCAAGATCAATGAGCCCAAGTCCAATGGGCTAAGCCCGAGTCCAATGGGCTAAGTCCAAAGACAATAAAGCTCAAGCCCATCTATAAATAAGGGAGCTCTCATTCATATAGAAAAGATCTAGGGAGTTTTACTTTTCCCTGCACCATTGGTCATTTATCTTTCGATAGGACTTTATGTGATTTAGGAGCAAGTATCAATTTAATGCGCTATTCTCTTTTCAGGAAGCTAGGACTTTTAGGACTAAAGAACACTGAGATTACTCTACAACTAGTAGACATAACCATCACCCAACCCATGAGAGTTGTAGAGAACGTCCGGGTGAAGGTAAATAAGTTTATCTTCCCAGTAGATTTTGTGGTGATTGACATGGAAGAGGACAAGGATGTTCCCATCATTCTTGGCAGACCATTCTTGGCCACAGGTAAGGCCGAGATCAGCGTACATACTGGTAAGCTCTCTTGGCAGACCCTTCTTGGCCACAGGTACGGTCGAGATTAGCGTACATACTGGTGAGCTAACTTTGAACATTAATGATGAGAAGGTGGTATTTAGTATTTTTGGCCAGGATGAATCTGTTTGTAGCATTCATACATGTTTTTCAGTAGGCCATGCTTTTTTGTCACCTAGTGATGATGAGTTAGACTTAGAGTTAGAATTAGAAGGTCTGCCTGATATGGGTTTCGATCCTGACGAGTTCTTTAATGATGAGATGTTTGAGGATGAAGATATGTTAGAAGAGTTTGAGTTGCCTGTTTTGCTTGACTACAAAGAGCATGATGTAGATGATAGTGTCATACAGTCTAATGTCGTTAATGAGTCTCATGTAGATATGCCAGTACAAATTACTACGCCTGATGAAAAGTTGGTTCTTTTTAAAAAGCCATCTCAAGTTAAGAGACCCATATATATTATGATGCTTGTTTTTTCTATGAATAATTGTTTTGAAAATAGAGATTTAGAGAAGATATTTGACCTTGATGCTTGGATTTTGGAAAATTATTTGTTTTGTGATGAGAGTCCAGGGGAGTATTCTTTCTTTCCCCTATTCTTTTACTGTAAGACTGCAACGCAGTTCATTGGTGGCTCTCAGGGGTAGGAGGACAAAAATTTTATCTTTGAGCCTCCATGAGTGGATCGAGTCCCGTTTAGCTAGAGACGTTAAAGAAACACTGCTTGGGAGGCAACCCAAGGATTGTTAGTTAGTTGTTTTCTTTATGTGGATTTAAATAAACCCTTGCTCCTTGATCCAATTTTGTGTCTCAAGATCCATGAAGCAAGCCTCGTCAAATCCAAAGGTGCACTCTCTCGATCCGAAAGATGAAGAATTTCTCCAAAAAGAAGTCAGGGAATGAAGGAATGGAATCCTTTAGTAGAAGCGAATTAAATCGTGTGTGAATGGATTTCAATCATTAGATTACCGGTACATTGGGCAAAAATTCAGAAACTTTTTCTAAACTAGATTAAGCATACATAGACTGAATTCTAATCTAATTTAGAACACAAACTTACATGAAAGATGCTGGAAAAACAACACAATGCTCCAAGAAATTGTTCTTTGATCTCCTAACGAACACTACCACGTCGGATCACCCGCTATCCTCTAGGATCGCTGAGATTTGGTTTGTGGGAACCAAAATCGTCTTGGATGGGAATTTTCCAGCAATGATCTTGCTGGTTTCTTGAGAGAGGGAGGAAAAACAGAGAGAATTTTGTTCTCTGTGTTGCATGAAACTGAGAGAGTGAGTGAGGCCATTGGGTAACCCCTCTCCACTTTACGATAAGTGGGGAGGGAGCTATTACCCTACTTAATCTTGATCGTTGGATCTAATCCAAACGATCTTGGTCGTCTATTAATTAAATAATAATTAATTAATTAATTATAATTAATTTAATTAAATCAATTATAACATAAGGTTTTTAATTCAATTTAAATCATATTTAATTGAATTCAATTGACCATTCAATTAATTCTCAATTAATTGAATCCTACACCAATTAAATATCAAATATTTAATTAATTTTATAATTGAATCATATTCAATTTAATCTCTCTAAGCTAACCTATAGTTTTAATGTGCATCAAAATGTACATTAATATAAACTATAGTATTAATTTGATTAAATCATATTTAACCAAATTAAAATAAATTAAATTAATTAATTCCCCAATTAATTAATTCATGAATTAATCAAATATCACATATTTAATTAAATTCATAATTTTCTCATTAATTAATTTTGAATCATATCCAAAATTAATTATAAAGTTTAATTCCTTAATTAAACTTATGATGTATCTCCATATTAATTGTATCAAAATACAATTAACTTAAATTCTCTTTAATATCAAGACTATATTATCTTATTATCCGTTACGAGCTAGCAGGTGGACCTAATGGACCTATAGATCAGAAGCTCCAACGATACTAGATTGATCAGCTAAACTCATTAACCCAGTCAATCAACATTCGTTAACTGTGGGTCACTCCACTAAAGACCCACAACTGCACTCTTTTCACTGTAGAATATTTCTATGTCCACGGATATCAACCAATGAAGTAAGTCAATCCTTCACGTGTGTTCGTGATAGCGAGCATAGCTAGTTATTTTTCCCTAATTAATTAAGCTAGTCTTTTACATTTAATTGGCCAAAATTATGCATTTGTGTGTTTTATTTGTAGGAAATATGTCTTGGAGCTAAATGGAGAAATTGGAGTTAATCGAGCGTTCGGGACGTGAAAAAAGGCCAAAGAAACGAAGAGAATCGAGTTGGAAGCATATGGAATAGGGCAAAAATCGGGACCAGCGTCGAGACCCTAACCCTCGGGGTCTCGAAACTGTGTAATTTTCATTTTTGATCAGGCGGCAAAAGGTCACAGCATCGCGACGCTGTGACCGCAGCGTCTTGACTCTCTCGGTTAATTTCGTTTACAAAATCTGCGGTTTCGCGACAGCGTCGCGACACTGTGATGATTTATCCTATAAATAGAAATGCGATTAGGTCAGATTTGGGGGACTTCTTTGGATGACTTTTTGGCCGAAAACTCACCTAACAATCTGCTGTGGAGGCTGAAGCAAGGGGAGATGAGCGGGATTCAAGGCTTTGTTCGTGGAGATCATGTCGGGGACGTGCAGTCTCGACCTACCTAGCGTTTAATTCTCTTTCCCCTTTACTTTAGTAGTTTTAATGTCTGAATTGTACTTAGTTTATATCATAACGCATTGTATGAATAACTAAGTTCGTAATCTTAGGGATTGATGTAGCCATTGGGAAATTTAGGATTGATTTATGGATGTTTTTCATGCTTTCATTTATGCATAGCGTGTGCTTAATGCTTTCAATTTACCGGCCATGAATTGATTGATGTTTGTGTTTAAATCTAACTCGGGAGAGAGAATTTAGCATAGAAATAGTTATGCATGACTAGGATTAATCTTGAGATCGGGAGATAATAGATAATTCTAGAAATCGTTAAAAAGGGCAATCCTTAATGCCTTGCATGTTTAATGAATTTAAATAGGGATATTGGGTTCATTGCATGTGGGAGGATTATGTATGCTTGGGAGAGATATGTATGATTGTAGTTTTCCTTAGATTTATGATTCATAGCATGTGTATTATCCATTAGTCAATCCATACTCCCAATTGGTGAAATCAACTCCCTAAGACTTTGCCATCAATTGATTTCCATACTTTTTAGCTTTGTGTTATTTTTCTATTCATTCTCACATTTGTTTGGTTCCCTAAATAAAATTGGATTAGAATATTTGTGATAATTAGATTGATTAGAAACCCAGTCCAGAGGGCGACATTCGAATTTAATTTCACTAGATTATAACTTGGTTCATACACTTGCGGTTAGCAAATTTGTGCATCAGTTCGTAACACCAACTGGGTCAAATTACCGTTTTACCCCTAGGTTACCTCTAGTTCCTTAAGTACCACTGATCCCTCTAATGAGCAAGTTGTTTAGGGTTCAACCACTAAACAGGAGTTTCTCTCCGGCCAGGAGAGGACGACGCGCCTTTGTTCAAGCCCCGGAATCAGCCCTTAAGGGAACACATATCTACTTACCCCAACAGGGAAAGGAGTGAATTCCATCTTGTACTGTTATGTTCCCAGCCCCCATTCGGTCTTGCCCCTGAAATGGTAGGATTATTGAGTCGGCGAACTGGCCACTATCACCCATACAAATCTAAGGACAATCCCTTCTGAAAAGGAGTTCATAACAGACTGAGGATTGAGATTGAGTTGCCTAGGTCATCCTATTGAAATAGAAACCTAAACTAGTTAACGGCGTTACATCTAGTGGTTACTATTTCGCGGTCCGGCCTTATGCAAACTCATTGCATAGGATACCCCCACCCGCATGTCTCCTACATAAATGCTTTGGATCATTGCATCTGTATCGAATACAAGGTGGGCCGTAACACATAGTGTCACCAGGATAAGGTACCCAACCTTATCCCTATATTATAGTCCATTTAGGTTATTACTTGGACATGGATCCCCGTATGTCCCCACATACTAGTTCAAGTTTTATTTAAACAACTTTGGATCTTAGTTTATTGGATTTAGGGTTTATTAATGCAAACTCGATTATTCAATAACCAAATTACTGAATCACTCAAATACACATTATTGAGATCGATTAATTTGTTTCATTTACTATCTACGAGTTTTAGGGCATAAAAACCCAACAGGGAAGTCTCAATATCCCTCTGTTTTTTAATTGTTTAAAATATTAGGGACAATGTTTTATTTTAAGTTTGGGGGGAGGCTTTTGCTAATTTTGAGCTTATCTGAATTCTTTTGGATGCATATTTAGAATAGTGAGGATAACCTAGGATTTGAATTAGAGTTTTTTGGGGGAATATGGTTTATATGAATGTGGAATTCGGGAGCGTAGCAGAATACTAAGAAATTTTAAATTTTTTGCTTAATATTAATATCTAAAGCATGCAATAAACTTATCCTGTGAGATCTTTGAAAATCTAGATTCTTGTTAAGCTTTTTATAAGTTTGTTGTCACTCCGATAGGCTTAGTCTCTAACATTAGGAATCCATGCTTGACTGTTTTAAGAACTAGGTGAAAAAGAAAAGAAGAAAATTCTATGCATGCAAAAAGAAAAAGCAACATGAGAAAAAGAAATATCTGTTGAAAAAGAAAGAAAAGAAAATTTTTGCTTGAAAATGAAAAAATATAGAGCTAGGGGTAAAAACAGCTACCTCCGTGGTGATTAGTTAGGACCATCGAAGGATTAAATTCGGGATAAGGGTCTCTGCAGCGGTGTGTGAAAGCTAGTGCCCTTAAGATCATAAAATGCAAGTTTGGGGGGAAAATCCCTTGAGAAAAAGAAAATTAAAAGAATCAGGCGCCTTAGCTTCTTTATTTGCATGAAAGCTAAAATTCTGAACTGTTAGGAAGCTTTAGCCAATGTAGAGGGAAGACAAATGGAAAAAGCCGTAAAACTAATCTAGGTTAGTAGAAGAACCACTAGATAAGTTTTGAGCATGCTATTCATCAATGCTAAGTTTCATTTTAAAATTTCTTCATGAGTATGTTGTGCTTGCTTAGTCCACTTCCATATTTTCCGTATTTCTCTAAGAGTTCTAATTCAATGAGGCTAGAGTTGTTCTTTTCATGTGTCCATAGAATTTATTTTGCTCGGAACTAGCAAAAGCTTAAGTTTAGGGGTGTGTTAGCATGCAAAAATGCTAACATTTTATCCCTAGCAAAAATGCAATTTTTGCTTGGTTTGTCTGTGGTTTTAATGTCTCATTATATTAATTTCAGCATTTATGTCCCGAAGGAGCTTTGTGTTAAATTTTGGGAAAAAAGATGAAGATTTGGCCCAAATAATGAAGATGTGGGTCAAAAGGAGAGATCAAGGACTTACAAGTGAAGATTGAAGGCCAAATATTTGGCAAGAGAGACCCAAAACCAGCCCAAAGCCGAGAAGATGGAAGTCCAAACCGAGGGGCAACGTTGAGACGCCACCCTCGGTGTCTCGACGCTTAGGCGACTTGGAGAACAAGTTGGTGATGTCACGGCGTCGAGACACTGTGACGTCGGCGTCTCGATGCTAGGCAAGGCTGGAGCACTATAAAAAGGGACCTTTGGGCTCGATTTTCAGGCATCAAGCAACAATTGGGAGCATTTTCCAAAGGCTCATAGAGCCTCTTAGAGGGAGGGATTGAGAGTGATGTTCTAGAGAGTTTTGTGAGCATTTTTGGGTTGATTCAGGCTTGTGATGGGGCTCCAATCGAGGCTTTCCTACGGCGGATCAAGGTGCAAGCAAGGGTTCGACGTCGGGATAAGTTCTATACCCTTTATCTTGTTCATATTACCGTTTACACATGTATATGCTGGAAGTTTTGAATGTTCATATGACGATGTATAGCTAATATCTCGACATTCGGGTCTTGAATGAGAATATATAATTGAAAGATATTTTGACTACTATTGTTGTGCCCAATTACTGATTATTCGATTGAGTGGTTGTAATGTCTTATGAATTCTGGCCAAATTTATATTGATTTGTTACTTAGTGGAAACTCGACGGAGAGAAACTAAGTTAGGACATAGCTCAATCAACTAGACTTAACTGCTCGTAATGACAATGAGAGTAGTTGGTTAGGCCTAGAGATCTAAAATGAATTAGGGCTTAAGACTTAAACCATTTAATGTCGCTAAGGACACTTAGGTTATTAATATGAGTTAATGATAATTAGGGGAAACCGACAGGAGATACTATGTTAATAAGTAGATTCTAGATCTATAATTAGCGGGCATAATAATAAGTAGTCAAATATCTAGTAGATTATATATTGGTTTTCAAGACCCGAACTTTCATCTTATCTGTGACCCCTCAGTGTGTTTTATCTCAGCTTGATCATTTATTGCTTTAGTATTCGTTTATCTTTGATTTGTCTTTCTTTGCACTAGATTACCTAGATAATGAGCATCCTTGATAATTTTAGTGTTTAGAATATTTTCTTGCCTAAGTCACGCTACTCTCTGTGGAATACGATATTCGGTTTTACTTACCATCTCATATTACTTGTGACTCGTGCACTCGTGGATCGTTGTAAACAGCCTCTCGACGCTAGGCTGCTCTCTTGCGACTTCGAGCAGTGTCTTGACGCTAAAGCCTCTAGTTTCCAGCATGCATTTTTGGCCACAATTGACTTTTTGAGGTTGAAGCCTCGGGTTTCATACGATGACCTAGGCAACTTGATCTTAATCTTGAGCTAATTATGAACTTCTATTTATTCGAGATTATCCTTTGATTTGCATGAGTGAGAGTGGCCAGAGTTCGCTGTTGGGTTTTATGCCCTAAAACTCGTAGATAGTAAATGTAACATTTGACGACTATTTTATAATAAAGAGTTATTTCATTTCAATAAAGCGTTATTGATTCTATAATGATTAGTCTTGCCTAAATAATCACAAATCCAATAAACTAAGAACCCCGGGCTATGTTATGAAAACTTGAACTTTATGTACTGACATAAAAGTGGATCAAGTTCAAGTAATAGCCTAAACAGTCTATAGTACAAGGATAGGGCTGGGTACCTTATCCTGGGGACACTATGGACGGGGCTCACTTTGTATTTAATACAAATGGTGTGATTTCTGGATCTTTCATGTAGTAACATGCGAGTGAGGGTGTCCTATGCAATGAGTTTGCATAAGATCGCTTTATAACGTCATTTACTGATGAAACTCACTATTTCATGCGATGACCTAGGTAACTCGATCTTAATCCTGAACTAACTATGAGGTCCTGTTTATTCGAGATTGTCCTTTGATTTGCATGGGTGAGAGTGGATCGAGTTTGCTGACTCAATAAGCCTACCATTTTGGAGATGAGACCAAGTAGATAGTTGGGGACATAGTCCTCCAAGACAAAATTCATTTCTATCCTCTTTAGGGATAGTAGATGTTGACTTTTTGGCCCTTAATCTCAAATTAATTAATTTTAATTAATTAATTAATCAATGTTTTGATGATATAAAACCCAATATTTAATTACTGAAAATTTTAGTGATTTAATTTGCTCATAGCGTAGAGCTCGAAACAACGATTCAACACCTTTTGAATCACTTGAATCGGAGTTAAAATGAAGAAGTTATAGCCAAAACAAGTTTTAACGAAAAATACCCGTGCTGATGACGTGGCGGCTGAGTCAGCATCATGGACCAATCCGGCGCTGACACGTGGATCAATGAGAGTGACACATGGAGCTTTTGGTTACTTTTATATATATATATATTGTGTCAATTGGATAGTTTATTTTTTTAAAAAAAAAAAAATAGCATTTCAAATGCATTAAATGCTTTGGCATGATTTATATATAAAATATTTTTTTAAAAAAAAATTATTTTTACCGTTCCTCTTATATATATATATATTATTATTATTATTATTATTACTATTTTCTTTTAACTGTTGCAATGTTTTAAAATTAAAAAGAATTCTGTTTATATTTTATTATTATTATTATTATTTTATTATTTATTTTATATTTAATTTAGTTTAATCTCCACCCTTTATTTTTCTTTAACTTCAATCCAATGGTCCAAATTAAGCTCAATTTTAAATTTCTTTCAACTCCATCTCCTTCCTATTTATACCCCCATTCTCTCACAAAATCAAACAACAATTTCACTCTAAATTCTCTCCAATTTCTACATGTTTCTTCTCTCCAATTCTTCAATGTTGCTTTAAATTTATTGTGAGAGTTTTATTTTGAAAGATTCTTGAGCTATTCAATTTTATTTTTCTTAGCTATTTGAGGTCATTAATTTGTAAGAATTTTTCTTACAAATTTGTGAGCGAAAATTTGTATAACCACTTTTTGAGAGAGTTTGTAATATTGTTCTTAAAATTTCCAAATCTTATAAGGGTTGCTCTTGAGCCCAAAAAAGAGGGGTTGTAACAATTTGATCCTGAACCGTGGAAAGGATGAAGTTTGTTCTTGCTCCCGGAAAAAAGAATGTTGTACCGGTTGGACTCTAAGTCGTGGAAAGAGTCGGAATTTCTTAGTCGAATACCCAAGAGGATCTTGGAGAGTGGAGTAGGTGTTGCCGAACCACTATAAATTTCCGATGTCAATTTTCTCTAACTCTCTCCTATTAAATTTTTGCAGTTAATTTTCTTTATCATAAATTGCATGAAATTAATTGTTAATATTTGTTCTTCATGCTTATGGACAATATTTACATTGAAATTATTTATGGTGCTTGAAACATATTTCTAATTTGTTGATCAATTTGTGTTAAAATTAATTATTTGTAAAAAGTTCACTTATTTGTTTAAATTGGACCCACCGTAGTAAAAAGTTTATAAAATTTCATTAAATCCTATTCACCCCCTCTAGGGCTGTCATACCGATCCAATAGTAGAGAGATTGTTCCCTTAAGTGCTGACTCTAGGGCTTGAACAAAGGGATCTCACCCTCTCATTGGCCCAAGAGGGATTATATTTGTTGGTTGAACCACAAACCAATTGTTCATTAGAGGATCAATGGGACTTAAGGAACTAGAAGTAACTTCAGGGGTAAAATGGACTTTTGACCTGCTAAAGTTACTAACAACCTGTGAAAGATTGACTTACTAAGCATGGTTATATCAGATGAACAAAAATATATTTACAGTGAGGGGAGTGCAGCTACAGACTATAGTGAAGTGTCCCGGTAGTTAACGAATGTTGGTTAACTAGGTTAATGAGTTTAACTGGTTAATCTCAAATCGTTGGAGCCCAAGATCTGTAGGTCCATTAGGTCTCCCTGCTAGCTCATATGGAATAAACCTTAGAACAAAATGATGAGAGAATTTGGAATGTTCAAATTCAATTTAGGGAGTTAATGTTAATTATATTCGATAAATTTAACGTAATAGTTTAATTAATTATGGATTCAACTATATATCGAGAGAGTTGGAAATATTTAAATGTGTTTTAAATATTATATACATGAATATAGGGATTCATGTTCGAAAAATCAGGGTTGATGTATATTATTAATTTAATATATGATATTGGATTAAATGAATTAAAGTGTTTAATTATTCAAAAAATTAAAAATAATTATTAGAATTAATTTAAATTAAAAATGATTAAAATTAATTGTTAGAATTGATTTTAATTAAAAATGAATTTTGGTTTTTAAAATTCAAAGAGATTCCTCCAATTTTTCGAGGTGGTGGGTATTCATGAGTAATCCCATTTCTCACCAAAATTGGACACCTTAATCCCCACCTCAACCATCCTTGCTTTGGTGTCTTTATGTGGTTCAATATGGTGCATGATTTTCATGCTTAAATAGCTGAAGAAGAAGCTGATAACTTTTGCTCTTGAAAGACCCATGTACTAAGCTCTCTCACATGATTTCCCTTTCCAAATTCATCACATAAACGGTCCCACAACCCGTTCTAAGGTTGGATAATAGCGGGGAAGACTTTGGTTGTCGTCCACGTCTTGTTCGTGAGAAGAATTCATCTATGGAGTTACTGAATTTGCTACCAAAAGGTTGGTTATTCTCTTCCTCTATTTTTTGGTTTTCTTGAATGCATGCTTTTAGATGTAAGATTAATAGAATTGAGTGGCTTTCGATCCAAAACGCTTCCACATGAGTCTCGTATACTCCTTCATTCGCCAATTCAACAAGCCTACCATTTTGGGCATAAGATCGGGTAGTTAGCTGGGGACATAGTCCTGCAAGATGGAATTCAATCCTACCCGTTTTTAGGGATAGTAGAGAGGTTGTTCCCTTAAGTGCTGACTCTAGGTCTTGAACAAGGGGCCCCACCCTCTCATTGGCCCAAATGGGACTCGGTTTGATGGTTCGACCACAAACCAATTGTTCATTAGAGGATCAGTGGGACTTAAGGAGCAAGAGGTAACTTCAGGGGTAAAACGAACGACCCAACTGTAGTTACGAACAACCTGTGAAGGATCAACTTACTAATCATGATTATATTAGGTGGACCGAAATATATCTACAGTGAAGGGAGTGCAACTAGTGTTGGTTAACTAGGTTAAAAAGTTTGGTTAAACTTTGATCGTTGGAGCCCATGATCTGTAGGTCCATTAAGTCTCTCTGCTAGCTCATACGGACTAAAACTTAGAACAGTGTCATGAGGGAATTTGAAGCGTTCAAATTTGGTTTAGGGAGTTAACGTTAATTATATACGATATTATTAACATAAAAGTTTAATTATGAATTAAACTATAGAGAGAGTTGGAAATATTTAAATATAATTTCAATGTTGCAAATGTGTATGTGATACATATTTCGGTAATTTCAATATGAATAGGGATTCATATCCAAATGATCGGTTTTGAGAGAGATCGAGATTAATGCAATTACTTAAGGGGTAACTACATAAATGGGCCAAAAGTAGGTTGAATAGATCAAAATTGTCCAAAAGGACCATTTCTTACAATCTTGTCCACCGATTTTTGAACATAGAAGATCCATTTACTTGAATACCCTTACATGGACACTGGACAACAGTTGAAAATATATAAAATAATATAAAAACAAAAAAGGAAAGAAAATGGATTTCCTTCCCTTAGAGTGAGAAGAAAACCCGGAATGTTTTTTTTTTTTTTTTTGACAACAACCCGGAATGTGATGTAACCACCTCAAAAACAATATGGTTTTAAAATTTATATAACATAATTTTATATATTGTTGTCCCTTTAAGAAAATCAATATATAAATTTTACAAGATTAAGATAACCAATTAATATTTCAAAAACCCAAAAATTAAAAGGATAAATTTAGCACAATTTTGATTTTTGAGAATGGATAACAGTGCCCAACGATTAAGCATAAAATTTTCTCTAGTTTATAGGGAAATCTTTGCTTGATTCTAGAAAATACACCACAAATTTATTATATTCAATAAATTATATAATCTAATATATTATTAAATTAAAATGATTTCATTCATTAAATAAAAGGGCATTTTGGCAACAAAGTTTACTCAATTACTATGTAAAAACCTACCAATAATAATTTTGATCATTGAGGACATTTGTGAAATTTGGTAATCATTTTAACCCATCAACTATAATTTCTGATTATTTAATTTGGTATTTGGTATTAAATTAAATAATTATAATTAATTAAAATGTTTAATAAATTATTTAAAATTAATTAATTGAATTATTTTTTTTAAAATTAATTAAAATTTCAAAATTAATTTTGAAATGAATCAAGTTAGGTGGTGGGTTGTCATGAACCTTGTTTCATGCATAAATTGATGCATTGACAACTAATTTGTGACTAATCTTATTCCATTTTCTTCGTTTCTTCATACATATACTTGGATTGCATGTATATTGAGTGATATGAATGAAAAAAGAAAAAGCTTGAAAGAAGAAAAGCTTGTTGGAAAATTCTCTCAAACCAAAAACACCCAAACTCTCACACCTCAAGCATTCTCTCTCAAATTCATCACGATTTCAATTCCCTCAAACCGTTTTAAGGCCGAAGGATAGCAGGGAAGACGTTGGTTGGTTGTCCACACCTTGTTCATGAGTCAAATTAACCAACAGTTTCGAAGAATTCAACTCCAAAAGGTTTGTAACTTCATTCCCCTATTTTCGGTTCTTGTAAAAACATGTTTTTTCTTAATAAAATTACTGTAATTAGAGTTCTTTGATCCTGAAATGCTTCCACTCGAGTGTTTTACACTCCTTCCATTGTATGTTTAGTGATTGTTGATGCCAAAATTTGGCCAAGCGGCTCACCTGACCTTCATGTGGCATCAACGGTGAATTTATTTGAAGGGGAAAGACGTGGCCTGCAAAATAAGAGAAAACTAAGCACCGGTGTGGTACTTGCCACACCGACTCCGATGCTTAGTCAGTTAGGAGATCATAAGTGAAGCAAGTAAAGTAATAATATAGAGGAAGAAAATAGATACCAAGTTCAGTCCCCTTCCCTTGGGGTTAGTCTCTTCTATTTATAGTTGAAATTAGGGTTTTCCTCTTCCTTTTACGAGAGGGAATAGCCCTAGAGATTGATTTGGGCCTAATGGGCCTCCGTGGGCTTGTTTCTTCTCTGGGCTCTTATCATTATGACTTTCTTAGAGCTAGGTCCAAATTCCCCATAACATTAAGCCTACACTCTTGAATTGGGATTTAGGGGTGGCCTGTTGCTATAAGTCAAACGCCTTAAGCCCAATTTAAGAGTATAATTCTCACTTGTGTCGATTTGTGTGTTGATTTCCTCTTCACTTCACTTGGGCAGTTACATAAGCCCTTCTGAGCTTATTTGACCTGTTACTTGATTCTGCAATAAAAGCTCCAACAAGGTCCTCTAAAGACTTTTTACTTTCTTGCTTAGGAGTGAAGCCAGGAGGATTCAGAACATTCTTCTTATTTGCATACGAAAAATTCTCATGATTTCTATTACTAGGGTGATAATGTGTAGGTGTAGAACTATTATTGTACCCCCTAGAATTAAAATTAGATACAAACTGAACCTGCTCGAGATTTACCTCCTGAGTCTGGGATGCGAGGGCAGCTGCAGACTCGATCGATTGAGCACTCCCTGTTCCTGAAAACTTTAAAATCGCATTAGCCAGGGAAGACATCTAGGCCTGCAGTGCACTTACGTTATCGATCTCGAACACTTCAGCAGCAATCTTCTTGGGTCCCGATCGCTCAGATGGCCACTGATAGCTATTGGTGGCCATTTCCTCTAACAAAGTCCTAGCACTCTCAACAATTTTGGACAACAGAGTCCCACCTGCTGCTGCATCAACAATAGTTTTTGTACTAGGAGTTAAGCCATTATAAAATAATTGAACCTGAAGCCAGTTGGGGTATCCATGCTGAGGGCACTTCCTCAGCAACTCTTTAAATCGCTCCCAAGCCTCGAACAGCTGCTCATCAAACTGCTGCTGGAACGTCCCAATTTCGGTCCTCAGCTTGACCGTCTTAGCAGGAGGGAAGAACTTCTTTAAGAATGCCTGGACCAAAGCATCCCAAGTGGTAATGCTCCCAGGTGGAATAGATTGTAACCAGACCCTCGCTTTATCCTGCAAAGAAAAAGGAAATAAACGTAAGCGAATGGCATCTTCAGAAACACCATTTAACTTTACCGTCCCACAGATGTCTAGGAAGGACTTCAGATGAGAATTTGGATCCTCTGTGGGCGATCCTCTATAAGCGCAGTCTCGAGCCATTTGAATGAGACCCGTTTTCAGCTCGAAATTATTAGCATTGATCGGGGCATAGACTATCCCTGATTGTTGCTCCTGAAAGACCGGCTGAAAGTAGTCTCTAATAGGCTTAGGCTCCTCAGGATTAGGATTGGCCATTTGGATATTTTCTTGATTTTCCCTTTGAAGTCTATTGTATGTTCTTTCTATCTCTGGATCTAAGGGAACTAAGGCCAACTCTCTAACCCTTCGCATGCACAATCTTTCCTAACCTAAAAAGGAAAAATAAAGAACAGGAAAGAAAACAAATAAGTAAAGAATCTAAGACAATGAAAAGCTAAACCTAAAATAGGAAAGGAAAATAATCTACAAAAGGAAAAGATAAGCAAATAAGGAATGTACAACAAAAAATGACAAGAACAAATAAGGAAACTAGCAAATAAGGAAAAATAATCTAAAAAAGGAAAATAAACTAAAAAGAAAAATCTATCTATGGAAAATCCAAACAAAAATGGAAAAATCTAAATATGGAAAAAGAAAATAAAGGAAAAATGCAATCTACCTAAAAACAAAAATAATAAAAAATGCCAAAAAAAATAAAATACACCCTAAACTAAGACCGGATAATTTTTCTACGATATTAAAATTGACTAAATATGCCAATCCCCGGCAACGACGCCAAAAACTTGATGTGCAAATTGCTTACCGCAAGTGTACGGGTTAAGTTATAATATAGTGAATGTGAAATCCGAATGTCGTCCTCTGGATTGGTTTCTAATCAATTTTAATTACCGGAAATACTCTTGTCCAATTTTATTTAGGGATCCGAATTAAGTGAGAATGAAATTAAATCAAACACAAAACAATGCAAAAAGATGTGACAACTAATGAAAACAATGGTCTTAGGGATGTGATTTCACCAATTGGGACTATGACGGATTATCAACATGCTATGATTCATAAATCTTGGGAAACTAAAATCACACATATCTCTCCCGAGCATACATGATTCTCCCACAAGCAATTGAACCCGACATCCCTATCTAAATTCAATAAACATGCAAGGCATTAAGGATACCCTTTTTAGCAATTTCTAGGATTAACTATTATCTCCCGATCTCTAGCTAAATCCTAGTTATGCATAATGATTTCTAAGCTAAATCCTCTCTCCCGAGTTAGATTTAAGCACAAACAACATTCAATTCATGGCCAGTAAATCGAAAGCATTAAACATACATTATGCATAAATGAATCAATAACATAAATCCATAACATCAATCCATAATTGCCCCAACGGCTACATCAATCCCTAAGATTAAAGACCTAGCTAATCATACAACGCGTTACAATATAGCTACGATCTAAAACAGCCATAAAACCTAACTAAAGTAAGGGAAAGGAGAATTAAACTCTATGTAGGCCGAGACCGAACGTCCCCGTCACGATCCCCACGAACAATGGGTTGATTTCCACTTTGCTCTCCCTTAATCAGCTCCAAAGGCTCTGTTTTTGCTCTGTTTTTCGGCTCCAAGGTGTCCAAAAGAAGTCCCCAAATCAGCTCTAATCGCAAACTATAAATAGGGTGAAATTTAGTCGTAGCGTCGCGACGCTATAGGGGTAGCGTCGCGACGCTATCGCCTGGCGCACATTCTGCTTAGGGTAAAACCGAGAGCGTCGAGACGCTAGGGACGCTGTGACCTGTTGCCACCTATTTCAGAAAAGGAAAGGCAGCGTTGAGACGCTCCAAGCGCAGCGTCCCGACGCTGGTCTGTAGATGGCTCTCTTTTGACTTCTTCTACCTTGAATCTTTTCCGTTCTTCAGCCAATTTTCATGTTCCGAACACATATTTAGCTCCAATTTCAAGATTTAACTCCGAAACATGATTCCTACAAATATAACATGAAAATGCATAATTTTGGCCAAATAATCATAAAAGACTAGCTAAATAAATTAGGGAAAAATAGCTAGTTATGCTCGCTATCAGAAGTTCCCGAGCCTCTCTTCAAGCATCGTGGTCATCCTAGGGGTGCGTACACTCTTCTGGGGAAAAGCTTGGAATCTTATCTCGAGGGTGCGTACACTCAGTCGAGGTCTTGGAATCTCATCTCGAGGGTGCGTACACTCAGTCGAGATCTTGCAATCTCATCTCGAGGGTGCGTACACTCAGTCGAGGTCTTGGAATCTCATCTCGAGGGCGCGTACACTCATTCGAGGTCTTGGAATCTCATCTCGACGGTGCGTACACTCGATCGAGGGCTTGGAAAGCTAGGTTGAAAATATGAAGGACCAACCTCTGCAAGGATCAGTCTACAAATATGTTTTTCACAAGCGAGTGTATCATTAAGCTTCTAGCCAATCAAGCTATAATAGGAGCACATACTAAAAGAAAGTACTAGCTCAAGAATATTATTCTAGACATAAAAACAGAGTCAAGTAGCTTATGAACAAAAATGCTAAATCTTTGGAGATGCAGATGGCATAAATACCTGGATCAAGTTCTTTATGGAACTGAGTATGGGTTTTTGACCACAAAGTCACAAGGTCAAATTTGTAGCATTTCTGACTGTTAATTAGGGAAGCATATTCCCCGTGCAGCCCCCTACTCAAGCAAGGTTTTTCTTGAAGTAAAAGTTATGTTTGAGTAATCGATGGTGACATATCTTAGCGTTTTCATGTCTCATAACTCTCCCTTATTGGCATTTGTGGGCATCGGCCTCCTACTGGTCAACCTCAGCTCCTTGCATGTCGGCTCTGTCGTTGTCACTGAGACCTTCAACATCATCATTCTCGAGCGTTTGTCGACTCTGCTAAGGTCGTTCCATAAATCGAGTGCCTTGGAGAGTATAAGTTTTTTCACTCTTCCAATGACATTTTGTTGACTCAGCTACTCAGGCTTTCATGAACTCAATTTTTCCTCCTCGTGATACAACAATTTTGGCTTTTAATGTCGGGCAATGCCCGACATTAAAAGTCTTTAATGTCGGTCAGTGACCGACATTAAAAACACCGACATTTAAAGTTTTAATGTCGGTCGCTTTTAATGTCGGGCATTGACCGACATTAAAAGCTATGTTCGACATTAAAAGTACCCTTTTAATGTCAGTCATTGCCCGACATTAAAAGGGCCCTTTTAATTTCGGTCAACCACTCATTATCCGACATTAAAAGTTACTTTTTATGTCGGTCATTGCCCGACATTAAAAGTTGTGACATTAAAAGTGTCCGACATTAAATGTGCGACATTAAAAGTGTCCGACATTAAAAGAGTTAGTAGTAAATAAAAAAAAATTGTTGGTTGCACACATGGCTAACCAACAATATTTCTCCATTTATCAACCTATGCACAAAATAAAGTCCCAAAAGTATTTTTACACAACTAACTCAACGAACATATACTTAATTAATAAAATATAATAGTGTATATAATACATAAAACTTAGTCTCAAAAAAAAAAAAAAATAATAATACATAAAACTTTCCATCCATCCAATTTACAAAGAAAAAGTAAACTTTCTAAACAAAATAAGTACATAACTCTAAAATATTTCAACCTCAAAGCCGACGCTGAGGAGGCAACAACGACTTCGCCATAGAGGACGCTGTCTTGGAAGACGATGGCAATTTGATATTATTCGACGTCGTTGAGTTTCTTTCGCTAGGGTCATGAACAATGGTGAAGGTTATGAGTCGACGACGAAGAAGACAAAGTATTCCTCAATTGCCCAATCGGACACAACCTGAATAATTTACGTTGTTAAGCCAAAAAAGTAGAGGAGAGAGAATTCAATTAGAACGTCTTGGGTCTCATTCCAAGAGTAAGAAAAATCAAACAAAATAGAAGAACACAAACAAAATCAAATCCAGAGATTAAAAAAAAAAAGAATGTAGACTTCACTTACCTTTCCGTTAACTTTCCACGGGCAAAATAGCTGGATAAACACGTCCTTTAATGCTAAATCTCTGACTGCAGACTCAGAGCAACCGGTTATTCATAACAATTTCACGAATATGAATCCGAAAATGATCAGCAGATGAATATTCAAAAGCAACAGATCAGACTCATTCTCTAGTTTAGATATCGATTACACAGTAAACAACATGATTCATTAGCCTAACAGATTGTGGCAATAACATGATAGAAAATCCAGAAAACCGACCATATATATGAAAAGCTTTCAACAAAATGCTAGGTAAGAATAATGAAACATTTACCAATCATCGCCCAAATGATAAATGCCTTGGCCCTCTATGTTGTAACTTTAACCATGCTTTTTTTTTTAAAAAAAAAAAGAAACCAAGGTTTCATTGTAAAAAATGAAGGAGTGTATGATTCTAAGAAAGATTCAATTTACAAGGAATGTATTCTTCCATTGAATGACATATAAACCAAATAATACGAAGGAAGCTTCAAACCAACCAAAACTAATAAATGCAAGATTTGAGCTTGATGAAATTACCTTCACATTAAGAAACTCTCCAGATTCAAAATTCGTGATCTGGTGGGAAAAGATTTGTAGTAGTGCTCATTCTTCTAGCCTCTTGAATTGTTCTTCCTTCTTCTCTTATATTTTGATCTTTTTGATTTAACACAGTTTCTTTCTCTTTGACTGCCTTTGAAGATGATAACTTCAAGCAATCTATTGTTGGTTATCCTATGAAAGAGCTATGTTCGCCAACCTGCCCTTGAAGATGAAAACAAAAGCAAAATAACAAAACAAAACAAAAAACAAAAAACGACGTTATCAAACAAAAAATGACTTTAGTAACATCTTTATTAGCTTCTTTCAAACAATCAAACACGGAGGCACCTCCAGATCCTCACACATCCAGCAAGTATACACATTACAAGTATACAAAATAAATGTAAATCAAATAGTTTAGCATTCCATGGTTTTGCTTCAGCAATATTCCAAAATTTTGAAAATAGAATAAGTTATGTGATTGCTCCTTGTTCAATCAACAACACATTACAACAAACAACAATGTAGCAAACCTCATAAACATAAAAACTCAATGGGAAACAAGTGAAACTAAATTTATAACAACTCAAACTTTTGCACTTTCCCAAATCATCAAAAAATGTGGCAGAAATCATACAAATTCAATATTCACTACATTGCAAGTTTCAACCCAAAATCCCAACTAAAGCATGAAAAATGGATCACCATTTGAGACAAAAAATTAATAATAATAATTTTTGGTATCATGTTAGTTTTTACCTTTTTACAAGTGATTAAGGAATACTGAACATGATCTCCAATAGTAAAAAAAAAAAAAAGTCTTAAAACAAAGAGCTAAGCCAGCCACTTACACTCTTCAAATATAAGTAACATCTTGGCTACAAGGACTAGATTCAAGAAAACTAGTCATTTTTTTGCTAGTTATGCACCTAGAAATACACAAAAACAAAAATTTCAAAATAGAAGTGATGACTTTAGAAGTAAGAAAATGACCATTTATGGTTAATCAATATGAGAGTAAAAGTTTGACATAGATTAAAGAAAACTAGTCATGATAGCAGGACAAATAAGAATCAATCCAAGCTTCTCAATCAAGAGAAAACTGGTCATCATTGAAGTATGAAAGTAAAAGTTTGGCATAGATTCAAGAGAACTAGTCACGATAGTCAATCCAAGCTTAACAACTTCATGCATAAACTTTTGACACCAACAGAACAGCAAGAAAAGATGAATACAAATGTTGTAGAACAAAAATGAGAGGCTGCATTTAGATCAACTAGCGGCATACAAGTCGGAAAATGCAATTAAATTAAAAAATGGAGACAATTTATTACTGCAGCACAAATTCAAAAATAGGAAAGCAATAATTTCTGTACTAAAAAATAGTTTTGAAAACTAAGAATGAAAAACATTTTCAAAATAATTTTTCAGACAACCCCTAAGAAAATGAAGCTCATACCACACACTGATTAAAAGGATTTCAAAAGAAAGTTTCAATTGATTGCAGATCAACCATACCTTCATATCACAGGCAAAAACGAAAAAGAAAAAAAACAAGGAATATTACCTTCATGGCCTGTTGGATCAAGAAAGCACCTCTCTCCAAACAAGAATTTTTGGAGTAGAATGTTTACAACTTTTGGATGACATTTGGCTACTCCTTGGGATGTAAAGGATCTCTTGAATCCTGTTTTATTGGGTCATCCTTTTAAAGGTGTTAAAGGCAAGTTATGGAATCATATTACCAAGGCCTTCCTTCACCAAAACTGTAAAACGACGTGAGCATTCCTAGTCCCAAAGAAACTATGGATTTTTATCAATGTGGCAAGGCCTACATTTTAACAAGTAATGTAAATAATGACTAAGGATGAAACTTTCATGGATTTCAACCCATTTGAGACTCTGTTTTACTGTTGGGAGAAATGTGGGGTACCCCATTTTAAAAGAAACTCCAAGTGTCTGTACATTGTACATCAATGCTATGTCCTCTAAACGAGATCTGCCTTTAATGGGATTTAACCTTAGCTTCCATTCTTGTACTATCTTTTCTTTCAAATTTTTTGTCGGTAGAAGAATCAAGGATTTGATTAGAAATTGGTTTACGTACAATTTGGCCTACATTTTCCTCAGTTGGAAGTCCAAAATATGCTAAACGCCTGCAATTAATGCATGATTATAGATTGAAAAGTAACAGTCAAATTTCTATGAAAATCAGACAACAGAGCTTCCACTGAGATTCTTCCACTGTTTTCTTTTAACGCTTGCAATTTCACAATCTTTGGTTTCTTTTTCCTTCCTTTTTCTCTTTTTGTGGGGCTCATCAAAAAGCAATCTTGGCATAAAGTTAAAAGAATAGCGAGGGTGAGAAATGATACCTTCTTCACTCCACCGGCGACTGTAGTTTTTTGGTTGTCTTTATATTGCTTTTCTAGCGGTTGTAAGAAGACAAATTTTCAGCTTCTGATAAAGCTAACTGCTTGAGGATCTCTCCATCCATTTATGCACGAACCTACGACCACCACGACCTCATATCTAAACACGAACAACCACATGGAATAAACCCACGAACGCGGCCGAACCCAAAGGTGAGGGAAAATCGCGCCACAGATCTACATTTTCAACCCACAAACCCACAAACAAAAGAAACTCACGTCGCCCCAGAGATGAAGAACTCAATCGCCATCGTGAGAAGGGGAAAATCGTGCCAAAGGTGAGAGGAAACCGTGCAAAAAGTGAGGGGAAACCGCACCGGAGTTGCAAAGCTTCAGTCGTTTGTGAGTTTCAGTTGCCGTCGGTGGGTTAACTACTACAATTCTCACTTTCTATGACGCCATAGTCAAACAAAATAAAAGGAATGGATGAAAAAAAATGTCATAAATGGCTGGGGGCGCGTTTTTGGCAGGAAAAAGCGGAGTTTTTCGTATTTTCGAAAATTTATGACATTTTTTCATTGTCATAAATTTATGACTTTGTTTTTTTGTCATTAATAAAAAAAATAGGGAAAAATACATTTTTGGTCCCTAAGGTTTGGGTTAAGTTTCATTTTGGTCCCTGCGTTTTCAAACTCAACATTTTTACCCCTGAGATTTGAGTTTAGTAGCATTTTGGTCCTCCATCTATTTTTCTGTTAACTTCTAACGGAAAGCTGACGTGGCTTTGATTTTTTATTAAAAAAACATATTTTTTTAAATAAAATAATATATTAAATACTTTTTTATTAATTTTCTTTTTCTTTTATAATTTTTTTTCTTTTTCCTTTCCTTTCCTTTTTTTTTTCTTTTTCCCATATTCTCACTTCTCCATCTTCTTCCTCTAAATCCTAAATCTAGTTTAGGCTCAACCACTGACACCCAGCCGCCGGTCGCCACCATCATCGCTGGAAAAAAAATTTCATCTATTTTTTTTTCTTCTGTCTTCTCTTTCTTTTTCTTTTTATCTTTTCTTCTTCTTTTTTTTATACTTTCGTTTTGTGAAAATCTCCCCAAGTAGACTATTTTTAGATCTGGAAAATCAACTCATCCACGATCTGAAAAATCAAGCAACCCCACAATCTGAAAAATCAAGCAAACCCCAAAGTCATTTCATGAAGAACTGCTGCCACCGATCTGTCTGTACGAGAACGATGCCGTCTGAAGCTCGTCGATCGGAGATGAGAGAGGGGAAGATCAGGAGCGTGAAGATTTGCGCGCAACGACACCAGATCTGAACGCCCACAAACCATAACACCAGATCTGAATACCCACCATACTAGATCTGAATGTTCGACGGCAGTTCCAGTGCAGGCACAACGGTAGAGAGGAACAACAGATCTGAAACGATTTTGGACGGTAGATCTAAAACGGCTGTCAGCGGCGGATCTGAAATGACTGTCGGCGGGGGATCGAGCGGCGGTTGAAATGGATTGATTTTCCAAATCTGAACGGGCTACGTTTTCGTGTGGACAAGCTAGATGGTAGAGAGGAAGGTAAGGAGAAGAGAAGAAGACTTGGGGTTAGGGAAAGAAGGGAGAGAGAAAGGGGAGGAGAAGAAAAAGGAAAGAAGAATGAAAAAAATGGAAACAAGAAAAAAAAAATCAGTGGTCATCGGCGGCGAACGGCGGCCGTCGGAGTTGAGTGGTGGCTGTCGGCGATGGCAATGGTGGAGGAGGAGGATGAAGATTTTAGGGTTAGGTGGAAGAAGAATGGAGGATGAGGAAGAAAGAGAAAAAAGTAAATAAAAAATATATATTTTAATAAAAAGGTTTTTTTACTAATAATTTGAAATAATAATAATAAATATATATTTTTTAATAAAAAAACAAAGTCCAGGTCAGCTTTCGTTAGAAGTTAACGGAAAAATAAATGGAGGGACCAAAATGCTACTAAACTCAAACCTCAGGGGTAAAAATGTTGAGTTTGAAAACTTAGGGACCAAAATGAAACTTAACCCAAACCTCAGGGACTAAAAGTGTATTTTTCCCAAAAAAATATATATTTATTTTAAATAAGTTTTATTTTAAAGAAAAGGGAATAGCCAATAATCGATCTTTCACCTCCCTCTCTTTCACGATAGCCGTCGAACAACCCATCTCCTATCACTCTTCCTTGCGACGAGCAGCTCCAGCGACTACGCGAGCAGAACGACGACTCCTTGTTGTTCGAGATCAAACCTCAGTGCGACGGGTATGAGTTCTTTCTCTTGGGTTTCTGTTTCTCTTCGTTTCCGGTCGGTTTCTTGTTAATTGTGTATCTATTTATTTTGTGTCAAGATTTGAGTGCTTTATTTTGGAAACATATGTTTATTTACAGGTATTAGACAAAATAGTTTTTATGGCTTTGATGAATCAACATAAATAAATAAATAGTGATGTATCACCACTTATGACGGTTCACCAAAGTCATAGAAATTATTTGGATGACAACTGTTTAGTATCATTATAAGCATTTTTGTGACAGTTTTATAACTGTCATGACATTTTTTTGTTGACAACAAAAAACTGTCAACGAAAAGTTTTGTTTGACAATAATACACTGTCGTTGTTGAAATTTTCGTGACATTGACATGTTGTCATCAATAACCTTTTGTTAATAGTAATTAATTGTCATTAGTATATATATCTTGACAGAAAGATGATTTTCAGGAGTTATTCATTGATAATGTTCCATTGTCATAAAAAAATTTACTGTGACAGTTACTAAATGTCATTAATATCTTTTTTTTTTACCGCTTTTATGTGTCATGAAAAAAATAATTATGACAGTTTTTTTAATAGCGTCATGTATACACTTTCCTTGATGGGGGCTTCTAGGACGCAAAAAAAATGTCATGAAATGTGCTTGTGACAATTTTTCAATGTCATAAAAACCCAATTTTGTAGTAGTGGTTACAAGCCGCAATCGAGAGAGAGGGGAAGGGTTTGGGTGTGTAAAGACGCGAGCTGAATTTTTTTGGGGAGAGAGAGTGGGAAATGTTGGGGAGAGAGAATGTCGAGGGAGTGGTTTTTCGGGGAGAGAAAAAGATTATTTCTTTTTTAAATGCCACTAAGACCGACATTAAAGGAGGCTTTTAATGTCGGGCAATGCCCGACATTAAAAGTCTGGAAACATTTCAAAAAGGCGCATTTTCATCCGTCCGACATTAAAAGCCCCACGCGTTTTTTGGGCCGACATTAAAAGTTCCGTGTGTTTTTTTCGTCCGACATCAAAGGTATAATTTGTTGTAGTGTGAAATAACGTTAGTAGATAACATTATGTAGATATGAGGAAAATACTAGTCATTCATAAAAAAAAATAAGTATGTCATGAGTAGCTTGCAAATTATGAATAATTTTCATTTAATAAATCAATAGATACACGTAAAGTAATAAGAATGCATCAAAATTCGTAATTACGAATTGAGTAATAGACATATAGTAAATTGGGGTAGGTAGAGAACATACCCAAAATGTTAAGCCCATGAAGCGATAAAGACTTTCGCTTGGCTAATATGAGCTATCCTTAGACCACTTGAATTTCTCACTCAATATTGTTGAAAAATAAATAAATAAAATCCTCTATGTAATATTCATAGTCGGAAATAAAAGAGTAAAGTGGAACATGCTCACGTACTTTGAGTATTGAAACTCACATACAATTTGGATTTGTCACTCCAATCGTACATAAATATATTATCTAATTTTTTTTAGTATTCTTTTTCTTTTTTCAGAAGAAACTGGTATTTAAAATTTTTTGGATATTCAAATATGACGGAATTCGACATGTGTTCAATGTAAATAGCGAGAGAGCATAAAAACCATACTTAGACAATGGCCTCTAAATGAAAATTAGATTGTCAATGTTTTATCCTTAGGGGCCGTTTGTTTTTTGGGAATCTAGATAACCGGAATATTCAGATGTCTGGAATTATAGATACCCGGAAATATAGATGCCCGGCATTTTAGATAACCGTGTTTGGTTTGAAGGAATAATTTATAAGAATATATGGGAATATTCAAATAACTATGTTTGTTTTGCAGGATTTTTGTACGGAAAAGTTCTTAGATTATGTATAATACCAATAATGTCCTTACTAATTTTTAGCTAATTTAGCTATTAGTTTAATATAGTTTAGTATTATTATTAAGAGAATAAATAAAAAATAAATTAAAATATTATTCAATATAACTATCATTTAGTTTACATCTTAATGTAAAATTTAAAAAATAAATGATTATTTCTTAGTGTATGAATAAATTAATTTATTTTTAAATAAAAATACAAATTGTAAAATGGAGGGGTAAAAGTGTCATCCGAGGATGCCCTCAACATGGGAATCTTTGAAACCCATCTCTCACGAGGGCATCAAAAGTTCCTCGGATGCCTCCCGTATGGGCATCCTAGGATGTCCGGGCATCCCGAATTTCCTAGGTATCCAACATTACCACAAAACAAACGAGGTAATCCAGATGCCCATTCCATGGACATCTTGGATTACCGTCAAACAAACGGCCCCTTAAAAAATTGCTCCATCACTAGTTACTTTGTAGGAAACAGCCCATTGGCCTCTACCATAATTACAAGCATCACTTTATCAATTGAGAAACACATGTACATTAAAGAAAAAACGTGAATAGCTGTTTAAAATCATGAAATATACACCAAATGCATGTGAAGCAATATATTATATAACTTATGAAGTGAATAAATATGAGTAATTTAAAGAGTTGATCAATTAACTCAGACTAAATTGTGAGGAAAAGTGTGATGATATACAGCAGTATAAATACCCCCAATTACATCAGAAACATTAATGGTCCCTCAATAAGAATTTAGTCATCATCAACTAACACCGCAAGAATATCCAAGGTAAAAGACAAAATCAACTCCAGGACTTTCTAGTCACCTCAAATCCACAACCCAAAATTAAATATGAGACATTTATACCCACTTTTGCAGATTCACGGCAAGCCAGTGAAATCGTTTCAAGGGTTTTCGTGGGGTCTGTGATACGGAGTAAAGAAGCAACGAAGAACAGCTACGGAATAAAGTGATTTTAGAGAGTGATATTGAGATTGAGTTCTCAAAAGTCTTACCTTTTCGACTGGAGAATACAAGTTGTTGGTGGCTCGCTTCTGTATCTCCGACCAACACTCTTCCAGTCGCCGGAAACCACACAAGAGGCTCTCGTGCGATTCCTCCTAACGCCGACGGCACGCCCACGTGCGTATAGCAACAGCGAACCGCTTACTTGGTGGTGGAGGCATTCCTCGTTCTTGTGTTTTTTCTCTTGCATCTTCTCTGCTATATTGGTGTACATTATATTTTGGATATAGCTGTGTATTAAAGGTTTTCTTGCGAAGAATAGCATCTTTTTTCATACGGAGAAGATTGCAAACTAAGCACCGGTGTGGTACTTGCCACACCGACTCCGATGCTTAGTCAGTTAGGAGAGAAGCAAGTAAAGTAATAATATAGAGGAAGAAAATAGATATCAAGTTCAGTCACCTTCCCTTGGGGTTAGTCTCTTCTATTTATAGTTGAAATTACGGTTTTCCTCCCCTAAAAGGGGGAGGGAATAGCCCTAGAGATTGATTTGGGCCAGTGGGCTTGTTTCTTCTCTGGGCTCTTATCATTATGACTTTCTTAGAGCTAGGTCCAAATTCACCCATAACAGTGATTATGAGTTGTTAATTCCTAAATTCTACGGTTTGATGTAATTAGCTTAATTGGTTCAATTGACATTTATATTCATTTATGCATTTTGTGTTTAATGCTTTTAATCTCACTTAATATTGATTAAATGAGTTGTTTTCTAAGTAGAAACTTGATGGAGAAAAACTTAGTTTAGAATTGAATGCATGACGACTAATGTTTATATACATGATTGACAGTAGGATTAAATAAATAGACGTTAGAGGTTGATAATGAAGGGTAGTAATGACATGCTTAGATAATAAGGAGGAGACCGACACGAGATTCTTTGTTAAATTTTCATATTAATAGGGGGAGACCGATAGGAGGATCCTTGTTAATAGGCTTCTAGACTTAAGAATTGGGTGTCTAATTAATTATAATTGGTTAGTTTATTAAGAAATTAAAGGTCCGATTAATGAAATCAATACCCTAAAATTATCCCTCGAGATTGTGTCTTCATTTATCTTTTGCTTGCTAGCCTAGCTTTTTATTTATTCTTCTTCGGCATTATATTGTGTTCCTTAAATAAAGCTAATTAAGCAATAGTATTCGCAATGAATAAAATCAACCCCTAAGGAGACAATAATTACATTCTCTAAATCACTATATTACTTGATTTGTGCGATAACGGTAATGCAAAAATACAAACGTGGCACATCAATGCCAATGTTGGATAAAGAAGAGCATCGAAGCCTTAGTTATAAATGGTCAAGAGTGGATGTGATGAGTCTTGAACGAAGTATTGAGACCTTGGGTATAAATGGTCAATGGTGAATACTTTGTTAAGTCATTGTGAGACGACCTTGGGTATAAATGGTAAAGGATCGAATTAATGTTGAGCTCCATATAGAAGCATCAAGGATCTCGGTATAAATGGATAGGAACCAATGTAACTTGAAGGGTAATCTTTGAGAGTTTATGAGGGCTAAATATGAGTGTTTTCAATTGAGTTTGACAAGAGCTTGAAAGGACTCGTGAGGGTTCAACTGTATTACGAGAGTTTATAAAAACTTGAGTTTTAGAACATGAGTTTGCATCGCACGAACATTTGGTATTTTGTGCTTATGACTTGTTAATTAATCACAATGTATATGATTTTTGTCGATGTATATGGTGAGAAGCATGCTGATGTTGTGATGTATGTTGTGTGTTGTTTGGTGGCTCCTTAGATTGAAGCTACCTACTGATGTGTACTCAAATATATTACGATTGAAAACTAGGAGAGAAAGAAAAAAAGGCAAATGTTTAATTTCTTTAAGTCTTTTGTTGAATTATGTGACTTAATTTTGTTGGAAGTACTGAGACGTGGATTAAGGACAACTCAAATAGTAAGATGGTATCCAATTCAATTATGTTAAAAAACTCACGTTAATAATAGGGCCTTCCCCAAAATTGAATTAACTTGCAATTTATTAGATGATAAAAGCACAACAACAACATATATAGTAACATTAACATGAGATGGAAACACATGAAATTCAAACAAACGATGTGAGACATAACAACTGAACAAAAAACAAAGACAGTTTGAGATGAAAAAAAGATAATGCATCAAAAGGTGGTCTTAAGAAGCTTTAGTCTTGAATTTGATTGCCAGAACCAGGGCTATGGCCAGGAGTGGTGGGGCGAAAAGCAGACACAGAATGCCCACCCGCCGGAGGAATACGAAAGTGCATTGCCATGGGAGCTTTTGCATATTGCAGCTCCAAGTGATCTGGGTTCCTACTTCCTTTCACCATAGCAAGTTCATTTGGCAGAAGCACAAGAAAAAAGAGGAAGTAAGTTACTGCTATGTTGGCCATTTTCAAGGAAATGAAGGATTGTAGATTGAAGGAATATGTGTGAGGAGAGAACTTTGACTGATCTTCATTTATAGAAAACTTGGAGGTTGGTAGTGTTGTGGGTGTCCAGCCCACTTGTTGCACAAGCAAGAGTTTATTTCTAAACTTGTGTTTATGAGCCCAATATGTCGGGTTATGTGTTTAGCCCAATTAGGGTTAAATGAGTGGGCTTGTCTTGTAAGCCTAGGGTTTTTTCTACTTTGATATGGGATGACCTAAGGAAGTGGCAGCAAGAAAAATACAGAAAATACACAGAAAAACGGAGAGAAGCAGGGAGAGCAGTGCAGTTCGGATTTTCAGCGACAGCGTTCACAAAGTTGCCTATTTCCGGAGTTTTAACCGTTGGATTTTGCTAAAATTTGGTCAGCTTGTTGGAGACACATAGGGCCTCGTTTTGAATGGTTGGATCGTCGTTTTGAGCTCTGGTCTGTTCGTAATCGCTGCTGGACAGAACCTGTAAAACTGGAGATATTTTCATCTTCTTTATCTCTTTTGTGTTGATCTCTTATGTATGAAAGTATTGGTGGGTTGTGAGTCTTTGTATGACTGATTTGGATTCTTTTTCCCTCAATTTTATCATAATAAGAGAAGGTGACAAGGGTGGACTCCTCACAAGTCCCGTGGTTTTTACTCTTCACATCGAAGGGGTTTTCCACGTATAAATCGTGTGTGTTTTTGCGTTTTTAGTATTCTGAATTTTATGGTTGGTTTCTGTCCGTGATTGGTTGTTTTCTTGGTGATAAATTGGTGATTTATTTGTTGTGTTTTTAGAGCACTATTAATTGGTTGATTGTCTTGGAGGTGATCCTAGTGGGTAGTTAATATACTACTTGGGTCCTATCAGGTAGAGTATTACATATTCCACAATTCGTGGCAAAATCGATAATTATGACCCCGTTTGATAACCATTTCGTTTTTTGTTTTTGGTTTTTGAAAATTGTACTTGTTTTCTCAAAATTTTCTTACAATGGTTTTCATTTTTCTTAAGGAGACATTTGAGTTCCTAGCCAAATTCCAAAATCAAAAACAAGTTTTTGAAAGCTACTTTTTTTTTTTTTTTTGTTTTAAAAAATTGGCTTGGTTTTTGAAAACATGGGAAATGATGTACATAAAAAAACAAAGAAGCTTGTGGGTAAACATATTATTTATAGGCTTAATTTTCAAAAACCGAAAACCAAAACCGAAACGGTTATCAAACAATATTATCCATGCTAACAAGAAATTAGATATCAATTAACTAGTGTAATTGCTTATTTTGGATTAATATATCCCATTTATATTTATCTCTAATGTAACAAATTAGTAAAACATTTTTTAAGTGCAACATGAGCCTTGATAAGTTTAGACATCTACTATGTCGATTGAGGTTAGAGATCCAAATCTTCACCATCACATTGACCTTATCCACAAAATTAAATCTAAGTCAATTTGTCACTCTCGACCAACAAGCATTCTGAGATTGATTTGGAACCATGCAAGTCCATTGGAAGGAATGGACAAACTTTTCCCCAATCACATTCAACAAACTCTCTACTTTCTCGTTTTATAATTTTACTATTATTTTCATTCTCTAAATCTTTTTAACATGAAAAATTAGATCATCCAAGTTCAAATAATTTTCACTTCTCTCTTACATGCAAGATTCATATAGTTTTCTCACTTATCTTCTCTCTCTTACCTGCAAAATTCATACATTCTCTCTCCTCTCTTTTCTCTCTTACATGCAAAACCCCATATGTTAGGGAATTTATCTCTCTCTTACATTCGAGAGGAAGATTGTAGGGAATTTGGGGAGTGCAACCAAAGTCCCACATTGTCTAGATAATGAGATAATTATGGGTTTATAAGGGAGGACAAGTATCCCTCCATTGGTATGAGACATTTTGGGGTAGTCCAAAAACAAAGGCACGAGGGTTTATGCCCAAAGTGCTCATTGGTGGTACTTTGTTCGAGGGGAGGATTGTTGAGAATTGGGGAGTTTATAAAGGAGGACAAGTATCTCCATTGGTATGAGGCCTTTTGGGTAGATCCAAAAGCAAATCCATGAGGGATGGTGTTTGTTGTCTCTTACCACCCACCCAATATATTATTATTATTATTTAACTATTACTATCTCAAAGGTTCAATTAGTGTAACGCCCCCAAAATTTATCAATTTTAAAGTACATTACTCAATTATTTAACCCTATTATTTTATGTAAATCTACCAAAAATTTCAGCAGCATAACAACACAACTATAATTAATCTGAAAATTGTATCCACCGGCTAATAGGATATCATAACCTTTAAAGGATCTAAAACAACAATACGAGTCAAATCTCATACCCAATTCTATATAAGTAACTCAAATTAAGTCTACCATAAAAAAAAAAAAAAAAAAATCAACCCAACAGCAAAACAACAATGTTCTATAAAAAGTACTAATAAGCATAACATAATGGAAAAATAATAATCAGAATACTATTCTTTCTCAGGTCTCCTCTTTAGCATTACCCAGTTCATAGCAATCCTCATCACCAACAAAATCTCATGATGGCATGGTACAAAGTACATGGCTCACACCAAAGGAGCCATCAAAGAACATACAACATACAAAGCAAGCATCACGAGCTTTCCAAACAAATAAAACTTATTTTATGTACCTGACAAACAACCAACACATGTGACATACTGGACTCACTGACTCCTTTGGGCCACACCGACCCTAACCATATTGCCCAGGGCCTCAACATTACTCTACGGTGCTGAGCATTCAACCTTTGACCGTATTACCCAAGGCCTCGAAAGCTGTTTCATCGCGCCTTGGTCATATTATCCAAGGCACCCAATGACTCACTACAAGAAAATTTAGTTTTGCCGACGAACTCCCTCTCGACGCCAGGAGAACGCGTCGAGAGAAGCTGTTTGTCTTGAAACCAAGAAAATCACATCGCAAGAAACACGATGGGAAGACTCTCTTTCAACGACGTCAAGAGAGATACCATTCTGCCAACGACGTCAAGTAAAAAAGCCCTAAAATTTTGCCTCTCTTCATTTGTCCTCTCCTCCTATTCGGATTCGACACCCCCGCTCGAGCTCTGTGATCTCCCTCTGTCACCTCGTCCTCTGTCGTCGTTCGCCTCGCAGTCCGGCGTCTCACTCTCTTTGCTAAAGCACATCATTTGGATAATTTGTTTTGATTTCAAGTTTAAGTTTAAAGTAAAAGAATATGCTAAATCTATGAGACATACATTCCATGCTTTTAGGTTACCTTTGTAATTATACTGAACTTACTTCATGTTGATCCTGATCCTTAATAGTTAGGTAAGGCCAATATTTAGAAATCTTATTTCCAATTCCACGTTCGAAATGGTTTTCACGTTGATTGTGCTCCAACTCCTCTGTTTATAATAAATGTGACATACGAATTATGATTTCTTGAATCCTCTTAAATTCTATTGTTGTGTAAGGATTCTTTTTCCCTTTTTAGTATCATTTATATTGTTGTGTGGTATTTCTTCACATTCTCATTCTCCAGCATGTTAGGTTTTGTTTATAGATTCGATTTGCTTTTTATGACAGGTGATGTCTAAAACTAAAATTGACTTCAAAAGTATTTAGCCAAATTTTTTTTTAACTTGTGTTAATGTCGGTTAAATATGAAATAAATTTCTACGTCACTATTTAGGGTTCATTTTAGTTGTGTTACTTTTAAATGGATTCACCACTACAAATTTGACATTTCATGATATTGAAAAAATGTCAAAAACGTATTTCTTGACATTTTTTTGTAGTCATTGAATCGATCCTCAAGAAAGCTCAATACATGACGGTTTAGAGAAAACTGTTGCAAATATATTGATTATTTATGACATTTGAAAACTGTCAAACCACTCGTTTTTCTTGACATATTTTTAACGTCACACTAATTTCTTTCATGACAATTGTACAATGTCGTCGCAAAACTAATAAAAACTATTAAACTATTAAGATATATATATATTTATGATAGTTCACAATTGTCAATAAAATGTTAATTATGACAACATATTGTGTTCATGTAAACGTTAACAATGTCGATGTTTTACTATCAATATTATGTTAATCATGACATTTTTTTGTGTCACAAAAATACCTTGGATGAAGGTTTCTTATTGTCAAGAAAAGTGTGCACAATGAAATTTTTCAATGTCACAAAAATGTTTTTAATGACAGTATTTTATTGTTACAAAAATATTTTCATTAAGGGTTTTTTTGTTGTCAACAATAACATATTCATGACAATTTAGACAGGTTTTAATATCTAACAACGATATGAATAGAGAGCGGATTAAAGTTAGAGATAACTTTTCAACTGAGTATAAAGAAAGGGTAGCTTAGTTCATAGAAGTAACAAAGATTCACGTTACCAGTTTATGAAAAAACTGGTGTCCATGAAAGAACTGTATGAACGAAATGTGGCAGTCATTAGAAGGGGTGGAGCGACATCTTTTCACATACAGAATGTCTCCCTCTTATAGTCGATGGATTCATCATGGAGAACCAGTGGACCTGCCCGAACGAATTGCGATTCTAACAGATAATTTGATAGCAAGTGGTCAAGATTTATGTGACGCCCTATGCATTTTTGATATTAATTAAATTCCATAAATATAGTCGAATGAAAATGTAAATTTTATTTGGGCTTGTAATATGGAATTATTATTTTTATATCATAATGTTGGGTAATTATTCTTTGAATATAGGTGTTGTATTATTTAAGTTCGTCCCTAAACCTCGATTATAAGCGTTGAGTTTTTCACGCTAAGTCAAAGGAATTAAATTGGGGTTATATTCTTGGAATGCTATTTTTGGGCTTTGATTTATTCAATGGAATAAAGAAAAGAAAAGGAATTAAAGGAAGGAAGAAAAAAAAAACCCTAGGTCTCCTTCTTTCCCTCTCATTCACGCAAGGCAAGCCTCATCTCCCTCTCTTCTTGCTTTTACCGTGAGACCTAACCCATTCCCCATCTCCCTCTTCTTCTTGCCGTGAAGGTCGTCCAGCCCCTCACCAGAGTTGAGCCGTCGTCGTTGCCCAGTACGTCACCGCTGCAGCATAATCTCCTACCCTGAAGCGCGCTGCCGTCGTCTATCGCACGTCTCCTTCTCTTGTGTCATTTTCTCTCTATCGCCGCGATCTCTCTCTCTCTCCCTCTCGAGTTGCGTTGCTGCCGCTGCAGCAGGTGTGTCGACATCATCGTTTTGCAGCCAGTCCAAGCTGTGGTTTTGTGCTCATTTTGGTAGGTTTCGAGGTTCAGATCTCCCTCTCTTTTGCATTTTTTAGCCTTAATCTCGTGGGTAAGCTCTCAATTTCTCTTGTTCTCAGTTGATTGAAGGCTGATCTAACTCCCTTCACTCCTTTCAGTTAGATTCGTGCACGTCCAACAACCCGGGCCTCGTCTTCTCGCATTTTCATCTCTGTCCACTGGGTAGTATGGCCTTAGATCACTCCATTCGGTGAGTTTATGCCTTACCATTGTTGATCGGTGCTTAAATTTGAATACTCATTGCTCTATGTGCTGGAAAATGTGAGTTAGCCTCGAATTTCTGTTCTGCAGTACCGTCTTTTTCTCAAATCGTGGGTGTCTCAGCGTTGTTTAAGCAATTCCGATAAATTTTAACTCTTACACATTCTTGGTTAAAGCTTGAATTATAATGGTCATTGCTTCATGTGCTGGAAATCCTAAGTTGGTGTTGATTTTCTGTTCTGCAGTGTCGTCTAAGTGTTCGATTGGGTTCGAAGCACTTCAGCTTGATCACCCACTATCCAAGGAGCGTTCTAACAAGCTATTCGAGGTTAGAATAACCCGTCTAGCGTGAAAGCGGGTCCGTTTGGGTAAGTTTCTTCACTGTGCCTAGTTTGGTAGCTTTAAAGTTGTGTTGCCCATTAGTTGTTCTAGCCTTAGAAGCATTTTAGATCGTTGCCCATTAGTTATTTAGACTATTAACGTGTTGCCCAACCTTTTTAGGTCCTAGAATATGTTTATAAATGGGTCATCATTGTTGTTTTGGTTAAAAAGCATGTAATATATCTATGCCCATTATGTCTCATTGCCTATATAGTTTTGTCCAACCCTTGTAGGTTCTTAAAGCATGAATTAATGAGCTTCTGCTTGCTGTCCATGGGTTAAAAAGCATGCTAAATAAAGTCTCATTAATTATTTAGACCTTTGTTGCATTGCCCAAGCTTTAGGAGTTCTTAAGAATGTCATTAATGTGCCTAAATCACTTGCTGTCCAGCGGCTGAAAAGCCTTAGTTATGGTCGTTCAGCGTATACCCATGGCTCGTAGTGCCTTAGACATGGTTGCCCATTGTCTAAAGCTTTGGGGTTTTCATTTTGGGGAATGTTTAAAGGTTGTCTAACAAGGAAATAGGCTTAGTAAGTGGAATTTGGCTTTTCAAACATATCTTAAAGATCTATAGGTTGGTTCTAACCTTTTAGCTACCTTTGTGGTTTAGGAGCTTATCTTGGTTGCTTTAGGCTTGTTGAGGTTGTGTGGAAGCTCTATAGGTAAGTAGTTTCTACTTGCTGGATTTGTTTGATTGTGTGAAGCTTGTTGTATGTTTTCCTGTTTTATCGTTGTACATGTGAAAAGCATGATCTACTGTGTTTATTTGTACTGGAATGCTTGAGATGAACATGTACGTATTTATCGCTTGTGATGAGCATGAAATATGAATTGTTGTATTGTGGTCGTTGCTACCTTGAGTGAACATCTAATGTGTCTTTTGCATTGCCTGAGATGGGCATGTTTAGGTGTTAAGCATGTTTAGTTAGGCGAGCATGTTGTCACGGGATGTGTAGCATGAGTCTAGCGGTTGCGTTACATGATGCATAAATTATGTGTAGGTGCACAGCGTGGCGGGTAATTCGCGTGTTTGGTTTTGCGTAGCATGGCGCGTAATGCATGTGTTTGGTTTTGCGTAGCATAGCGCGTAATGCATGTGTTGGATTTGAGTAACATGGCGTGTAATGCATGCGTTTGTTTAGCGTAGCATGACACGAGAATCATGTGAGCTAGGTGGGCAGCGTGGCGCGTAATTCACGTGGTTGTTTGCGCAGCACGACACGTAATTCATGCGTTAGGTGCAGAGCATGACATGTAAATCATGTGAGGTCTAGTAGGGTGTGGATGCATAGTGTGGGTGGTGCGACAGAGACTGAATGATGGATTTGAGATAAGATGATAGATAATAATAAAGATAAATTTAGCCAACCTTAGTGCAAGTATACACTATCGCACGTAGTAATAAAAACCTTAGAAGTATTTCAAGGGTATTGATCCCACGAGGACTAAATTGGAAATTCAGATTTGAAGAAGAATCTGCTCAACTAATTGCTTAAAAATAGGTAACCAATGAAATGATTAATGATTGATTTTTAGAAAAATAAATAACACAAGTAAATGAATAAAGAATAACAATAATAAATAAAACGAGGTATTCAATATGGATTCATCCCAAAGACAATAACTTTAATCATGGATTATTCAACTTAAGCCTATTCAATGCATTGGGTCAGATTTAACTTCTATTTGGCCTTCCTCCCAAGAACCGTTAGAAGACTAAGCGAGTACCATTATGCACATTTCTGTGACTCAACTCCGACATAGATAATTCACGAATGCAATCTATAACCCTGTAGTTGATATAGGGTGCCTTAGGCAGCTTGCCCTATACCACCGAACAATCTCTTTCAAGCTTTTTCTCCTATATCACCTTTATGAGAACCGATATCGTCTGTCCCTTTCGAGATCAAACTCACATAGCATGCAAAGTCTAAGTGATCAATTTAAACTCAGCAAGATCAAAATGATATTCAATAAAGAATGGCATGCATTGAACAATACTTAAGCAAATAAAACTCTTTCAAGCTATTGAACCATAAGGGAATTCACCATATTGAACCCCTCAACCAAACTTAGCTACTCATGGTGAGATAAAGTGCAAATGAATACCTTTGCATTGAAAATAAGATGTAAAGAATACAGATAAATGAAAAGTAACAAAAGCTGGAAAGAATGACAGTAGCTAAATACTATTTTATCCAATCCTTCTAGAGTTCGCTCGACACTCCACTCTCTCGCTTTTACAAAAGTTGGAATGGGTGAAAATCCCTACAAACCCTAAGGTTTGATGTCTAACTAAGGTTAGAATTTAGTCATCTAAGAAGGACCTTGGGCATCCCTACTCATAGGGGTCGACTAGGGTTCTGTCACAACCCTCTTCTTCCAAATGAGTTCTGCTTGGATTTGACTTCGAATCACGAGCTTATATAGTGTTGGAAGTAGTTGAGAAGCTGCGAAATAGGTGTTGTTAGGTAGCCCAGTCGATTTCGGGGTCAAAACAGCCGATTAGGTGCGAAGAAGTCTCGTTCAAAACGACCCGCGATAGACTCGAAACTGCCTCTGTTTTTCCAGAAATGCAGTCGCATTTCATTTTGTCTTCCCAGAAATGCGGTCACATTTCTGGGTAACTTCCAGCTTCCTCTACTTTTTCTGCACAGCAACAAACTTAGTCAAATTTTCATCAAATTGAGTCTTTTTAAGCACAAATAAGCATAATTTGACAAATGTAACTCTCAACTACCTAACTGATAGCGGGCAGAAATGTCTCTATTTTAGTCCTAAATTATTAAGCTTTTGAGTGCTTTAATTGTGTTTTTATTGAAGAAATCTAAAATAATTTGTTATTTGGTCTTTAGGAGCATTTTATGGATTTTTGGAGGAAAAAGGCCCAAAAATGAGCAATCCAACCCAAATTTCCATCCATGGGTCAAAGGGGAGCCCAAAGGTCAACCATCCAAGAGAAGAAATCCAAAAAGAATGAAGTTGGCCCAAGATTGAAGCCAAATCCGCACCCACTGGTCTGAAATCCGCATAGCGTCGAGACGCTGTAGGGACAACGTCGCGATGCTGTCCCATTTCTTAGCGAACAAGTCACGTGACGTCACAGTGTTGCGACACTGTCCCAAATCCGGGCCTATAAAAGGACCTCCTTGGTGCCCATTTTTATCATCAATCATTTCCATATTCATTCCTTTCCTTCCTTCCCTTGCTCCTTTTGGAGCATTCTCTCAAGTCTTTTTAGCCTTTTGAGAGTTTTAGTAGTGGGAAAATTTTGGGGAGCTTTTGGGAGCACTCTAGGAGGCTCAAGGCGTGCTCGGAGGGGCTCCAAGCGCTAGCAACGGGGTCTTCGACGGTCATTTCCTTTTCTCTTACTTTGCTCAATTTTATGCTTTCCATTGTATATCTTGTGGATATTTTAGCCATGTATAGCTAAACCCCAATTTGGGGTCTTGAAATGAAAATATATCGTTAAATGTTATTATAATTGCCTATCTCTTGCCCTCTTTTACTGATTATTTGTATGGATGCTCGTAATGTTGTATGCAATCTGGCCAATTGTATATTGATCCGATTCTTAATGGAAACTCGACGGAGAGAAATTAGGATAGATCATAATCCAAGCAACTAGTTTAATTGGTCGTCGTGACAACGGGATTAGTGTATTAAACTTAGATTCCTAAAATGAATCAGAGCGTAATAATTAACGAATTTTAATGGCGCTAAGGACACTTAGGTTGTTAAAATGAATTAATTATAATTAGGGGAAACCGACAGAAGATCCTATGTGATTAACGGAGATTCTAGGATTATAATTAGTTGGGCAACGAGATAGGATAATTGTAATAATTATTTAGCTATTAATTGATTTTCAAGACTCCACTTCTCACTCAAAACTCTTTCTCCATATTTTTTTATTTCCTTGATTGATCAAATTTTAATCTTTAATTGCTTTAATTTTAATTTCATTCTTATTTCATAGTTTGGTCCCTAAATATTATTTCCCCCGAGTATTTTTAGTGTTCAAGAAATTATTGCTTTGCTTAATTATCGCTTCACCTCCCTGTGGATTCGATACTCGAAATATTTCCGTTTTATATCACTTGCGGCCCGTGCACTTGCGATGTGGTCGACAACACTAACTTATCAACTTTAACATATTTTGAGCTCGGGAACAATAAAATTGATCTAAAACATATAGTTTTGACAAGATAATGAGTTAAATATAAGGGTAAAATAGGTATATTTTTTACCCTTATCAGTGGGAAACATATGCATGATGGATATGTGTTGCTTGTGAGCATGATGTGTTTTTATTGCTTCTAGAGCATGATGTTTGCATGTGAGATGCATGTTGTTTTACATTGGTTGATGCTTGTGATCTAGCATGTGTGAGCTACTTACAAGTACCGCGCTTGTACTGATACCCTCTTCCCCATCTCCCCCCAACATTTAGATGTTGCAGGTTTGGAGGATGACCTGGATCTTGGTGGCGAGGAAGAGAACTACGAGGAGGATTTCTAGGGTGTTGGGTTTCTTTTGTTATGGTTTTATTAAGTTGCTTGAATTGGCTAGTTGGACTTAATTGTTGATTGTTTCTGTAACGGTGAGGGATTCACCTGAGAATGGTTATGTTTTTTTAACTTAGAACTAGTGTTCTTAGTGTTGGTAAATAATAAAGGCTATTTTGGTTAGCATGTGCTAAGTGGATAGTTATTCTTGATAATATGATATTTTATGTTTTGTAGCATGGTCTTTAGTTTATTGCATGATGCTACGAGATTTGACTCGTATAGAGAAGATAGGTTGTGAATCTGCTTGTAGTTTGGTGGAGTATGATTTCGTGAATGTTTAGAAGTGTTGAATGAATTTTATCAGGAGTTAAATTTTGGGTTAATCCGTTTTACGTCGTTATGCGGTCAAATTTTTGGTGCATTTGGTTTAAAGTGGTTCGTTTTTGGTTGGTTAAGAGTCTAGAGTTGTGGTAACTTCATTAGGCTAGTGGTTGAAAAACCTGGGGCTTTACAATTTAGGTACTCATGTGCTTGGTGTTGTGAACAAGGAAACAAAATGTTGAATCTTCTATGTGATGTACATGCTCCAATTGATGGTGTAGATATAGACGATGAAAACATTGAGAATGAGATGCCCACTAATGTCCATGGGACTGAGACTTCAAGTTCAAACTTATTTGACGAATTATTGAATGAAGCTCGTTATCAGTAAACAAACAACTGAGTAACTTTTTCAATCAAAGTTGCAATTGAGAGATAAAGAAGACAGCCAAGAAAAAAGCAATCGAGGTCGAGGACGTGGTAACAGTCGCGGACTGTTGGGTTTTATGCCCTAAAACTCGTGGATAGTAAATGTAAACATTTGACCGAACATTAATAAAATAATATTTCATGTATTATTCATTATTGTTTGTATTGTATCTTGCCTAAATAACCCTAATCCAATAAACCGAACATCCTAGCCTGTTAGTATGAGACTTGAACTAGTATGTGGGGACATACGGGGATCGCTGTTCAAGTTACAACCTAAAGGGTCTATAGTATAGGGATAAGGCTGGATACCTTATCCTGTTGACACTATGTATACGGCCCACTTTGTATTATGATACAAACACATTGATCTAACGCGTTCGTGTAGAGGACATGCGAGTGGGGGTATCCTGTGCAATGAGTTTGCATAAGACCGGATCGCGAAATAGTTGACCACTAGCCGTAACACAGTTGACTAGATAGGTTTCTATTTCACTAGGATGACCTAGGCAACTTAGTCATAATCCTGAGTGGATTATGGACTCCTGCTCACGAGGGATTGTTCTTTGATTTGTATGGGTGAGAGTGGCCTACACGCCGACTCAATATGCCTATCATTTTGGGGACAAGACCGAGTGAGGAGCTGAGAACATAATCACACAAGATGGAATTCACTCCTTCCCGATATTAGGGTAAGTAGAGGTGTGTTCTCTTAAGTGGTGTCTCTGGGACTTGAACAAAGGGCACTGCCCTCTCTATGGCACGAGAGGGACTTCTGTTTGTTGGTTGGACCTCAAACAAGTTGTTCATTAGAGGAGCACTGGGACTTAAGGATGTAGAGGTAACCCAGGGGTAAAACGGTAATTTGACCTAGCTGGGGTACGAACACATGTGAAGGACTGACTTGCTATTATTGGTCGATATCCGTGGACACAAAAATATATCTACAGTGAGAAGAGTACAACTGTGGTTCTATAGTGGAGTGAACTGCAGTTAACGAATATTGATTAACTTGGTTAATGAGTTTAGCCAATTAATCTCATATCGTTGGAGCTTCTGATCTGTAGGTCTATTAGGTCCCACCGGTAGCTCGTGTTAGGCATTAAGGTAAATTTACTAAGGGATATTTAAATATGAATTGGATTCATATTAGAACTATAGGTTAAAATTAATGTGCATTGAATGCACATTAAAACTATAGTTTATATATATGAGAGAAAATTGAATATGAGATGTTCAATTTAATAATTAATTAATCAGTTGATTAATTAATTATTAATTTTAATTTAATTAATTTTTTGATTTAATTAAATTATATTAATGTTATTAGTTATGTAGGAAATGTAAATTTATATTTGATATGAATGACATAATCAATTAAACCTTGTTTTAATTGAGTTTTAATGTAATTAATTATATAATTGTTATTATATTAATTAAATTAAATAAATATCTTTTAATTTAATTATTAATTAAATTATAAGATATTTCTAACTGACTTGGTCAGTTATACAGAAACGTGGAGGAGTCCACGTTCACGTATTTTTCTACGCTAACCGGTAAATCCCACCTTATCGATAGGAAGTAGTTCCTGGGATTGGGTGTGCTCTCATTCTGTGTGTTTCGAAAGAAAAAAAATTCCAGAGAGAGAATTTTTTTTTGATCTCTTTAGTAGATTAACTCTCCCACCGGAAACCTTAAGAAAAAAGCCTCAGTAGATTACTGGTGTTTCCAATTGGGTGGTGTTCGTGGAGAATTGCGAATCAAAGATCAAGGGATTGTTGCAAATCTAAGAAGAAAACTCAGAGATTTGGTGAATTCGGTCGAGCCTTCAAGCGGTAGTAAGTACCTAACATCTCTTGATCATTAGGATCAATTCTTTAGATTAGATCTAAGTTTTTATTAAAAATCAGCAATCTAATAGCCTATTTACAGTAGTTTTGTATGTGTTTAAATTGTTGTAATTTGCCTCTGTATTGGTATTTAAAACGTTTTTAAAAACAGAGTTTTGGTTCTGTAAATTCTTCCTCTGCGAAAGGGTTTTTATCCCTTCACGGACGTGGTAATTTTAGAGGTCGAGGTCGAGGTTGAGGAAATGACGGTCATAGGAAATTTGTCGAGAGTAATTCATACTCTAATTCATCAAGAGGTCGTGGAAGACAAAATTATTCAAGGTCATATGGAAGAAGATCAAATAATGATCGGAGGTATGATAAAAGTCAAATTGAATGTTACAATTGTCATAAATTTGGTCATTATTCCTAGGAATGCAGACATAAAGTTGAAGAAAATGCCAACTATGTTGAGCAAGACGTTAAAAATGGTGAGTCGTCTTTGCTTCTAGCATGCAAAGGTGAAGAGACATGTGAAAACAATTCGTGATATCTTGATAGCAGTGCCAGTAATCTCATGTATGGAAGTAAATCAATGTTCGTGGAATTAGATTGAATCGGTTTGTGGAAATATCACATTTGGTGATAATACAAATATTCCTATGAAAGGAAAAGGTAAAATTTTGATAAACTTGAAGAATTGGAAGCATGAGTTTATCTCTAATGTCTATTATGTGCCAAATATGAAGAACAATATTTTGAGTTTGGGACAACTCATAGAGAAAGGTTACAATATTTTGATGAAGGATTATAGTCTTTCAATAAGAGATCATTGTGATAATATGATTGCTAGAGTGCAAATGACGAAGAACAAAATGTTTTTGTTAAATATTCAAATCGATGTTGCAAAATCTTTGAAGTCGTGTTTGAAAGATCCGTCTTGGATTTGGCACTTGAGATTTGGGCATTTGAACTTCGATAGCTTGAGATTATTAGCCAGGAAGAACATTGTGAAAGGATTGCCATATGTCAAGCATCTAGATCAATTTTGTGAAGGTTGTCTTTATGCCTAGCAATCAAGAAAGAGGTTTCCACAAGAATCTTCTTCAAGAGCAAGGAGACCATTAGAACTTGTCCACACCGGTCTTTGTGGACCGATAAAGCCAAGTTCTTTTGGTCAGAATAATTATTTCTTATTATTTATTGATGACTTCAGTTGGAAACTTGGGTTTATTTTGTCAAAAAGAAATCAGAGGTATTCAATATGTTCAAGAGATTTAAAGCTCTCGTTGAAAAGGAAAGTGGTTATTACATAAAGGCATTGAGATCAGACAGAGAAGGAGAATTAACTTCAAATGAATTCAAAGATTTTTGTGCTGAAAATGGAATTGGTCGACCTATGACAGGTCCATATACTCTACAACAAAATGGTGTTGTTGAGAGAAAGAATAGAGTTATACTCAATATGGCTCGAAGCATGTTGAAGAGTAAGAAGATGCCAAAAGAGTTTTGGGCACTAGCGGTTGAATGTGCAGTGTATTTGTCTAATCGTTCCCTCACTAGAAGCTTGTGGAACAAAACTCCTCAACAAGCATGGACTGGAAGAAAGCCATCTATTACTCATTTGAGAGTATTTGAGAGCATCGCTTATGCACATGTACCATATCAAAGGCGTAGTAAGCTCAATGATAAAATTGAGAAACATGTTCTATTGTTTTCTTTTCTCCAAAGTTTTGAAATTCAAAATAAACTTCAAGATGTTTGGTAAAAACACAAATTAACTTTATTAAACCCAAATCTCCCAAATTAACTTTCAATAAAAAACTTTATAAATCAAAATAAAAATAATGAAATAATTCCATTGGTAATTAGATGTACAATTAAACCGAAATTAATTCAAAATAAAAATTAACCGTTGTTCACACGTAACTTCGAATAGGGGTGTTCATCTTCAGACCGAAAACCGACACGACCAACCGAAATCGACCGAACCGACAGCGGTTGGTCGTTAGCCGACCAAGTCGGTCGGTGTCAGTTCTTACATTGGGGAGGTCGGTCGGTCGGTCGGTCGACCAAACAATTTTACACATAACCGATCGATATATTTATATATAGAAAAAAACTATTTTTTTTAAAATACACATAACCGACCGACCGACCGATGTTACACATAACCGACCGACCGCCCAATATATTTATATATAAAAAAAACCATTTTTTAAAAAAAACACATAACTTACCGACCGACCGACCGATTTTACACATAACCGACCGACCGCCGTTCTTCATCTCAATTCTCATGATCTTAAAAAAAAACCGACCGAACCGACCGTTCAGTCGGTCGGCTGGCAACACCCATCGAAAGTCGTCGGTTTCCAGATTTATGGAAAACCGACCGACCGATGAACACCCCTAACTTCGAAGTTGGAGACACGTGGAATAAAATATATATTTCTATTGATGTAATATGTGTGTGGGTGTACAACCCCTAACTTTAATCCCCTAATTCTCTCTCTTGTGTGTGAATGTGTTTCATCGACGGTTGTAGCGCTTGTTCTCGAGTCTAAAGCTTCAATTGATTCCTGGAGCTTTTGAAGTCTTGGAGTCTTGAAGAGTTTTTGGTCTTCAAGGATTGTTGAAGTCTTCTAGTCTTGAAGGGTCTTTAGTCTTCAAGAAGTCTTGGGGTCTTGAAGTCTTCAAGCCTTGGAGTCTTGAAATTTTGAAGAGTCTTTGGTCTTCAAGGATTGTTGAAGTCTTCTAGTCTTGAAGGGTCTTCAGTCTTCAAGAAGTCTTGGCGTCTTGAAGTATTGAAGAGTCTTTCGTCTTCAAGGATTGTTGAAGTTTTCTAGTCTTGAAGGGTCTTCAGTCTTCAAGAAGTCTTGGCGTCTTGAAGTATTGAAGAGTCTTTGGTCTTCAAGGATTGTTGAAGTCTTCTAGTCTTGAAGGGTCTTCAGTCTTCAAGAAGTCTTGGAGTCTTGAAGTCTTGAAGCCTTAGAGTCTTGAAATCTTGAAGGGTCTTTGGTCTTCAAGGATTGTTGAAGTCTTCTAGTCTTGAAGAGTCTTCAGTCTACAAGAAGTCTTGGGGTCTTGAAGTCTTGAAGAGTCTTTAGTCTTCAAGGATTTTTTAAGTCTTCTAGTGTTGCAGGGTCTTCAGTCTTCAAGAAATATTGGGGTCTTGAAGTCTTGCAACCTTGGAGTCTTGAAATCTTGAAGAGTCTTTGGTCTTCAAGAAATGTTTAGATCTTGAAGAGTGTTTGGTCTTCAAGCTAGGAGTGTTGAAGTCTTGAAGAGTGTTTGGTTTTCAAGGATTCTTCAAGTCTTGAAGAGTGTTCCCTGAATTCTCTGACTCTGGCTGAGAGTTTCAAAATTTTGTCCCTTGAAATAGAGGAGAACCCCTCTATTTATAGAGTTATCCATGGATGGGCCCTGGTGACTTTTGAGCCTAACAACTTTGACTTGGGCTTTATTGGTCTAAGGTTCAACTATTTGGTTTTGGGTCTGGTTTATATTTGACCAAAAAACCACATGACCCAAATATTTAAAAGACCAAATTTGATCAAATTAATTATTATTATTTTTAATTAAATGGTCAAATTAATTAATCTGATCAAAATAATTTATTTTTAATTAATTGATCAAATGGACATTTGGCTCTAAAAATTTATAATTAGCCAACTTTGTCTTCAAATTAAATTTGGGACACATGTCAATTTACAATTGGTCCCAAATTTAATTATTTATAATTTTTTCATTAGTTTTAAATAATGTCGTGGCAACTTGTGATTGTCCAAAATTTCTCCTTCAACAAATGCCCTCTTTTCGAGATTTATGCACAAGTTATGTGTGGGTGAGTCTCGAAAAAATATAATTTGGGAATCAAAATATACCCCTTGATTTTTAACAACCTTGGATGTGTCAATTTAATCAAAACATGAAGTAAGTTTTCAATTTTGATTTTTTTTACACATATATTTTAAACCAATTAATCAAAATTTGAATTTCGGACAAAATTTTGATTTTCTTGTTTCGTGGTAATTTTAATTTGAACTAAAGTTTGACATAAAAAATTTGGATCATGGCTCAAACTTTAATTTGAAATAAAATTCCAAATTTTGGCGTGAATGAAATTTGAATTGGAATTTATTGAAATTTCAATTTGGGATAAAATTTGAATTATGTCGAAACTTTAATTGAAGTAAATTTAAGACTGCATCCAAAATTTGGTGGGAATTTGGAATAAAATTTTCATATGGAACTTAGAAAATTTGATTTGGGATAAGAGTTTAATTATACTCAAATTCAATTTAATTCAATCTAAATCAATTTAGGAGTCTATCCAATCAATTTGAATTTATCTTCCAATTTGATTTAAATCAAATCTCATACTTCGGATTAAAATTTGAAACAAAATCCCCAAATTTTTATCTTACAATTTGATTTAAATCAAATCTCTTTTTTTTTTTTTTTGTTAAAATTTGAAACAAAATCCCCAAATTTTTATCTTTCAATTTGATTGAAATCAAATCTCATATTTTTGTGTTAAAATTTGAAACAAAATCCCCATATTTTTATCTTTCAATTTGATTTAAATCAAATCTCATATTTTTGGGTTAAAATTTGAACTCAAAATCCCCAGATTGATGAAGATTTTCGTTGGAGATAAGATTTGATTATTTGAATCCAAACTTTCCCTTCTATAAATAGGGTTGAACCTCAGTAGGGGAGAGCACACATCAATTGCAGAGAGCATTCAAGAAAGGATTTGGGTAGGCATTGTTTTCATGCTTTTTTTTTTCCATTTTTTTTTCACTTTTTTTTTCACGTTTTTACGTTTTTTAATTATTTACATTTTTAAATTTTAATTTTTTTTTAAATTTTCTTAATATTTTTTTTCTAACTTTCTGTTTCCTTTTTAATGACCTTTTTTTTAACTTTCCTATTTTTTCTAGTTTTTTTTTTTTTCAATTTTAAACCTTAACACACTTTTTCTTTCCACCTTTTTTTTTTACCTTCTTTTGATTGGTAACTTGATGAACTTTTTTTTTTGTACTTGTTTGCTAACTACTCCTTTCTTTCTTAATCTCAGGGAACAATTGTATCCAATCGCTTTTATTGCAAATCGACATTTTCTTGCCATCAAGTGTTGTAATTCCTTCACAGTAGCTTTCATCCACCAGCAAGGTACTGAAAATCACATAACTTGAAGCGAAAACCAAGTGAACGTGAGGGTGACACTTATAAGGTAGGGTCGTGTTCCTCAGTGTTCATCCCTTACTTAACTTCCAAACTTGAAACCGAAACCAAGCGAAAGTGGGGGGTGACACTTATAAGGAGGGACTGTGTCCCTCAATGTTCATCACTTACTTAGCTTCCCTCCTTGAACACGATATCAAGCGAAAGTGGGCGGTGACACTTATAACTCGGGGTTGTGTCCCTCAATGTTCATCCCTTACTTAGCTTCCAAACTTGAAATTGAAGTCAAGCGAAAGTGGGGGGTGACACTTATAAGGTAGTGTATCCCATACTTAGCATGCAAACTTGAAACTCAAACCAAGCAAAAGTTGGGGGTGACACTTATAAGGTAGGGCCAACACCTGATTCGGTGGATGTGTCCTTTAGTGTTCATCCCTTACTTAGCTTTCAAACTGTAAATATAAACCAATCAAAAGTGGGGGTGACACTTAAAAGGTAGGGCCAACACCTAACTTGGTGGATCTGTCCCTCAGTGTTCATCCCTTACTTAGCTTCCAGGCTTGAAATTGAAACCAAGCAAAAGTGAGGATGACACTTATAAGGTAGGGCCTGTTGGGTTTTATGCCCTGAAACTCGTAGATAGTAAATGAAACAAATTAATCTATCTCAATAAAGCATTATTTGAGTGATTCAGTAATTTGTTATTGAATAATCGAGTTTGCATTAATTAACCCTAAAATCCAATAAACTAAGATCCAAGGTTGTTTAAATGAAACTTGGACAAGTATGTGGGGACATACGGGGATCAGTGTTCAAGTAACAACCAAAATGGTATATAATATAGGGATAAGGCTGAGTATCTTATCCTGGTGACACTATGTGATACGACCCACTTTGTATTTGATACAAATGCATTGATCTAAAACATCCATATAGGAGACATGCGAGTAGGGGTATCATATGCAATGAGTGAAGGATTAAAATTCCTTTGGCAGCAGAAACAAACAAGACCATACTCGAATTAAATTTCAATTTAAGAAAAACCAATACGTTTGCAAAGTTAAGAAACATAACAATTCTATAAATTTAAGTAGATTAAGCATGTATTAATTCTCAAAACAATTTAGAGATTAAGAGTACTTACTTGAATGAAAACCAATCTTCACTGTGCTCCCAATTGATAAAAGTCACCTACTGTGATCTTCCAACGAACACCACCGATTGGCACACCCGTTATATCTCTTGGATTATGAGATCTTGATAATGGGATCAAAAGAACGTCTTTGATTGGGAATTTTGCAGCAAGGAATTGCTGTATTTTTATTAGGGAGAGAATTTTTAGAGCTTGAGAGAATTTTTCTAGGTCGAGATAGTTTCCACCTCTCGGTTTTTCAGAGAAAATCACTCCTTGTGTGTGTAAGAGAGATAACCACCAAGTGGAACTGACTTCCACGTTTAGGTAACTGGTGGGAAGTTACAAGAACTTTCCCATAATTAATCCTGGCCTTTGATCATAAACTAAAGGATCTGGACTGTTAATTATTATCCTATAATAATTAATAATCCAAATAAATATAAATTAATTTAATTTTTTTTTGAAAAGAAATATAAATTAATTTAATTAAACCATCTTAATTAAATTAATTATAATATAAAGTTTTAATTCGATTAAATCATATTCAATTAAATTAAATAGGCCAACCAATTAATTCTCAATTAATTGTTCTCCATATTAATTAAATATCACATACTTAATTAATTTTACATTTGAATCATATTCAAATGTACCTCTCTCATTTAACCTATAGTTTAATACAAATCCAATTCATATTTAATAATATTTGAACTCCTTCAAATATATAATTTTCTCATTAATTAATTTTGAATCACATCCAAAATTAATTTTATTATAAAGTTTAATTCTCTAATTAAACTTATACTATAATGTATCTGAATACATTATATTAATTCCCTTAATACTCAAGACTAATTAATCTAAGTACCTGTTACGAGCTAGCAGGTGTGTTGGGTTTTATGCCCTAAAACTCGTAGATAGTAAATGTACTTTTGACTGAACATTAATAAAAGTGATGTACTATTTCATTTATCTATGTTTGTATTATATTTTGTCTTATTAACCCAAATCCAATAAACTAAACATCCAAGGCTAATAGAATGAGGCTTGAACTAGTATGTAGGGACATACGGGGATCGATGTTCAAGTTTTAGCCTAAAGGGTCTGTAGTATAGGGATAAGGCTGAGTACCTTATCCTGGTGACACTATGGATACAACCCGCTTTGTATTTTGATACAAACGCAATGATCCAACGCGTTCATGTAGTTGACATGCGAGTGGGGGTATCCTGTACAATGAGTTTGCACAAACACCGGACCGCGAAATAGTTAACCACTAACTGTAACACCGTTAGTTAGCTCGGTTTCTATTTCACTAGGATGACCTAGGCAACTTGGCCTTAATCCTGAGTGGATTATGGACTCCTGTCCATGAGGGATTGTCATTTGATTTGAATGGGTGAGAGTGGCCTGCACGCCGACTCAATAAGCCTACCATTTTGGAGGACAAGACCAAGTGGGGAGCTGGGAACATAGTCTTACAAGATGGAATTCACTTCTTCCCGAGTTTAGGGTAAGTAGAGGTGTGTTCCCTTAAGTGGTGTCTCCGGGTCTTGAACAATGGGCCCTACCCTCTCTATGGCACGAGAGGGACTTCTGTTTGTTGGTTGGACCTCAAACAGGTTGTTCATTAGAGGAGCACTAGTACTTAAGGATCAAGAGGTAGCCCATGGGTAAAACGGTAATTTTACCTAACTGGGGTACGAACACACGTGAAGGGCTGACTTGCTGTTGATGGTCGATATCCGTGGACACAAAAAAATATCTGCAGTGAGAAGAGTGCAGCTGTGGTTCTTTAGTGGAGTGAACTACAGTTAACGAATATTGATTAACTTGGTTAATGAGTTTAGCCAATTAATCTCACATCGTTGGAGCTTCTGATTTGTAGGTCCAATAGGCCCCACCTGTAGCTCTATCAGGGTGATGAGGTAAATTTCTAAGGGAGAACTAAATATTCGAAGGGGTTCGAATATTAAGTTAAAATATGAATTTGATTCATATTAAAACTATAGGTTATAATTAATGCACATTTGATTTACTTTAATACTATAGTCTATATGAGAGAAATATAATTAAATATATGATATTTAATTATAAGATTAATTAATTGGTGGATTAATTAATTTTATAGTTTTAATTTAATTTGATTTAATTGAATGACATTAAAACTATAGGTTATGTGGGAATATTATGTAAATATGATTTACATTAATAATAATAATTAGTTTAATTGTTAAATTAATTATATTTTTAATTATTAATATTAATTTATTTATTATTAATATTATATTTAATAATCAATCAGTTAAAGTAACTGATTGATCAATTCCACCCCACTAACCGAGGTCTTTTCACGATGGGGAGTTATTTTAGGGTGATTAGGTTTTCATCTGTTACAAGTCTTCTTCACTTTCACGATAATCCCTATCCTCCTCACGTGAATCTCTCTCTCTCATTCTCCAAGTGCTCTGCATTTTTTCTCTCAAGAAAACAGAGAAGAAAATTCTCCTTACCTTAGAAATATTGCTCCCACAAGCACCTTCATCAATTGCCCCAAGAGGATACCGGTGTAACCTATTTTGGTTGTGTTCGTGGAAATTTTCTAGCGAGAAAAAGGGTGTTTTGCTGCTAGTTTTTTAGTACAATTTAAAGGGAATTTGGCAAAACGATCAATAACTTCATCTATGGTAGGTGTTTCTTGATCTAGGATCATTAGGATCTGTTCTAGTTTAGATCTAGATGATTTATATATTATTTTCAGCATTTTTTTATAAGTTTTTCAGCATGTTTACTATAGATTATCTTGCTGTAAAAATCTGTTTGCAAACTGTACTTGTATTTTAATCTTGAGAAAATTACAGTATGGTCTTTGTTGGGTTTTATGTCCTAAAACTCGTAGATAGTAAATGATTAACGAATTATACACTTGTATCAATAAAATGTTATTGAGGTTTATGCAATAATGTGTTATTGTCATATTAAGTCTAGAATTGCACAATATGACCCAAATCCAATAAACTAAGATCCAAGGTTGTTTACATGTAACTTGAACTAGCATGTGGGGACATACGGGGATTGGTGTTGAAGTAACAACCTAAAAGGTCTATAGTACAGGGATAAGGCTGGGTACCTTATCTTGGTAACACTATGTGATACGACCCGCTTTGTATTCGATACAGACGTATTGATCCAAGGCGTCCATGTAAGAGACATGCGAGCGGGGGTATCCTATGCAATGAGTTTGCATAAGACTGGACCACGAAATAGTAAACCACTAGATGTAACACCGTTAACTAGTTAGGTTACTGTTTCAATAGGATGACCTAGGTAACTCAATCTTAATCCTGAGTGTGTCATGAACTCCTTCTCACAAGGGATTGTCCTTTGATTAGTACGGGTGAGAGTGACCTGCACGCCGACTCAATAAGCCTACCTTCTTGGGGACAACACCGAGTAGGGGGCTGGGGACATGACAATACAAGATGGAATTCACTCCTTCCCCTATTGGGGCAAGTAGATGTGTGTTCCCTTAAAGGCTGATTCCAGGGCTTGAACAAAGGTGCGCCGTCCTCTCCTGGCCTTAGAGGAACTCCTGTTTAGTGGTTGGACCCTAAACAACTTGTTCATTAGAGGGGTCAGTGGTACTTAAGGATCCAGAGGTAACCCAGGGGTAAAACGGTAATTTGACCCAGCTAGCGTTACGAACACTCGTGAAGGATTGACTTACCGTTATTGGTCGATATCCATGGACACAGAAATATTCTACAGTGAGAAGAGTGCAGCTGTGGGTCTTTAGTGGAGTGACCTACAGTTAACGAATGTTGACTAATTTGGTTAATGAGTTTGGCCAATTAGTCTCGTATCGTTGGAGCTTCTGATCTGTAGGTCCATTAGGTCCACCTACTAGCTCGTAAAGGATTCTGAAGTTAAATAGTCTTGAATAGAATTTGAAGTGTGTTCAAATTCATTAAGGGAATTATATTGTATATGATACAATTAAGATAATGTATGAAGATACATTATAATATAAGTTTAATTAGTGAATTAAACTTTATAATATATAATTAATTTTGGATGTGATTCAATATTAATTAATGAGAGAATTAAATATTTGAAGGGGTTCAAATATTAAATATGAATTGGATTCGTATTGGAACTATAGGTTATATTTAATGTGAATAAGATTCATATTAAAACTATAGTTTTTGAGAGAATTATTTGAATATGATTCAAATAGTAAATTAATTAAATATAAGATATTTAATTAATGAATTAATTAATTGGAGAATTATTTAATTTAATTTAATTTGATTTAATTAATTCTATAGTTCATAATTAATGTACATTGGATGCACATTAAAACTATAGGTTAAGTGAGAGAGACATATTTGAATTTGATTCAAATATAATATTAAATTAAATATATGATATTTAATTAGTTGGTTGAATTAATTCGATTAAATATGATTTAATTGAATATTGATTTGGTTAAATTAATTTAAGTTAATTTGTATAATATATAGTTTTAAATATATATTAATTTAATGGTTAAATTGATATGGATTGAGGAATGAGGTTTTGACACCTCATTGGGGAGTTACACGATTGTAACTCCCCACTCTCCTTCAACCAACGGGGGTTGTGGGATTACCGAGGTTCTTCTCGGCATTCTCATGATACTCTCTTTCTTGCAAGTTTTCTCTCAAGATCCTCTCAAAAGAAAAGAAAATTACAGCAAGGTTGATGCTGAAACTTTCTTCCCTTTTCCAAGACAAACGAGATCCCACAATCTCTACTTCAGTAATCCAGAGGATAGTGGGTGTTCTTTGATGGTGGTGTTCTTGGAGAGGTCAATGACGAATCGTTCATGTTTTTGGAGCATAGTGTAGAGACGCTTTGTGCATCAACAAGTAAGTTTCTCAAATTCTAAATCGTTTAGAATTTAGAATTGCATGCTTAATCTGTTTAGATTATAGAATTGTTCTGTAATTTTAAGGCCAATGTATCGGTATTTCTATGAAACCCAATTAAGAACGAAACGATCTGATACACGCTTCCTTCAATTGGTATCAGAGCCAAGTTATTCTTTAATTTCGTTTCTAAGAAATTTGCATTGGTTTTTGGTGGGTAATTTTGCATAATGGATGTAAATGGTTTGCTGATAGACTGTTTAGGTATTTTTGGCCCTAGATTTACAATTTCTATGATTTGATCATGTAAAGGTCTGTGTTTTTTGGGCAAAAGTTGTAAATCGAGTCATGTAAGTCCGTGTCTAGTGAATTAGGATTTCCATTTGATGAAATCTGCTTGAATCGGGGTTGAATTTTGTGTTTACGGCACTGCAACGACGTAAAAAACCCAGAAAACAGAGCAGAAAACAGAGGAATCGGATTTCAGAGGTGTCTGGAAATTTTCCCGGGCGAGATCCCGACCAGGATCGAGACCGGGAAATTCCCGATCGGGATCGGGACCAGGAACCGAGGCAAATTCACGGAGACGCGTATTTTAAAAAAAAACGGAAAGAAAATAAACATTTATGCGTCCATTGTAGTTTGAACGTGGGCGCCTGGAGCAGTTGGCTGAAGTTCGTGTGTAACTCGTGAGGGTGTGTGAGTTTGAGCTTGTGCGTGTTCAAATTGGCAGTTATTTTTTTTCCAGCGCGCGTGAGCAGTTATGGATGGTTCGGAGTTGGTTTCGGGCAGGTTCTGAGCTGTTCGAAGCGGTTCGAGGCGGTTCAGACCTTATACATGGCGGTTTAGGGCTAAATTATGTTCAAATTAATGTACTTTTTTCATTTTTTTTGCCTTAGGGTGCCAAAAATACCGGTCTATTTAGCTGTTTAATGCTTTATGAATGTCATATAGATTAAAATCCCACCATAGGTTAAGCACGTTTTCATGCATATTTATGTTATAATTGTTATAATGTATGGTAATTATGCATGAATTTTAATTTCATGAGTTATTTAGTATAATCGTTATATTAAATATATGAAATTGGTGAAGCATGATGCATGACATTAATTAATTTAATATAATTGTTATATTTAATTAATGTAGCATGCATGCTTAGGTTTATTTTCATGAGTATTAATATAATTAGTTATATTATGGATGGAAATAAAATATCAATGCTTGTTTTCATGTATGATTTGATATAAATTGTTATATTAATTAAATGAAAATGGAATAGCATTGAGCATGACATTAATCAGATTAATAAAAATGTTATATTATATTAATGTCAAATTTCATGTAATTTAATTTTGTGGATGATTAATTAATATAATCGATATTAATTAAATGAAATTGAAATTGCATGAAGCATGACACCACCTAAGATATATATAATCGTTTTATTATCGATATCGGCGTCATGATATTATGGTGTTTAATAACTAGAATTTGATTGTTATTTTTCCCAACACCATAGAAGCATGTTATAGGGCTAATTATTAAAATTTTATAATAGTTATAAAATTGATTAGAAACCGTCAACCTATAACAAAGAGTTGCATGCAAACAAAGGACCTTAGGTTAAAATGAATTAATTTTAAATTGTTTAAAATTAATTAGACCTAAGCTCATGTTAATTCTAATAGGATTAGAATTATATGAAGGGAATAAAAGTCCCCACGCAGCGGAAGCGCATCGATTGGACCTTACGCCGTATATTAATTAACATTAAAATACCGTTACGATAACTCAAACAAAACTTTAAACAACCTTTAAAGCCGCTGTAAAATTGGTTTAAACATGCTAAAATAAATCTAAATTTATTTTTAATACTTTTCTAAAGAAAAGAGGAAGAACCGTTTCAAACCTTCGTTGAAGACTTGACCGTTCTTCGCCAACGACGCTCCACGAACGAAAACGCAACAGCCGCCCTTGTTTTTCTTCGCTGGAAATTTCTTCTTTGATTGACACAATCACCACAGAGGTTACACCGGTATGTCTCTAAGTCTAGGAGGCCAAAGACTTGTGGGAGTCTTTCTCGAAGAGGGAGGCTAGAGAGAATTCTAGGTCTTGTCTTTGAGAGTCTAAGAGCAAGAGCAAGAGTGTCTTGTCATGACCAATTAGGTCTAGTGTTCTATTTATAGAAGAGAGGCCATGAATAAAATATTCAATTAAATCAATCTTTTCCAAAATTGATTCAATCTTATTCCTTAATTAATCAATCATGATCAATCAATTCCCTAATTGATTAATCTTTTCCATAAATGACTAATTACTTCCATAAGTGATTAGATCATTCCCATAAATGATTAATCACTTCCTTAAGTGATTAATTATTTACATAATTGATTAATTCATGGTTAATGAATTCTTTAATTAATTAACCACCAATTAAATATCACATATTTAATTTCCGGCCTTGAATTAATTAATTTTGCCCAAACACATTTTAGGACTTAAATTAATTAATTCATTATTTGAACTCTTTCAATCTTCCATAAATCTATATTTGAACTTCTTCAAATATTTTATTTCTCTCATAATAATATATCAATATATATTATATTTGTTTCCCTTAGTAAATTGAACATTTTCAATTTACATTTATTACTTAGTTGCCTCAAATTACTTTATGAGCTACCAGTGGGACCTAATGGACCTGCAGATCAGAAGCTCCAACGATGTGAGATTAATTGGTCAAACTCATTAACCACATTAATCAATATTCGTTAACTGTGTGTTCATTCCACTATAGACTCACAGTTGCACTCTTCTCACTGCAGACATATTTTCTGTGTCCACGGATATAGACCAATATCGACTAGTTAGTCCTTCACGAGTGTCCGTAACACCAGCTGGGTCAAATTACCGTTTTACCCCTGGGTTACTTCTATTTCCTTAAGTACCAATTCTCCTCTAATGAACAACCTGTTTGTGGTCCAACCATCAAACAGAAAACCCTCTCGTGCCATTGAGAGGGTAGGGCCCTTTGTTCAAGACTCGGAGTAACCACTTAAGGGAACACTCATCTGCTTCCCTAAAGTCGGGAAGGAGTGAATTCCATCTTGTACAATTATGTTCCCAGCTCCCCATTCGGTCTTGTCCCCAAAGTGGTAGGCTTATTGAGTCGGCGTATTGGCCACTCTCACCCATACAAATCAAAGGACAATCTCTCATGAGCAGGAGTCCATAATCAACTCAGGATTAAGACTAAGTTGTCTAGGTCGTCCTAGTGAAATAGAAAACCAACTAGTTAACGGTGTTATAACCAGTGGTTACTATTTCGCGGTCCAGTCTTATGCAAACTCATTGCATAGGATACCCCTACTCGCATGTCTCCTACACGAACGCGTTGGATCGCAACGTTTGTATCAAATACAAAGTGAGCCGTATCCATAGTGTCACCAGGATAAGTCATCCAGTCTTATCCCTATACTATAGACCTTTTAGGCTGTCTCTTGAACAATGATCCCATATGTCGCTACATATAGTTCAAGACTCATATTACAGCCTTGGATGTCTAGTTTATTGGATTAGGGTTATTATTAGGCAAAGACAAATATAAAATAACTAATAATAATTAATAGAAAAATATATCAATATTATTTCATTAATATCCGGTCAACGGTTACATTCACTATCTACGAGTTTTATGGCATAAAACCCAACAAACTCCCACTTGAACTAAAACACTAGTTAGTGGGATGTAAATGCAATAATCTAAAGTTGGAAATGTCATGTATATAATACAATGAACTAGGGCATCCTTATACCCATTATACATTTCTCCCACTTGCCCTAGATTAGATGGCATACATATCTCGTAGACCTAGACCCTCTAGATGACCCTCAAACACTTTAGCCGTGAGAGCCTTCGTAAATGGATCAGCGATGTTGTGCTCTGAGGCGATCTTAGTGACGATTACATCTCCTCTTTGCACAATCTCCCGTATCAGGTGATACTTCCTCTCGATGTGTTTACCCCGTTTGTGGCTTCGAGGTTCTTTTGAGTTGGCTACAGCCCCACTGTTGTCACAGTATAGTGTTATGGGCACGTTCATATTCGGAACCACTTCCAAATCAGTCAAGAACTTTCTGAGCCATACTGCCTCCTTAGCTGCTTCGCAAGCTGCTACATACTCAGCCTCCATGGTTGAGTCTGCTATGCATCCTTGTTTGATGCTTCTCCACACTACTGCTCCTCCATTGAGGGTGAATACTGACCCCGATCTGGATTTCCTTGAATCCTTATCAGCTTGAAAGTCAGAGTCAGTGTATCCAGTAAGAATCAAATCCTTAGCTCCATACACAAGCATGTAGTCCCTCGTTCTCCGAAGATACTTGAGAATATTCTTAACCGCTCCCCAGTGGTCCAACCCTGGATTAGACTGATACCTACTGACTACTCCCACTGCATAACATATGTCAGGCCTAGTGCAGAGCATAGCATACATTAAGCTGCCCACAGCTGAGGCGTAGGGAATGTGTCTCATGTTCTCAACTTCTTGAGGTGTCTTAGGAGATTGTTCCTTAGACAGGTGTACCCCATGTCTGAAGGGTAGTAGTCCCTTCTTGGAGTTTTGCATCGAATATGGAGACAACATCTTGTCAATATACGTTGCTTGAGACAGAGCTAGCGTTTTGTTCTTACGATCCCTAATGATTTGGATTCCCAGAACGTATTGAGCCTCTCCCAGATCTTTCATTTGGAATTGGGCTGCTAGCCATTTCTTAATGTCAGTGAGGTATCCTACATCATTCCCAATGAATAGGATATCGTCTACATAAAGTATTAGAAAAGCTACTTTTCTTTTGTTGATTTTCTTGTATACACAAGGCTCATCAACGTTTTGGTCAAAGCCAAAAGATTTGATTGCAGTATCAAATCTAATGTTCCATGATCTGGACGCTTGCTTCAATCCATAAATGGATCGATTGAGCTTACAAACCTTTTGTTCCTGACCTTGGGCTATGAACCCTTCGGGTTGAGACATGAAGATATTCTCTTCAAGATTACCATTCAGAAAGGCAGTCTTGACGTCCATTTGCCATATTTCATAGTCATAATATGTGGCTATGGATAAGAGAATTCTTATGGACTTTAACATGGCTACAGGAGAAAAGGTTTCCTCATAGTCAACCCCTTCCTTTTGGGTATAACCCTTTGCCACTAGTCTAGCTTTGAAGGTCTGTACCTTTCCAGCTGCATCTCTTTTTCTCTTATAGATCCATTTGCACCCTATGGGTTTTACCCCATTTGGTAGATCTGTAAGTTCCCATACAGAATTGGAGTACATAGACTCCATTTCCAGGTTCATGGCTTTGACCCAGTCATCCTTATCTTCGTCATTCATTGCCTGTCAATAGGACAATGGATCCTCAATGCCATCATTAGGTATGACAACCTGAGTTTCAGTTAAACCCAAGTAGCGGTCAGGTTGAAATACAACTCTCCCACTGCGTCGAGGCATTCCCAACGTTTGAGATGGACGGGATGGATCTGAAGAACTAGTTCCTTCATCAACCCTTGTTGAAGGTCCAACTTCATCAACAACTCTTGATGATTCTTCAGTAGCTTCTCCTAATATTATTTTGCTGCGTGGTTTATGATCTCTCATGTGGTCTTCCTCTAAGAAAGTGGCGTTTGTCGATACAATCACCTTATTTTCTTGTTGGTCGTAGAAATAACCACCTCTCGTTTCTTTAGGGTAACCAACAAATTGGCACAGTTTTGAACGAGGTTCCAGTTTCTTAGGATTTGTCACAAGCACGTGTGCTGGACAACCCCAGATGCGAAAGTGATGCAAACTAGGTTTACGCCCCTTCCATAATTCGAAAGGTGTTTCAGAAACACTTTTCGAGGGAACATTGTTCAAGATGTATACTGCAGTCTCTACTGCATACCCCCAAAACGAGCTAGGCAATTGAGCATAGCTCATCATTGATCGAACCATGTCTAACAAGGTTCTATTTCTCCTTTCTGACACACCATTCTGCTGAGGTGTACCAGGGGCTGAGAGTTGAGATTGGATTCCATGTTCTATCATATAATCCTGGAATCTTTGATCCATATACTCCCCTCCTCGATCAGATCGAAGTACTTTAATAGATTTACCTAATAGGTTTTCAACTTCAGCCTTAAACTCCTTAAACTTTTCAAGGGCTTCAGACTTATGTCCCATTAGGTACAAGTAACCATATCTAGAATAATCATCTATAAATGAGATGAAATATTCGTACCCTCCTCGAGCTTTTACATTCATTGGACCACATAGATCCGAATGTATTAACTCTAAGGGTTCTTTGGCTTTGTAACCTTTTCCAGTAAAGGGTCTCTTGGTCATTTTTCCCTGGAGACAAGGTTCACAAGGTGGTAGTGAATCATTTTCTAACTTGCTTAGAAGTCCATTCTTTACCAAACGACCGATCCTATCGATGTTTATATGACCAAGTCTGAGATGCCAAAGATGAGTATTGTTACTTGATGGAGAAATCTTTTGCCTTTTACTTTGAGTTTCAGCAGTTTTAAATAATTCGTGATTTAAAAGTGCTTTGTTTTCGGTTGGTCTTAAAACATACAAGTTATTTTCCAATTTGGCTGAACAAATAAGTACACCATTTTTATAAATGAACGCTTCATTCATATCAAAAGTAACTGTATACGATTGTTCAATCAAACATGAAATAGAAATTAAGTTCCTCTTAATCTTGGGAACGATTAACAAACTTTCTAAAAGTAAGAATCTATTTCTAAAAAATAACTTCGCAGCTCCCACTGCTTTAGCTGAAATGACTTCTCCAGTTCCGACCCTGAGTGTCATTTTCCCATCGTTTAACTGCCGAAAGGAACTATTTTCCTGAAAAGAAGAGCAAACATGATTAGTTGCTCCTGAATCAAGTATCCAGGTTAACTCATCATGTTCTACCAGGCATGTTTCTAAAACAAGTAAATCAAATTTACCTTCCTTTTCCTTTTTTTCTCAGCAAGGTACTTTGGGCAGTTTCTCTTCCAATGTCCATCTACATTGCAGTGGAAACACTTGCCCTTGTCTGCCATAGCTTTGGCTTTTCCCTTGCTTTTAGCAGCAGTACTGGGAGCTTTCCCCTTGTTTCCTTTCTTCTTCTTAGTTTTCTTTGAAGAAGTGGCTACAGATTTAGTTCCAGAGGATGAACCCTTCTCGAACTTTCTTTTAGAGTGAACAACGTTTGCCTCTCCTTCTATCTGTCCCTTGTTCTTAAGAAGAGACTGATAGAGCTGTAGCTCATTCAGGAGGCTAGTCAGGTTGAATGTTATTTTATTCATCATTGCATTGCTTCGAAACTGTAGAAAACTCTTCGGAAGAGATTCTAAGATGAATGCAACCTGACTACGCTCATCTATGACCGCCCCGTTTGCCTCTGCCACGTTGAATTGGACCATCATATCCAGGACATGCTCCCGAACAGACGTGCCCTCTTTCATGCGACAGCTATAAACGTATTTGAGAGCGTCATGGTGGAGTTGGTAGGACGGTTGTCCAAACATCTCCTGGAGAGAGTTCATAATCTCCCTCGCTGTTACCATGCCCTCATGCCTTTTAGCCAAAACTTCAGATAAGCTGGCTAAGATATAGACGCGAGTCTTATCATTGGCCTTTGTCCAGCGGTCATAAGCATCCTTAACTTCCTGGGATGCATTACGAGCAGGGGCTGGAGGTCAATCCTCCGTTAAGACGAACCGCAGATCATCGACAACAAGAATCGTATTCAGGTTCGACTTCCACGTAGCATAATTTTCGCCGGTTAATTTCTCATTTTTAAGCAGAGAGACAATTGAGGAAGACATTGCTGAAATTTAAACAAACAATGACCGTATTAGTTATCTTTGCCTTAACCCATCATATAAGCAAACAATTGCACACAATCCAATCAATTTAGCAAAACAGACAATCACAGAACCCTAAAACTATCGATTTAGTTTTGCAACGACGTTTCAGAGGTTTAGAATATCAGCCACCGAAGGGTGATCAGGCACTCCTCCTTTGAAATGAGACACTTCTCAGCTAATTCTAATTCCAGAATAACTCATATTCCTATAGACATTAGCCACCGTTGTTCGGTCAAGGATTTCTTAACACTTTTAACTCATCCTCGTAAGTGTAACCCTCCCACTTTCAGATCTCAGAGGCACGCACCAACAGGCTACCGAAGGGAAAGACAACTGTTGGTGATTAGCCTAAGAGCTCCTATCCTTTTCAGGAGTTCACGATGTTCCGAATCCTATGACCAGGCCCTCCGAAGGGATGGTTGCGCCAGGACAACCTGCAGGCGGATCATAGGACTCTCACGGTGTGAACTATGGGCGGAGACCGAGGGATACGTTGACACGTGTCCCGCTCCCACTTACTCTAGACATTTTTCCCATTCACCTTGATATTGATCCATGCAAACACTTTCCGAAGGGAGGCCGCTCCTAAGGCGACTCGAAGCCGAGCATGAATCTCACGTTGTGAATATAGGGACGTAGGAGCAAAACTTGATTTAAATCTCGTTTTGTAATTTTCCTCCCACTGAAAATGTCCTAAGGTTAATATAGGGTTGTTTAACTTAGATAGTATTCGGCTAAGTCAATCTATCTAAGTCTGATCCTATTATAACAATTATGGAAAGGATTCAACTGCAATCTCTTGGGTGAATTAAACTTCTTTTAATAAACCCAACATTGCAAGTCAACATTACTATGGTTAATTCAACTCAATGTTCAGGTCAGTTCCCAGGTAGGAGGTGTTCCGTAAACCGTCAACTTAAATACCCCCAGCCTTAGACAGAACTTTACCGAGAGAGTTCCCTTATAACCTCAGTAATGTAAGGTCTTTACTCTAAAGATCTAGGTGCATTAAACACTTTTAATAAACCTAGTGACATTGCATGCTAACATTTAACTATGATTAATTCAACTCCGGTATTCCAGGTCAGTTATCAGGTAGGAGGTGTTCCGTAAACCGTCAACTTAAATACCCCCAGCCTTAGACAGAACATTACCGGTGGAGTTCCCTTATAATCATAGCAATGTTTTTCCTACTTAGTCAATTAAAACTATTTTTAATCCTAAGTAAGAAAAGATTCTAATCCTATTAGAAATCGATCTAGGTCTAATTAATTTTAAACAATTTAAAATTAATCCAATTTATCCTATGATTTTATGTTTGCATGCAAATCTTGATTATAGATTTACGGTTTCTAATCATTAATATTAAAGAACTATTTCAAATTTTAATGATTAATCCTATAATCAAGAATCTAGGGTTTAATTCATTCAACAATCTCATTCAAATTAAATAATTAAACCACATCGATTGCATGAATAATATAACAATTATATCATTAACTATGGATGTTTCATGCTTCATGCAATTTTGATTTTCTTTTATTATAACAATTATAAGCCTATCAAGAAAATCAATCAAGCATGCTTCATTCATCACATTAAACATAACTATTTATATTTAATTTAAGTAATGACATGCTTCATGCTTTCCAATTTTTCATATAATTAATATACACTTATATTAAAAAATATGAAAATAAATCCATGCATTTAAACATACATTATAACATTTTATAATATATAAAAATGCATGAGCATGTTTATAACCTAAGGTGGGATTAAATATTCTATATGACATCCATAAAGCATATAAATAGCAATTGAACCGGTTAATTTTGGCCCCTAGGATAAAATAAAGCATTAAATTACATTAATTTAGCTAAATTCTATCCTAAAAAATCCATGTACAGCTCCGGAATTGGTCCAGACAGCACGAACCGCCCCGAACCACCTCGAACCGGCCTCCAAAATCACGAACCATGCCAAAAATTGGCTGAACCGGACCAAATAGGTCCCAGCCCAGCCTAACCGGTCCGAACCGGACCGGCCACACCTTGAACCGCGCCTGTTGAAACCCTAATGCGCGCCTCCATCGTGACAGAGTCGAGACGCTGTGTTGATAGCGTCCCGACGCTGTGCGTTTTCCATATCTGGCGCCTGCGGTATTGAGACAGCGTCGAGACGCTGTTGAGGTAGCGTCCCGACGCTGTTGCGTCTGGAGGCAGAATCTGGGCGGCAGCAGCATCGATTCTCCGATTTTGGCCCCGATTTCAGCGGCGATTGCTCCGATTTTCATCTCATAAAAACCTATTCTAGACCCGGACTTACATAGGACTCGATTTTACATAAAATACCCGAAACACCGGGCCTTACATGATCAAAATCACATAAAAAATAAAATCTATGGCCATAAAATTAACCTTAACAGTTCAACGCAAACCGAACATACATTATGCATAAATCCCACCTATTAGAGCCTATAGCAACTTTTAATATTAATTAATAGGGACAGCGATGGCTCTGATGCCGATTGAAGGGAATAAAAGTCCCCACGCAGCGGAAGCGCATCGATTGGACCTTACGCCGTATATTAATTAACATTAAAATACCGTTACGATAACTCAAACAAAACTTTAAACAACCTTTAAAGCCGCTGTAAAATTGGTTTAAACATGCTAAAATAAATCTAAATTTATTTTTAATACTTTTCTAAAGAAAAGAGGAAGAACCGTTTCAAACCTTCGTTGAAGACTTGACCGTTCTTCGCCAACGACGCTCCACGAACGAAAACGCAGCAGCCGCCCTTGTTTTTCTTCGCTGGAAATTTCTTCTTTGATTGACACAATCACCACAGAGGTTACACCGGTATGTCTCTAAGTCTAGGAGGCAAAAGACTTGTGGGAGTCTTTCTCGAAGAGGGAGGCTAGAGAGAATTCTAGGTCTTGTCTTTGAGAGTCTAAGAGCAAGAGCAAGAGTGTCTTGTCATGACCAATTAGGTCTAGTGTTCTATTTATAGAAGAGAGGCCATGAATAAAATATTCAATTAAATCAATCTTTTCCAAAATTGATTCAATCTTATTCCTTAATTAATCAATCATGATCAATCAATTCCCTAATTGATTAATCTTTTCCATAAATGACTAATTACTTCCATAAGTGATTAGATCATTCCCATAAATGATTAATCACTTCCTTAAGTGATTAATTATTTACATAATTGATTAATTCATGGTTAATGAATTCTTTAATTAATTAACCACCAATTAAATATCACATATTTAATTTCCGGCCTTGAATTAATTAATTTTGCCCAAACACATTTTAGGACTTAAATTAATTAATTCATTATTTGAACTCTTTCAATCTTCCATAAATCTATATTTGAACTTCTTCAAATATTTTATTTCTCTCATAATAATATATCAATATATATTATATTTGTTTCCCTTAGTAAATTGAACATTTTCAATTTACATTTATTACTTAGTTGCCTCAAATTACTTTATGAGCTACCAGTGGGACCTAATGGACCTGCAGATCAGAAGCTCCAACGATGTGAGATTAATTGGTCAAACTCATTAACCACATTAATCAATATTCGTTAACTGTGTGTTCATTCCACTATAGACTCACAGTTGCACTCTTCTCACTGCAGACATATTTTCTGTGTCCACGGATATAGACCAATATCGACTAGTTAGTCCTTCACGAGTGTCCGTAACACCAGCTGGGTCAAATTACCGTTTTACCCCTGGGTTACTTCTATTTCCTTAAGTACCAATTCTCCTCTAATGAACAACCTGTTTGTGGTCCAACCATCAAACAGAAAACCCTCTCGTGCCATTGAGAGGGTAGGGCCCTTTGTTCAAGACTCGGAGTAACCACTTAAGGGAACACTCATCTGCTTCCCTAAAGTCGGGAAGGAGTGAATTCCATCTTGTACAATTATGTTCCCAGCTCCCCATTCGGTCTTGTCCCCAAAGTGGTAGGCTTATTGAGTCGGCGTATTGGCCACTCTCACCCATACAAATCAAAGGACAATCTCTCATGAGCAGGAGTCCATAATCAACTCAGGATTAAGACTAAGTTGTCTAGGTCGTCTTAGTGAAATAGAAAACCAACTAGTTAACGGTGTTATAACCAGTGGTTACTATTTCGCGGTCCGGTCTTATGCAAACTCATTGCATAGGATACCCCCACTCGCATGTCTCCTACACGAACGCGTTGGATCGCAGCGTTTGTATCAAATACAAAGTGAGCCGTATCCATAGTGTCACCAGGATAAGTCATCCAGTCTTATCCCTATACTATAGACCTTTTAGGCTGTCTCTTGAACAATGATCCCATATGTCGCTACATATAGTTCAAGACTCATATTACAGCCTTGGATGTCTAGTTTATTGGATTAAGGTTATTATTAGGCAAAGACAAATATAAAATAACTAATAATAATTAATAGAAAAATATATCAATATTATTTCATTAATATCCGGTCAACGGTTACATTCACTATCTACGAGTTTTAGGGCATAAAACCCAACATTATATTCTTACTTAGGATTAAAATAGTTTTAATGCACTAAGTAGGAAAAACATTACTATGGTTATAAGGGAACTCTCCCAGTGAAGTTCTGTCTAGGCTAGGGGTACTTAAGTTGAAGGTTACGGAACACTTCCTACCTGGGAACAGATCCGGAACCTGAGTTGAATTAATCATAGTCTAATGTTAGCATGCAATGTCATTAGGTAATTAAAGGGGTTTAATTCACCTATACATTAGAGTAAAGACCTATTTATAAGAGTTATAATAGGCATAGACTTAGATAGATTGACTTAGCCGGGTTTATCTAAGTTAAATAACCCTAAAATACAGTAGGACATTTCAGTAGGAGGAAAAATATAAAAACAAGATTTTCATATCGAGTTTTTACTCTCACGTCCCCCTGTGTTCACACCGTGAGATCCATGCTCGGCTTCGTGTCGCCTTGGGCGCGGCCTCCCTTCAGAAAGTGTTTGCATGGGTCAATAACAAGGTGAATGGGGAGAATGTCTATAGTAAGTGGGAGCAGGACACGTGTCAACGTATCCTACGGTCTCCACCCCTAGGTCGCACCGTGAGATTCTTATGATCTGCCCGCGTGTCGTCCTGGAGCGGCCATCCCTTCGGAGGGCCTGATCATAGGTTTCGTAACATCGCGAACTTCAGAAATGGATAGGGTCACTTAGGTTAATTACCAACAGTTGTCTATCCTTTTGGTAGCCTGTTGGTCCGTACCTCTGGGATCTGAAAGTGGGAGGGTTACACTTACAGGGATGAGTTAAGTTAGTTAATGACTCCTTGACCAAACAATAGTAACTAAATTCTAACGGAATATGAGTTATTCTGGTGTTAGAGTTTGGTTGAGATTGTCTCAATTCAGAGGAGGAGTAGCTGACCACCCTTCGGTGGCTGTTGTTCTAAACCTCTGAAGTATCGTTGTAGAAACTAAATCAATAGTTTTATAGGGTTTCTTTGATTGCTTGTTTGTTTTTGCAGAATTTGATTGGATTATTTGTAATGGGTTAGTGCGATTAATAATACAAGTAATTTGTTACTTCAGCAATTATATAAATTTTTATGCATTGTCTTACGTCATAACGGTTTAAGATACAACTAGCTTAAACGATAAACATGTGGTAAATGATTTAAGATTAGTCTTTTGTGAGGAATGCCCTCAGGCCCAAATGTCTAGTTCATCTTGAATCGTTCATGATGATTATGACATTAACTGCCTAGCCAATATCAATGACAATAAATATGATTTATTGATCATTGAAACGTGCATAGTGGAAAATAAGGATACAGCCTGAATTTTTAATTCAGGTGTCACTTGTCACGTTTGCTTTTTCTTTTAAGGAATAAGCTCATGGCAACAGTTGCAATTAGGTGAGATGACTCTCAGATTTTGATCTGGAGAGTATGTCTCGGCTTTGGCAGAGGGAACATTAAGTTATTTTATCCAGTGGGAGAAAATACACATTATTAGATAATGTGTATGAGTTTCCTAGAGATTAACAGAAATTTGATTTATGTATCGTATATGCTGGAACAATGTTACTCTATACCTTTCTCTGCTAATGCAATTTTATTTTAAGAAAGGGAGTTGACATTTGTTCAGCATTACTGGACAATAACTTCATGTGTTTTAAGACTAATCGAGAGTAAAGCAAGTCATGAGCACTGAGTTGTTTAAGATTGCTTATACTCAGAGAAATAAAGGCAAAGGATATCTCCTAAAGGAAATACCTTTCTTTGGTTTTTAAGGTTAGACTATTTTTGATCTCAATATGATTGAGAGCTTAGTCTATGAGTATACTTCTAGGTTAGTTAGAAGAAGACTCCTTAATACCAATTAAGTCATGCCTTATGGGCAATATGACTGATGGATCTTTTACTGGAAAAGAACTTAAGAACCAAAGAGCCCTTGGAGCTTGTACATTTGGATCCTTGTGGTCCAGTATGTTAAAGCAGTGGGAGGGCATGAATAAATCATCTCCTTTATAGATGATTATTCAAAGGTATGAGTATCTCTATCTAATGCAATTTAAGTCTGAAGCTCTTGAGATATTCGAATTGGCTTAAGACTGAAGTTGAAAACTTGTTAGGTGAGATAATAAAAACACTTTGATCTGATTAATGTGTTGAGTATAGGGACTTGAGATTCTAGGACTATTTGATGGTTCATGGGATCACATCCTAAATCTCAGTTAGGAGTAATAGAACCCTATTGGATATGGTTCAATCCAGGTTGAGCTATGCTCAATTGCCTGACTCGTTTTGGGGTCATGCAGTGTGACTGCAGTGTGTATTTTGAACAATGTTCCATCAAAAGTGTCTCTGAAACACCTTTTATGTTGTGGATAGGACGTAAAGATTGTTTACGTTCCTTTAAATTTTGGGGTGTCCAGCACTTGTGCTTGTGACTCACCCAAAACAAATTGGAATACAGTTCAAAATTATGCCTAATTGTAGGCAATCCCAAAGGAAACGAGCAGAATATACTTCTTCAATGCATAAGAGAATAAAGAATTTGTATCGACAAATGCTTCATTCTCAGAAGAAGAACATATGACAAATCATAAGCCATAAAGTAAAAGGTAGGTTTAAGTGAATTAACTAATAAAGCTACGGAAACATAAACAAGAGTTGTTGATGTATCAACAAAAGTTGTTGATAAGACTGGTTATTCAACAAGAGTTGTTGATAAGGCCAATGCTTTTGGTCAGCCACATCCATCTCAAGAGTTGAGAATGCCTTGATGTAGTGGGAGGGTTGTTTTATAACCTGACCGTTACGTGGGCTTATTTGAAGCTCAAGTCGTCATTCTTGATGATGACATAGAGGATTCATTGTCTTTTACAAAAGAAATGAATGATGTTGATAACGATCAAAGGATTAAAGCCATTTACTAGGAAATGAAATCTTTGTATTTCAATTCCATCTGGGATCTTGTACATCTGCTTGATGGGTAACACCTATTGGTTACAAGTGGATATACAAGAGGAAACGAGACATTTAAGGTCTCAACCAGAATGGTCAATTGAGCAAGATCAAAAGCAAAAGGGTTTGCAAGCTTAAGAGGTCCATTCATGGATTGACCTAAGCATTTCGATCTTGGAATGTAAAATTTGATACGGTGATCAAATTTTTTGGCTTTAATCAGAACATTGATGAATCTTGTGTTTACAAGTAATCATCAATAATTCAGTAGCTCACTTAGTGTTGTATATGATTGATATCCTAATCATTGGGAATGATGTAGGTTATCTTACTGACATTAAAAGAGGGTAGCAGCTCATTTCCAAATGAAAATCTGGGAGAAGCTGAGCTAGTCTTGTCTCAAGTGTCTTATGTCTACAGGATGTAAGTTAGATATAAGATGCAGAATTCCAATAAGGGTTTACTACCTTTTCAGAAATGGAATTCTCTTGTCTAAGGAATTGTGTCCTGAGACACCTCAAGAAGTTGAGGACATGAGACATATGCCCTATTCAGTAGGGTTGTCAGTAAGTATCAATCAAATCCAGGATTTGATCTCTGAAGTGTCGTTATGTACATCCTCCAGTATCTTAGGAGAACGAGGTTCTATATGCTCGTGTATGGTGCTGAGGTTTGGATCCTTATAAAATACACTGACATAGATTTTAAACTGATTAAGATTTGAGGAAATCTACATCAGTATCTGTGTTCACTCTTAATGGAGGAGCTATAGTACGACTTATCTGCAGTCACGACCATATAGGCCGATAAGAAGTTGCTTATGAAGCACCGATAGAGACTGTATGACTTAGGAAGTTCAAGTCTAATTTGGAAGGTGTTCCAAATCTGAACTAGCCTGGTGCAAGACAAGCAAACACATTGAATCTAAAGGATATTGCAGATTTATTCACAAAGGCTCTCTCGGCTAAAGTGTATGAGGGTCATCTAGATGGTCTAGGTCTACGAGTTATGTACAAAGATGTAATCTAGGGCAAGTGGGAGAAGTGTAATGGGTATAGTGATACCATTATGTAATGGGTATAGTGATGCCCTAGTTTATTGTATTTGTACATTGTAAATACGTTTTATGTATTATACATGTATTTATACACCCACTGTTGGGATAGATTATTGTACATTCCCACTAAACTAGATTTTTAGTCCAAGTGGGAGTTTGTTGGGTTTTATGTCCTAAAACCCGTAGATAGTGAATGATTAACGAATTATACACTTGTATCAATAAAATGTTATTGAGGTTTATGTAATAATGTGTTATTGTCATATTAAGTCTAGAATTTCACAATATGACCCAAATCCAATAAACTAAGATCCAAGGTTGTTTACATGTAACTTGAACTAGCATGTGGGGACATACGGGGATTGGTGTTGAAGTAACAACCTAAAAAGTCTATAGTACAGGGATAAGGCTGGGTACCTTATCTTGGTAACACTATGTGATACGGTCCGCTTTGTATTCGATACAGACGTATTGATCCAAGGCGTCCATGTAGGAGACATGCGAGCGGGGGGTATCCTATGCAATGAGTTTGCAAAAGACCGGACCACGAAATAGTAAACCACTAGATGTAACACCGTTAACTAGTTAGGTTACTGTTTCAATAGGATGACCTAGGTAACTCAATCTTAATCCTGAGTGTGTCATGAACTCCTTCTCACGAGGGATTGTCCTTTGATTAGTACGGGTGAGAGTGGCCTGCACGCCGACTCAATAGGCCTACCTTCTTGGGGACAACACCGAGTGGGGGGCTGGGGACATGACAATACAAGATGGAATTCACTCCTTCCCCTATTGGGGCAAGTAGATGTGTGTTCCCTTAAGGGCTGATTCCGAGGCTTGAACAAAGGCGCGTCGTCATCTCCTGGCCCGAGAGGATCTCCTGTATAGTGGTTGGACCCTAAACAACTTGTTCATTAGAGGGATCAGTGGTACTTAAGGATCCAGAGGTAACCCAGGGGTAAAACAGTAATTTGACCCAGCTGGCGTTACGAACACTCGTGAAGGATTGACTTACTGTTATTAGTCAATATCCGTGGACACAGAAATATTCTACAGTGAAAAGAGTGCAGCTGTGGGTCTTTAGTGGAGTGACCTACAGTTAACGAATGTTGACTAATTTGGTTAATGAGTTTGGCCAATTAGTCTCGTATCGTTGGAGCTTCTGATCTGTAGGTCCATTAGGTCCACCTGCTAGCTCGTAAAGGATTCTCAGGTTAAATAGTCTTTAATAGAATTTGAAGTGTGTTCAAATTCATTAAGGGAATTATATTGTATATGATACAATTAAGATAATGTATGAAGATACATTATAATATATGTTTAATTAGTGAATTAAACTTTATAATATAAAATTAATTTTGGATGTGATTCAAAATTAATTAATGAGAGAATTAAATATTTGAAGGGGTTCAAATATTAAATATGAATTGGATTCGTATTGGAACTATAAGTTATATTTAATGTGAATAAGATTCATATTAAAACTATAGTTTATGAGAGAATTATTTGAATATGATTCAAATAGTAAATTAATTAAATATAAGATATTTAATTAATGAATTAATTAATTGGAGAATTAATTAATTTAATTAAATTAAATTTGATTTAATTAATTCTATAGTTCATAATTAATGTACATTGGATGCACATTAAAACTATAGGTTAAGTGAGAGAGACATATTTGAATTTGATTCAAATATAATATTAAATTAAATATATGATATTTAATTAGTTAGTTGAATTAATTCGATTAAATATGATTTAATTGAATTTAAAACTATATGTTATAATAAATTTAATTGAATATTGATTTGGTTAAATTAATTTAAGTTAATTTGTATAATATATAGTTTTAAATATATATTAATTTAATGGTTAAATTGATATGGATTGAGGAATGAGGTTTTGACACCTCATTGGGGAGTTACACAATTGTAGCTCCCCACTCTCCTTCAACCAACGGCGGTTGTGGGATTACAGAGGTTCTTCTCAGCATTCTCATGATACTCTCTTTCTTGCAAGTTTTCTCTCAAGATCCTCTCAAAAGAAAAGAAAATTACAGCAAGGTTAATGCTGAAACTTTCTTCCCTTTTCCAAGACAAACGAGATCCCACAATCTCTACTTCAGTAATCCAGAGGATAGTGGGTGTTCTTTGATGGTGGTGTTCTTGGAGAGGTCAATGACGAATCGTTCGTGTTTTTGGAGCATAGTGCAGAGACGCTTTGTGCATCAACAAGTAAGTTTCTCAAATTCTAAATCGTTTAGAATTTAGAATTGCATGCTTAATCTGTTTAGATTATAGAATTGTTCTGTAATTTTAAGGCCAATGTATCGGTATTTCTATGAAACCCAATTAAGAACGAAACGATCTGATACACGCTTCCGCTGCGTAGGATTTTTATTCCTTCAGTCTTATGATTATTTCCGCTGCGATAGGTCTTTATCCCTTCGAGGTGGACCTGATGAACGTATAGATCTGAAGCTCCAACGATACAACATTAACTGGCTAAACTCATTAACCAAGTTAATCAACATTCTTTAACTGTGGGTCACTCCACTAAAGACCCACAACTGCACTCTTCTCACTGTAGAATATTTCTGTGTCCACGGATATCGACCAATACATTAAGGCAATCCTAAACGAGTGTTCGTAACACCAGTTGGGTCAAATTACCGTTTTACCCCCGAGTTACCTCTGGATCCTTAAGTACCACTGATCCCTCTAATGAACAACCTTTTTAGGGTCCAACAACTAAACAGAAATTCCTCTCGAGCTAGGAGAGGACAGCGCGCTTTTGTTCAAGCCCTGGAATCAGCCCTTAAGAGAACACACATCTCTTTACCCCAATAGAGGAAGGAGTGAATTCCATCTTGTACTGTTATATTTGCAACCCCCACTCGGTCTTGTCCTTAAAACGGTAGGATTATTGGGTCGGCGAATAGGCCACTCTCACCCATACAAATCTAAGGACAATCCCTCCTGAAAAGGGGTTCATAACAGACTCAGGATTGAGATTGAGTTACCTAGGTCATCCTATTGAAATATGAACCTAAACTAGTTAACGGTGTTACATCTAGAGTCTATTTCGTCGTCTGGTCTTATGCAAACTCATTGCATAGGATACCCCCACTTACATGTCTTCTACATGGATGCTTTGGATCAATGCATCTGTATCGAATACACAGTGGGTCGTATCACATAGTGTCACCAGCATAAGGTGCCCAACCTTATCCCTATACTATAGAGCATTTAGGTTGTTACTTGAACATCGATCCCCGTATACCCCCACATACTAGTCCAAGTTTCATTTAAAAAACCTTGGATCTTAGTTTATTGGATTTAGGGTTAATTAATGCAAACTCGATTATCCAATAACAAATTACCGAATCACTCAAATAACGCTTTATGGAGGTCAATTAATTTGTTTCATTTACTATCTATGAGTTTTAGGAAATAAAACCCAACAATGAGTTTGCATAAGACCGAACCGAAAAATAGTGACCACTAGATGTAACACCGTTGACTAGCTTAGGTTTTTATTTCGATAGAATGACCTAGGTAACCCAATCTCAATCCTGAGTCTGTTATGAACCCCTTTTCAGGAGCGATTATCCTTAGATTTGTATGGGTGAGAGTTGCCAGTTCAGCGACTCAATAATCCTGCCAGTTCAGCGACTCAATAATCCTACCAGTTCAGGGGCAAGACCGAGTGGGGGTTGGGAACATGAGATGAAATTCACTCCTTCCCCTATTGGGGAAAGTAGATGTGTGTTCCCTTAATGGTTGATTCCGGGTCTTGAACAAAGGCGCATTGTAACGCCCCAGGCCCAGGATTCGGAATCTGGATTCAGCCCTTAACGGCCCCGGCATTCCCCTGCGACCTGACCACGCCACCATACTTGTCTGATACTACTTCTAAGATTGAAGACTGTCCCCACAAACAACCACGGGGTCCTTTTAGCATGCTTTGTCCTCACTCACATGCTTCCTAGGAAAATTCCTAGGAGGTCACCCAACATAGAACTTCTCCAAGCTAAGCACGCTTAACTTCAAAGTTCCTATGATTGAGCCACCGAAAAGGAAGGTGCACCTTGTTCGTATAGGTAGTATCTATCAATTCTTTTAAGCTTATCTTGACTATACTTTCATGTCCTCAGGATCCCTCTCATTCGGATGTGATCTCGGTTCATTCATGTACCCCTCCTAACTTCGGGCGTCACGTGCCCACCAGCTTCCGCTTGGTTCGTCCCCGAACCACATCCTACTGGGAGAGGTTCGGCTCTGATACCATCTGTAACGCCCCAGGCCCAGGATTCCGAATCCTGGGAATTTTCCTAGGAAGCATGTGAGTGAGGACAAAGCATGCTAAAAGGACCCCGTGTTGGTTTGTGGGGACAGTCTTCATTCTTAGAAGTAGTATCAGACAAGTATGGTGGCGTGGCCAGGTCGCAAGGGAATGCCGGGGCCGTTAAGGGCCGAATCCGGATTCCGAATCTTGGGCCTGGGGCGTTACAGATGGTATTAGAGCAGAACCTCTCCCAGTAGGATGTGGTTCGGGGACGAACCAAGGCGGAAGCTAGTGGGAATGTAACACCCGAGTTAGGAGGGGTACATGAATGAACTGAGGCCACATCCGAATGAGAGGGATCCTGAGGACATGAAAGTATAGTCAAGATAAGCTTAAAATAATTGACAGATACTACCTATACCAACAAGGTGCACCTTCCTTGTCGGTGGCTCAATCATAGGAACTTTGAAGTTAAGCGTGCTTAGCTTGGAGAAGTTCTATGTTGGGTGACCTCCTGGGAATTTTCCTAGGAAGCATGTGAGTGAGGACAAAGCATGCTAAAAGGACCCCGTTTTGGTTTGTGGGGACAGTCTTCAATCTTAGAAGTAGTATCAGACAAGTATGGTGGCGTGGCCAGGTCGCAGGGGAATGCCGGGGCCGTTAAGGGCCGAATCTGGATTCCGAATCCTGGGCCTGGGGCGTTACACGCGTCGTCCTCTCGTGGCCCGAGAGGAACTCCTGTTTAGTGGTTAGCTCCTAAAAAACTTGTTCATTAGAGGGATCATTGGTACTTAAGGATCCAGAGGTAACCCAGGGGTAAAATGGTAATTTGACCCAGCTGGTGTTACGAACACTCGTGAATGATTGACTTACTGTATTGGTCGATTTCCGTGGACAAAGAAATATTATACAGGGAGAAGAGTGCAGTTGTGGGTGTTTAGTGGAGTGACCCACAGTTCACGAATGTTGATTAACTTGGTTAATGAGTTTAGCCAGTTAATCTAGTATCGTTGGAGTTTCTAATCTGTAGGTCCATTAGGTCCACCTGCTAGCTCGTAACGGGTGCTGAGATTAATTAGTCTTGAATATTAAGGGAATTTTAGTTAATTGTATTTGATACGAATTAATATAATGTATAGAGATATATTATAGTTTAATTAGTGAAATAAACTTTGTAATAAAATTAATTTTGGATGTGATTCAAAATTAATTAATGAGAGAATTATATATTTGAAGGAGTTCAAATATTCACTATGAATGAGATTCATATTGAACTATAGGTTAAAAAATAATATGAATAGGGATTCATATTAAAACTATAGTATATGAGAGAATGTGAATTTAATTAAATATGTGATATTTGATTAATTCATAAATTAATTAACTGGAGAATTAATTAATTTAATTTAATTTGGTTAAATGTGATTGAATCAAATTAGTTCTATATTAAATAATTAATGTACATGTGATGCACATTAAAACTATAGGTTAAATGAGAGAGATACATTTGAATATGATTCAATTGTAAAATTAATTAAGTATATGATATTTAATTAATGTGGGAACAATTAATTTAGATGGCCTAATTAATTCAATTGAATTAAAACTTTATATTATAATTAATTTAATTAAATTTAGTTTAATTAAATTATTTTATAATTATCTGGATTAATAATTATTATAAGATAATAATTAACGGCCCAGATGTTGTTGATTCCAATCAACGGTCGATATCATTTAGGGAAGTTAATTGTAACTTCCCTTCCCATTTTACGTATGGGTAGGGGTCTTGGTCTCTCTCTCAAATCGTGGATCAGTTGACCGAAAGTGCCTCTCCCTCTCAAACACAAGATTCTCTTAATTTCTCTAAAAAAACACTGCAGTGTTTTCTTGCTGAAAATTCCCTTCGAGATTACATGATCCTACCATCAAATCTCTCCTGAGAGATATAGCGGCTGCTCGCGATTGGTTGTGTTCGTTTGAGGAATTCGTTGTACGACATTTGGAGCATATTGCAGTGCGATCTTCGGTCTCCAAAGTCATGTAAGTTCTTCAAATCTAAAGAGTTCATAACTCGTAACAACATGCTTAATCTAATTTTATAGGAGTTGTTTCTGTAATATATATTTGCAAATGTATTGGTTTTTTCGATTAAAAATTTAATACGAGGCGGTGTGATATGTTTCCGCTGCCAAAGATTTTTATTCCTTCAGAGCCAACACCTGACTTGGTGGATATGTCCCTCAGTGTTCATCCCTTACTTAGGTTCCAAACTTGAAATTGAAACCAAGCAAAAGTGGGGGTGACACGTATAAGGTAGCGCCAACACCTAACTTGGAGGATGTGTCCCTCAGTGTTCATCCCTTTCTTAGCTTCCAAACTTTAAATTGAAACCAAGCAAAAGTGGGGGTGACACTTATAAGGTTTAATGTGAGATTGAACTTTATTAATTGAGAGAATAATATATTTGAAGGAGTTCAAATATATGACTAATAATTATATAATATTTAATTAGTGAATTAATTAATTAATTATGAATTTGTTAATTATTCAATTTAGTTGAATTAAATGTGATTTAATTGAACTATAATATATGAGAGATATATTAGAATATGATTCTAATATGTAATTAATTAAATATGAATGACATTTAATTAATTTTTGAATTAATTACTTTCTAAATTTAATTTAGTTAAATATGATTTAATTAAATTAAAACTATAGATTAATTTTAATGTGAATATGATTCATATTAAAACTATAGGTTATAAGAGAGATGCACATGTGAATATGATTCAAATGTTTGATTAATTAAATATGTGATATTTAATTGGTCAGAGAATTAATTAATTGTGAATTGATTAATTGCATAGTTTAATTAATCTGATTAAATGTGATTTAATTAAGATTAACTAAAACTATATATTATGTGAGGGAAATGCATTTAAATATGATTTAAATGTACATATGTTTAATTATTTAATGTGATTAATTAGTTAACATTTAATTAATTATATTAAATATGTTTTATTTAATTAATTAAATTTTAAATAAAAAACCTCTCCCCCTCACTCAAATCTAAGATCTCACGTCTGAAGGGATCTAGGTGTGCATCTACATTTCTACGTTTTGAGATCTAACAAGATCTCTAATTTCTCTCTCACTCTCTCATCAATTCTCTCTCAAGTCCAAGAAAGGCAGAGAATAATTTTCTCTGTAAAAAAAACTTCCCAAAACTAAAGACGATCCCACCATCCGGTTCTCAATCTTAGAGGATAGCGGGGAAGACCATGTGGTGGTGTTTTTTGTTGTTACAGAACATTCAAGAAGGTGTTCTTAAATTTAGAGTCGTCAGACGACGGTGTGTTTGCTTAACCTTAAATTTTGTAGAATTATGAATTTTGAAAATTTCCAATGTATTGGTATTTTGATGAACCAAATTTAAATACGATACGGTCGAATTGCTTTTGCTTTAACGGAATTGGGAATTCCAATCCTTCACTGACTTGGTGGATGTGTCCCTCAATGTTCATCTGTTACTTAGCTTTCAAACTTGAAATTGAAACCAAGCAAACGTTGGAGCGACACTTATAAGGTAGGGCCAACACCAGACTTGGTGGATGTGTCCCTCATTGTTCATCGCTTAATTAGCTTTCAAACTTGAAATTAAAACCAAGCAAAAATGGGGGTGTAACTTATAAGGTAGGTCTAACACTTGACTTGGTGGATGTGTCCCTCAGTGTTCATCCCTTACTTAGGTTTCAAACTTTAAATTGAAACCAAGAAAAAGTGGGGGTGACACTTATAAGGTAGGGGCAACACCTGACTTGGCCGATGTGTTCCTCAGTGTTCATCCCTTACTTAGCTTCCAAACTTGAAATTGAAACCAAGCAAAAGTGGGGTGACACTTATAAGGTAGGGCCAACACCTGACTTAGTGGATGTATCCCTCAGTGTTCATCCTTTACTTAGTTTCCAAACTTGAAATTGAAAAACAAGCAAAAGTGGGGGTGACAGTTAAAAGTTAGGGCCAACACCTGACTTGGTGGATGTGTCCCTCATTGTTCATCCCTTACTTAGCTTTCAAACTGGAAATTGAAAGGAAGCAAAAGTGGGGGTGACACTTATAAAGTAGGTCCAACACGTGACTTGGTGGATGTGTCCGTCAGTGTTCATCCCTTACTTAGGTTCCAAACTTGAAATTGAAACCGAGCAAAAGTTGGGGTGACACTTATAAGGTAGGGCCAACACCTGACTTGGTGGATGTGTCCCTTAGTGTTCATCCTTTACTTAGCTTCCAAACTTGAAATTGAAACCAAGCAAAAGTGGGGGTGACACTTGTAAGGTAGGGCCAACACCTGACTTGGTTGATGTGTCCCTCAGTGTTCATCCCTTACTTAGCTTCCAAACTTGAAATTGAAAACCAAGTAAAAGTGGGGGTGACACTTATAAGGTAGGGCCAACACCTGACATGGTGGATGTGTCCCTCAGTGTTCATCCTTTACTTAGCTTTCAAACTTGAAATTGAAACCAAGCAAAAGTTGGGGTGACACTTATAAGGTAGGGCCAACACCGGACTTGGTGGATGTGTCCCTTAGTGTTCATCCCTTACTTAGCTTCCAAACTTGAAATTGAAACAAAGCAAAACCTTGAACTTGAACTTAAAGTACTCGAAGTGAGAAAAGCTCGAACTGAACTTGAAAAGAATAAAGCTCCAAAGTTCAACTTAAAGTACTTGAAGTTATGAAAGCTTGAACTTGAACTTTGATGTGGTGACCGCAAGTGCACGGGTCGTCAAGTAGTAAAAGAAACGGTAAGTAAACCGAATATCGTATCCACAGGGAGAAATGTAAATTCAGGCGAAGCAATAATCTAAACAATAAAAATTACTAAGGTTGCCTATTATCTAAGGAATTCAGGTTGATGAAAGAAGGAAACAAAAATTAAACAAAGCAATAAAGTAATTTTGATCAATCAATTTAATGACAAATGAGGGCGATGAAGTCAATTGAGAGGCAGGTTTTTGAATTCCAAAATACAGTTTAATAATTATTCTGATTACTAAATATCGTGTCCGACTAATTGTAGATCTAGAATCTTCTTTGATGACATAGGTTTTTCTGTCAGTTTCCCCTAATTATAATTAACTCAATTTAACAACCTAAGTGTCCTTAGCACTATTAAATGGGCTAATTAATAAGTCCTTATTCATTATTGATCTCTTAGCCTAATCAACTAATCTCGTTGTCACTACGAGCAATTAAGCCTAGTTGGATGTGTTATGATCTGACTTAGTTTCTCTCCGTCGAGTTTCCACTAAGTATCGATTCACTATAAAATTAGCCAGAATTCATAGAGCATAAAGAACACCCAAACAAATAACTAGTAAATTTGGACACAATATAAGGCAATCAAAATAACATTATAACTCTATTTCTTCATTCAAGACCCGTAAGCTGGGAGTTTAGCTATACGTTGTCACTATGAATACCAAAATTTCCCGTCTATACATTGTAAAAACAGTAAATGAACAAGAATAGGGAATAGGAACTAAACCGACGATGAATCCCTTGCTTACGCCGTGATCCGCCGCGAAACAAGCTCCCGATCTTCCCCAAAAAATGCCCAAAAAAAAGGATTTAAGCACTCCTCTCACTCACTCTTATCCCTGATCTCCTAAAAAATGGATCAAAGAGCCTTTAAATGATGCTGAGAATGCTTGCTTGATGTCCAAAGCTAAGGTCAAAATCGCATCTTAAATAGAGCTCCAGGGGGTACAGCGTCGCGATGCTGTGACGTAATTTTCTTGGTGCTCAAGTTGTTTCGGAGTCGCGACACTGATGAATAGCGTCTCGACGCCATCCTTCGGCTGGGACTTTCCAGATTTGATTTTGGGTTGATTTCATCAATTCTTGGCCCAATTCTTTCATTCTCAAGGTCTTGGACTTCTCAAATTGACCCATCTTGATTTTCCATGATTGCATCATCATAAATTGGGCCACTTCTTCTCCTTTTTCTCCAAAAAATTATCAAAAAACTCATAGGGACAAAAATTCATAATTAAACATATTTGAACATTAAAACCACAATAAAACCCAACAAAAACTCTTAAATCTAAGGATAAATTGATAGCATTTATGCATGCTATCAAACTTGAAACGAGCAAAGCTTGAATTTGAACTTAAAGTACTTGAAGTGAGGAAAGCTCGAACTTGAACTTGAAACGAGCGTAGCCCCGAACTTGAACTTAGAGTACTTGAAGTGATGAAATCTTGAACTTGAGCTTGAAACAAGCAAGGCTTGAATTTGAATTTGAAGTACTTGAAGTGAGGAAAGCTTGAACTTGAACTTGAAGCGAGCGAAGCCCTGAACGTGAACTTAGAGTACTTGAAGTGATGAAAGCTTGAACTTGAACTTGAAACAAGGGAAATGATAGCGAGCATAACTAGCTATTTTTCCCTAATTAATTTAGCTAGTCTTTGATATTTAATTGGCCAAATTTATGCATTTTAGTGTTTTATTTGTAGGAAATATGTATTGGAGCTAGATTGAGAAATTGGAGTTATTTGGGCGTTTAGGATGCGAAAAGAGGCCAAAGAAACGAAGAAAATCAAAGTTGGAAGCTTATTGATTAGTCCAAACCGAAGACCAGCGTCGAGACCCTAGTTTCTGGGCGTCTCAAAGTTCAAGTAGAAGACACAACGTCGTGACGCTGTGTCAATATCGACTCGACGATCTCGAAGATTTCCAAAACAGAATGAGCGGTATCCCGACAGTGTTGCGACGCTGCCCCTATAGCATCACGACGCTGTCGACTTTTTTCCTATAAATAGAATGCGAGTAGGGCTGGCCAAAGGGACCTCTTTTGATGCAATTTTGGTCTAAATTTCGACTAATACCTTATGTGGGAGCTGAAGCGATTTGGAGGAGCGGGATTCGAAGGCTCGGGTCGTGGAGAACCTGACGACGACGTGCGATTTCTTCGACTTAGCGTTTAATCTCTTTTCCTCTTGATTTTAGTTAGTTTTAATGGTTGTTTTAGGCTTAGCTTATATCGTAACGCGTTTGTATGAGTAGCTAAGTTCTTAATCTTAGGGATTGATGTAGCCATTTGGGCAATTTTGGATTGATTTATGGATGTATTTCATGCTTTCATTTATGCATAATGTGATCTTAACGCTTTCAATTTACCAGCCATAAATTGATTGATGATTGTGTTTAAATCTTGCTCGGGAGAGGGGATTTAACTTAGAAATCGTTATGCATGACTAGGATTAATCTTGAGATCGGGAGATAATAGATAATTCTAGAAATCGTTAAAAAGGACTAACCTTAAAGCCTTGCATGTTAGTGAATTTAGATAGGAATATTGGATTCTTTGCATGTGAGAGGATTATGTATGCTCGGGAGAGATATGTATGATTGTAGTATTCCAAGATTTATGAATCTTAGCATGTTAATTATCCATCAATTAATCCATAATCTCAATTGGTGAAATCAACTCCCTAAGACTTTTGCCATCAATTGATTGTCACACTTTTAGCTTTGTGTTAATTTTCATTATTTATTTCACTAAGTTTGGTTCCCTAAATAAAATTGGACTTGAGTATTTTCGGTAATTAAATTGATTAGAAACCCAATCCCGAGGACGACATTTGAATTAAAATTCACTATATTATAACTTGGCACGTACACTTGCGGTAAGCAATTTGCGCATCAAGTTTTTGGCGCCGTTGCCGGGGATTGACATATTTAATCAATTTAATATCGTAGAAAAATTGTCCGGTCTTAATTTACGGTGTATTTTTGTTTTTGTTATTTTTATTTTTTATTTTTAGGTAGATTGCATTTTTTTCCTTATTTGTTTCCTTTCCATATTTAGTTTTTCCTTATTTGTGTAGATTTTCCATAGATAGAATTTTCCTTTTTAAAGTTATCCTTATTAGATGAATTTTTCCTTATTTGTTAGTTTCCTAAATTGTTTTTTTTTTGTCATATTTGCTTTTTGTAGTCCTTATTTGTTTATCTTTTCCTTTCATAGATTACATTTTCCTTATTTAGATTTAGTTATTTCCTTTTCTAGTTTTTTTCCTTATTTAATTTCTTTCCTTTTCTTTTATTTTCCTTTTTAGGTTAGATTAGTTTGTGCATGCGAAAGGTTAGGGAGTTGGCCTTAGTTCCCTTTGACCCTGAGATAGAGAGGACTTATAATAGACTTCGAAGGGAGAACCAAGCAAATCTCATCCAAATGGTCAGTCCTAACCCTGAGGAGCCTAAGCCAATCATGGACTATTTTCAACCGGTCTTTCAGGAGCAACAATCGGGGATTGTCTATGCCTCGATCAATGCTAATAATTTCGAGTTGAAAATTGGTCTCATTCAAATGGCTCGAGACTGTGCTTATCGAGGATCACCCACGGAGGATCCAAACTCTCTGTAACGACCCGAACTCTTAAATAGCCTTTCAGGGACCGTTACGACAATGCATGCTTTGGAGGCCTTTTTAAATAAAAATATTTTAAAACATAAACACTTAATTTAAATAGAAACTTTAAAACAAAACTTTTATTCGGGATCCCTAATTTTAAAGGTTTAAAATAATCTTAAATAATTTCTAAAATATAAATGTACATGGCCTCTAGAAAATTTCTCAAACGAATTTACAAATGAAGTAAAACAGAGTTCTTAAAGCGGAAGAAAAATAAAATATGAAGTTCCTGGTTCCTTCATGGCTGCCTAACGGATTCTCATCAGTCACCTTGCACCTACCTTTGCCTTTACCTGAAAAAAATTATTTTTGAAAAGAATGAGTATTTAAAATACTCAGTAAGTGACTTTACTATTGAGGTTGGGTCACACTTTAAAAACATTTTAAAAATCAACAACAAATATCTTTTTGGTGGCTCTAAACTTTATTTTAACTTACTAATGAGAAAGAATATACATCAATTTCATGCATATCCTAGACACATCAATTTCATGTGTCTCCTACGGAGGTCGTCAATTTCACAAACCTCGACTTGGGTACATCAATTTCATGTCCCTAAGTCCTGTGTAGGCATCTCTGAATGTACATCAATTTCATGTACACTTATAAAACTCATAAAATAATTAAAATTCATTCATTTAATGGAATTTTGAGAGACCACTAGCTCAATTATTTCAGATATCAACAAATACAAGCAATAATAATAAAGTTTGTGTTTTCAACAATTTTCATAAACGCATACGTAATTAAAATCATAGATTTTTCATGCACAATTTTCATGCTTTTAACAATAATAATAAATTTCATGAACAACTCATAAGCAGGAAAATTTTAGAAAATCAAACACGCACACCCAATTAAAAAAAGTTCAACAGTAAGTCCACTTACCTTGGCTTAAATATTCTTGATCTAGAATTTCGAGTAATTCGAGCAAAGCCAACCTCGACCTTAATCAACTGATTACTTTCCAAAACAAAATAATGCTTGCTGGACGAACTTCAAATTTCTCCAAGATTCAACGATTTTTGGTTCCAATCGCCACTCTCGAAAGTGCTAAAAAACGCCGGAATAAGTTGCTAGTCGCCGACCCACTGTGCACCCACACCGAGAACACTGCAGGTCACGTGAATTGGCTGCTACAGTCATCGAAAATCCCTGCTACACGTTGCACAGTCGGAAGAGACAACCACGAATGAAACTGCCGCTCGCTGCTAATCCCCACGCGATGCCGCCGCGCACTGGAAGGGCGAACTGCCACTCGCTACTGCTCCCCACGCGACACCGCCGTGCACCGGATCTGAGGAACGCCGCCACTGCACCACCGTCACGAGCTGCCGAACCAAGGAGAAAGAAACCGTCGGAAGTCGCGGACTGGGACTGCTCGCCGGAAGAGAAGACGCGCCGTCGAGGAGCTCAACGGAGGAAAAGACGCGTGTCGTCGAGGATCGCCGCAGATGGGTTCTGGTTCTTGAGGGTTGCCGTCGGGTGCTTAAGGTGAGTGGGGAAGAAGAATGGTGAAGAAGACACTCCTAGGGTTGCGTGCGTGACTTCAAAATATTTACAAAAACGCCCCCTTTCATCCTTTTACTTTAAGGAAACACAAAGATCAAGATAAATCCTATTTTCCCACTAATTTTCAAATCTTTAATTTTTGAAAATTTCCCTCTAAATTCCAAATTAACTCCAACTTAGGAAATTTGAAATTTATCTCAAATTACGGGTGTTACACTCTCACCTGAAATCCTTCCTAGACATTTGTGGGACAATAAAATTAAATGGAGTTTCTGAAGATGTCATTCGCTTACGTTTATTTCCTTTTTCTTTGCAGGACAAAGCTCGTGACTGGTTGCAATCAATTTCACCTGGAAGAATCACTACCTGGGATGCTTTGGTTCAGGCATTCTTGAAGGAATTCTTTCCCCCTACTAAGACGGTCAAGCTGAGGACCGAAATTGGGACGTTCCAGTAGAAGTTTGATGAGCAGCTGTTCGAGACCTGGGAGCGTTACAAAGAGTTGCTGAGGAAGTGCCCTCAGCATGGTTATCCTGACTGGTTACAAATCCAACTCTTTTATAACGGTCTTAATCCCAGTACTAAAACCATCGTTGATGCAGCTGCAGGTGGGACTCTGTTGTCCAAGACCGTGGAGAATGCGCGCATAGTTCTAGAGGATATGGCCACCAACAACTATCAGTGGCCATCTGCGGTTTGCATCGAAAAAGATTACTGCTGGTGTGTTTGAAATGGACAACGTAAGTTCATTTCAGGCCCAGCTGTCTTCCCTTGCTAATGCTTTTATGAAATTTTCTGGTACAGGGAGTGCTCCATCTATCGAGTCTGCAGCTGCCCCCGCATCTCAATCTCAAGAGGAGAATTTAGAGCAGGTTCAGTATGCTTCGAATTTTAATTCTAGGGGATATAATAATAATTCTACACCTACACACTATCACCCTAGCAATAGAAACCATGAGAACTTCTCTTATGCTAATACTAAAAATGTGTTAAATCCTTCTGGTTTTACCCCTCCTAAGCAAGAAAATAAATAGTCTTTGGAGGATCTTGTTGGAGCTTTTATTGTAGAATCTAGTAACAGGACGAACAAGCTAGAGGAGGTCGTGATTGCCATAAACACCACAGTAAATGGTCATAGTGTAGCAATAAAGAACATTGAAACTCAGTTGGGACAACTGGTAAGTGTTGTCAACACCATGAACAAGGGTAAGGCCCCAACTGAACAGGGAAAATCTCATCTAGAGTACTACAAAGCCATCGTTGTGCATCACGAGGAGGAAACTCAAGTAGTTGAGGAGCAGGAGACTACTGAACCAGAGGAACTTACTGAAGAAACTGAAGAGGGCACCACCTCAAACGAAGCTGAAAAGCTTAATCCTGAGCCCTCTATCCCTTCCCCTACTGTTATAGCCCCTAAATTGAAGAAAAAGAAAAAGAAGAATTCAAAAGCTCAATTTGGAAAATTTTTAGATGCTTTTATGGGTTTGAATGTTAATATTCCTTTTGCAGATGTCCTGGAGCAGATGCCTCACTACAGGAAGTTCATGAAGGAGTGACTCATAAAAAAGAAGAAGGATAAGCAAATGGAGACAGTGTACCTTGCATCAACATGCAGTGCTCGCGTTCAGCAGAAAGTACCAGAGAAATTGACTGATCCAGGGAATTTTACTATTCCTTGTAATTTTGGTACATATTCTTGTAGAGCATTATGTGATCTAGGGGCTAGCATAAATATAATTCCTTTTTCATTGTGCAAAAGGCTAAATATAGGAGAAATAAAATCTACTACTTTTAGGCTCCAGTTGGCTGACCAATCTGTTGTTAGTCCACATGGAATTGTGGAGAATGTGCTGATTAAAGTAGGTAGATTTTTCCTTCCTGTTGATTTCTTTGTTTTGGATATCAAAGAGAATCCTGTCATGCCTATCATATTAGGGAACCATTCTTTGCTACAGGGAGAGTTATAATTGATATTGAGCGTAGGATCATTAGAGTCCAACAGGAGGAGGAGATCCTAAAAGCTTTCGAGGACCCTCAGAACACATCGGAGACCATGTTGGTGGGTTACAGAAAAGGTGCTAGGAAGAGCACCAGTGATGCAACACCTGACATTAGACCACCATGATGCCTATTTGGTCAACACGTCGAGCTAATGACGTTAAACAAGCGCTTATGGGAGGCAACCCAAGTAAGTTCAGTTGTGTTTTTCTTTTTGCTTTTGATTTGCTCTTTGTTTTTGTTTTATAGGTCTTATGATCCCGTGGCTTTTGGCTTGCAAGCATCCATGAGAAGGTCATCATCATTCCAGGACAGTATTGTTCACTCCTTTCATTCTTTTATTGTTCTCATGATTGATTATGCTTTATTGATTTATACATTGAGAACAATGCATGTTTTAAATTAGGGGGTGGAATGTTATATTTGAGGAGCCCTTGAGCATCTGAGTTCGAGCTAATTTTTTTTAGCTTTCTTTGAATCTAGCATATGGTTGTTTTGTGGATACTATTTTTGCTTGACTATGATTTCCTAGGATAGGTTTTCTTGTCAATTTTTAATCTTTTGATGAGTTGTAAGCATGAGTGCCCAAAAAGGGAGACTTTTTAAACTTTTTCAAGGAGATGTCTTGCATGAGTAGAGTATTTTCCTTGGTTAGAATATGACTTGAATGCTTATGAGCGAATTATTAGGTTCATATCCTTGTTGTCACCTCGATAGGTGTAGGGCAGAGCTAAAGAGTTAATTAATTTTTGCAAATTAGCATGTTTAATCTTACCTAGGAAGAAAGAAAAGAACATATGCTTACAATGATCATGAAAGAAAAAAAATCATTCTTTTCTTTACTTTAAAAAAAAAAATAATAATGAAATCATATGAGCTCAATATGCAATGTGTAATAATGTTTTAGGCAAAAAGAGCTACCCATGTTGTGAACAGTTAGGCCAACTGATAAGGGTAAAAAATATACCTATTTTACCCTTATATTTAGCTCATTTTTTAGTCAAATATTGCATGTTTAGGTCAATTTTACTGTTCCTGAGCTCGAAATATGTTAAAGTTGATAAGTTAGGGTGATGAGATTCACTTTTATCAAATTGTACTCATTTGTGCTTAAAAATACTTAATTTTATGAGAATTTGACTAAGTTTGTTGTTGTGCAGGAAAACAGTGGAAATGCTGGAATCTGCCCAGAAATGCGACCGCATTTCTAGGAAGGCAAAATGAAATGCGACCGCATTTCTGGAAAAACTGAGACCGTTCCGAGTCATCCGCGGGTCGTTGTTGACAAGTCTTCTTTGCACCTAACCGGTTGTTTTGACCCCGAAACTGACTGGGCTACCTTCCAGCACCTATTTCGCAGCTCCTCAACCATTTTCTACACTATATAAGCTTGAGATTCGAAGTCAAATTCAAGCAGAACTCATTTGGAAGAAGAGGGTGGTGACAGAACCCTAGTTGACGCCTATGAGTATGGATGCCCGAGGTCTTTCTTAGATGACTAAATTCTAACCTGAGTTAGACATCAAACCTTAGGGTTTGTAGGGATTTTCACGCATTCCCACTTGTAAAAGCGAGAGAGTGGAGTGTTTTAGCGAACTCTAGAAGGATTGAGTAAATAGAAAAACACATAATATTTAGCTATCTCCTTTATTTCCAGCTTTTGATACTTTTCATTATTCTGTATTCTTTACATTCTTATTTCAATGAAAATGTATTCATTTGCACTTTATCTCACAATGAGTAGCTAAATTCCGTTGAGGGGTTCAATGTGGTGAATTCCCTTATGGTTTAATGGCTTGAAATTGTTTTATTTGCTTAAGTTTCTATTCAATGCATGTCATTTTTTATTGATTATCATTCTAATCTTGCTGAGTTTAACTTGATCACTTAGACTTTGCATGCTATGTGAGTTTGATCTCGAAAGGGACAGACGATATTGGTTCTCATTGATGTGGACTTTTCCTACCGCAAGCGCACGGGTCAAGTAATAATATAGTGAATGTAATTCGAATGTCGTCCTCTGGATTGGATTTTTAAGCAAATCAAGTATTGTGAATTATCTTGTTCAATTTTATTTAGGGATCAAAAAGTGATGAATAGATGATATGAAAACTAAATCAAAACAAGTAAAAAGTGTGGAAATTCAATTGGGAAAAACACTTAGGGAATTGATTTCGCTGATTTAGTCTAGGATTGATTTTAAGAATTAAGTTATTATGCACAATGAAATTATGAGCCTAAGACCCTTTTATCACAACTACCTCTCCCGAGTATAATTGATTCTCATGCAAATTAATCTACTTGATATCCCTATCTAAGTTGGTTAACATGCAAGGCAATGAGATCTTTTGACCAATTCTAAAGTTAATCTAATACCGTCACGAATTAGAAAGTAAACTTTAGTCATGCAATCTTGAGTAAGTCTATATTAAATCCCCTCTCCCGAGCAAGAATCAACACTTAAATCATCCAACTAATGGCCAATTAATTGAAAGCATTAAATCAAGATTACAAACATAATAACCATTGCACAACTTAAACCATAAATTCAATCCATAAACTTAATCAACTACATCAATCCCTAAGCTACAAGTTTAGCTACTCATGAATAGAATTACAAGCTCAACTAAACATAATGAAGCCATAAATCTAACTAGAGAAAAGGAAAGGGAAAAGAAAACTCAATGTAGGCCGAGACCGAGCGTCCCCGTCACGATCCCCACGAACGATGGGTTGATTTCCCCCTTGCTCCCTTTCTTCAGCCTTAATCCTCTCTGTTTCTGCTCTGTTTACGGCTCCAAGAAGTCCCCAAAATTGAATCCCCCAAAAACCTAGCCGAAAAGAACTATAAATACTGATTTTTCGTCATAGCGTCGAGACGCTATCCAGACAGCGTCTCGACGCTGCCTCTAAAACACGCGCATCTGGAATGGAAATAACGGTAGCGTCGAGACGCTATTGTCACAGCGTCTCGACGCTGTGACGCTGCCGCCTCTTCTAATTAAGGAAAACCAGCGTCGAGACCCTCCAAGAGTGGCGTCTCGACGCTGATGGGCAGAATGCCCTCTCTTGGCTCCTTGTTGCTTGAACTTTCCGGTTCTTTGGCATATTTTCACGTCCCAAACACCCGATTAACTCCAATTCCACGTTTTAGCTCTAATTATCGCTTTCCTACAAAATAAACAATAAAGCACAATAAAATGGTCCAAAAATCATAAAAGACTAGCTAAATTAAATAAGTAAAAGTAGCTAGCTATGCTCGCTATCAAATACCCCCAAACTTAAGCTTTTGCTAGTCCTCGAGCAAACTACAAATCAAACACACAGTAGAAAAATGGATGCAATAATCATAACTCAATCCTCAAGGCTCAAAAGTCAATAGTCAAGCAAGCAAGAGACATGCACATAAGGACCAATGAGGGAGACAAATTAAAATTTTTCCAAAATTAACTTGCACAAGCGAGATCTAACTCAACAAGATCAGACTCTACTAGCCCGGGATTGGATTATTAAACTCTCAGCTCATCTTCCCTCTACACTGGCACTAAGGTTTCACTAATGAGTTAATGAAACAAATTAGTTTGTTTTCCTCCCAACTTAGGTGCTTATAATTAAAAATTAAATTAAGCAAGTATATGCGGCACTAGCTTTCACACACCCATTGCAGGGACCCTTAACCTGAGATTTCTCTGGTTGGCCTAACTGATCACAACAGGGGTAGCTCTTTTTGCCTAAATCTTTATTACTCATTGCTTTGTGCGCACAAGTCATGACTTTCTCGATTTCACATTGTAACAATAAAATTGATTTTTCTTTATGAGCATGATAAGCAATTATTCTTTTCTTTCCTCCTAAGCAAGATCAAACATGCTAATTTGCAAAAAATTAACTCTTTAGCTCTACCCTACACCTATCGAGGTGACAACAAGCATATGAACCTAATAATTCGCTCCTAAGCATTCAAATCCAAATCTAGCCAAGACAAATACTCTACTCATGCAAGCCATCTCCTAGAAAAATTTTAAAAAGTCTCCCTTTTTGGGCACTCATGCTTACAACTCATCACAAGCTTGAAAATTGACATGAAAGCCCATCCTAGGACATCATAATCATGCAAAAATAGCATCCAGAAAACAACCATATGCTTAATTCAAAGAAAGCTCAAAACTATAGCCCGAACTCAGATGCTCAAGGGCTCCACAAACATGCTAATCCACCCCCAAACTTAAAACATGCATTGTCCTCAATGTATAAAGAGAGTAAGGCATAAACAAGCATGAGAACAATAAAAGAATGAAAGGAGTGAACAATACTGGCCTGGAATAATGATGACTTCTTGACTGAAAGCTTGGAATCTTGAAAGCTTGAAAGCAAAGGAGAGAAAGAAAACAAGACCTACAAAACAAAAACAAACAATAAATTAAAAACAAAGAAGAAAACACACTAAACTTACTTGGGTTGCCTCCCATAAGCGCTTGTTTAACGTCATTAGCTCGACGTGTTTGTCCAGTCTGTCAAGGCACATAAAAATTCTCGTATTTCTTTGGGCCCTTCTTCCTTGAATCAATATAACCAACGATCGCTAGTAAACTTACTAGCTTCTCATGGGCCCCTGAAACAGAATTATTTTTGGTATTTTTGGATAAAAGAAGCATGAAAGGAGAAATATCAAAATAAAGAGACTCTGACTCTAAAACTGACTCGTGAGAATAGAAAAAAGAACAATCAAAATCTACAAAGGATGGAGAAGATAAATTAGACGAAGGCTTTTCAACCTCAAACTCTACCTCCTGAACTTCCTCTGTCACTACAAGCTCATTTTCTTTTTCTTCCTCACAACCATGTTCTTGAAAGGTGCTCCAACTCTCCAATTCGTCCCCATTATTCATGCAACTCACCCCTAATTGCTCATCCTCATCAAGATCGAAAGAACTACGCTCATGAATGAGTGCCAATGAATCATCTACCACATGACTCACTAGACAACTTATGGAAGTGGATCCCACCTCACTAACTTCCTGTGGAGCTTGAAGTCCTCTTATGATTTCATCAATTTTTAGACTCCTCGCTCTAGACTCCTCAATATAATTTTGAACTATGCTTTCCAAGGAAGAATTTTCATTTAAAGGGGTATAACTTGAAGATGAAAAATTGAAATATGGTGTTGAATAAAAAGCCATTCACATCAATTAAAGCAACAATGATAATTAGGCTTTCAATCAAACAATAACCCAACAAGAACAAATGACAAAGACTCAAACAAAAAAAACCTAAAATGGAAAAAAAATATCTAATTTAAATATGGAAAATATAATCTAGAAAAAGAAAGAAAATAACCTAAAATTGAATGCAAAAAATAAATATGGCAAAACACAAATAAGGAAACTAACAAATAAGGAAAAACTAATCTAAAAAGGAATAGAAAACACTAAAAAGGAAAAAAGAATCTATCTATGGAAAAAAAAAAAAAATCAAACAACCTAAATTAGAAAAACAAATATGGAAAGAAAAACAAATAAGGAAAAAAATGCAAACAACCTAGAAAAGTAACAATACACCCTAAATTAAGATCAAACAATTTTTTCACAATATCAATCTAGCTAAATGTGCCAATCCCCGGCAACGGCGCCAAAAACTTGATGTGGACTTTTCCTACCGCAAGCGCACGGGTCAAGTAATAATATAGTGAATGTAATTCGAATGTCGTCCTCTGGATTGGATTTTTAAGCAAATCAAGTATTGTGAATTATCTTGTTCAATTTTATTTAGGGATCAAAAAGTGATGAATAGATGATATGAAAACTAAATCAAAACAAGTAAAAAGTGTGGAAATTCAATTGGGAAAAACACTTAGGGAATTGATTTCGCTGATTTAGTCTAGGATTGATTTTAAGAATTAAGTTATTATGCACAATGAAATTATGAGCCTAAGACCCTTTTATCACAACTACCTCTCCCGAGTATAATTGATTCTCATGCAAATTAATCTACTTGATATCCCTATCTAAGTTGGTTAACATGCAAGGCAATGAGATCTTTTGACCAATTCTAAAGTTAATCTAATACCGTCACGAATTAGAAAGTAAACTTTAGTCATGCAATCTTGAGTAAGTCTATATTAAATCCCCTCTCCCGAGCAAGAATCAACACTTAAATCATCCAACTAATGGCCAATTAATTGAAAGCATTAAATCAAGATTACAAACATAATAACCATTGCACAACTTAAACCATAAATTCAATCCATAAACTTAATCAACTACATCAATCCCTAAGCTACAAGTTTAGCTACTCATGAATAGAATTACAAGCTCAACTAAACATAATGAAGCCATAAATCTAACTAGAGAAAAGGAAAGGGAAAAGAAAACTCAATGTAGGCCGAGACCGAGCGTCCCCGTCACGATCCCCACGAACGATGGGTTGATTTCCCCCTTGCTCCCTTTCTTCAGCCTTAATCCTCTCTGTTTCTGCTCTGTTTACGGCTCCAAGAAGTCCCCAAAATTGAATCCCCCAAAAACCTAGCCGAAAAGAACTATAAATACTGATTTTTCGTCATAGCGTCGAGACGCTATCCAGACAGCGTCTCGACGCTGCCTCTAAAACACGCGCATCTGGAATGGAAATAACGGTAGCGTCGAGACGCTATTGTCACAGCGTCTCGACGCTGTGACGCTGCCGCCTCTTCTAATTAAGGAAAACCAGCGTCGAGACCCTCCAAGAGTGGCGTCTCGACGCTGATGGGCAGAATGCCCTCTCTTGGCTCCTTGTTGCTTGAACTTTCCGGTTCTTTGGCATATTTTCACGTCCCAAACACCCGATTAACTCCAATTCCACGTTTTAGCTCTAATTATCGCTTTCCTACAAAATAAACAATAAAGCACAATAAAATGGTCCAAAAATCATAAAAGACTAGCTAAATTAAATAAGTAAAAGTAGCTAGCTATGCTCGCTATCAAATACCCCCAAACTTAAGCTTTTGCTAGTCCTCGAGCAAACTACAAATCAAACACACAGTAGAAAAATGGATGCAATAATCATAACTCAATCCTCAAGGCTCAAAAGTCAATAGTCAAGCAAGCAAGAGACATGCACATAAGGACCAATGAGGGAGACAAATTAAAATTTTTCCAAAATTAACTTGCACAAGCGAGATCTAACTCAACAAGATCAGACTCTACTAGCCCGGGATTGGATTATTAAACTCTCAGCTCATCTTCCCTCTACACTGGCACTAAGGTTTCACTAATGAGTTAATGAAACAAATTAGTTTGTTTTCCTCCCAACTTAGGTGCTTATAATTAAAAATTAAATTAAGCAAGTATATGCGGCACTAGCTTTCACACACCCATTGCAGGGACCCTTAACCTGAGATTTCTCTGGTTGGCCTAACTGATCACAACAGGGGTAGCTCTTTTTGCCTAAATCTTTATTACTCATTGCTTTGTGCGCACAAGTCATGACTTTCTCGATTTCACATTGTAACAATAAAATTGATTTTTCTTTATGAGCATGATAAGCAATTATTCTTTTCTTTCCTCCTAAGCAAGATCAAACATGCTAATTTGCAAAAAATTAACTCTTTAGCTCTACCCTACACCTATCGAGGTGACAACAAGCATATGAACCTAATAATTCGCTCCTAAGCATTCAAATCCAAATCTAGCCAAGACAAATACTCTACTCATGCAAGCCATCTCCTAGAAAAATTTTAAAAAGTCTCCCTTTTTGGGCACTCATGCTTACAACTCATCACAAGCTTGAAAATTGACATGAAAGCCCATCCTAGGACATCATAATCATGCAAAAATAGCATCCAGAAAACAACCATATGCTTAATTCAAAGAAAGCTCAAAACTATAGCCCGAACTCAGATGCTCAAGGGCTCCACAAACATGCTAATCCACCCCCAAACTTAAAACATGCATTGTCCTCAATGTATAAAGAGAGTAAGGCATAAACAAGCATGAGAACAATAAAAGAATGAAAGGAGTGAACAATACTGGCCTGGAATAATGATGACTTCTTGACTGAAAGCTTGGAATCTTGAAAGCTTGAAAGCAAAGGAGAGAAAGAAAACAAGACCTACAAAACAAAAACAAACAATAAATTAAAAACAAAGAAGAAAACACACTAAACTTACTTGGGTTGCCTCCCATAAGCGCTTGTTTAACGTCATTAGCTCGACGTGTTTGTCCAGTCTGTCAAGGCACATAAAAATTCTCGTATTTCTTTGGGCCCTTCTTCCTTGAATCAATATAACCAACGATCGCTAGTAAACTTACTAGCTTCTCATGGGCCCCTGAAACAGAATTATTTTTGGTATTTTTGGATAAAAGAAGCATGAAAGGAGAAATATCAAAATAAAGAGACTCTGACTCTAAAACTGACTCGTGAGAATAGAAAAAAGAACAATCAAAATCTACAAAGGATGGAGAAGATAAATTAGACGAAGGCTTTTCAACCTCAAACTCTACCTCCTGAACTTCCTCTGTCACTACAAGCTCATTTTCTTTTTCTTCCTCACAACCATGTTCTTGAAAGGTGCTCCAACTCTCCAATTCGTCCCCATTATTCATGCAACTCACCCCTAATTGCTCATCCTCATCAAGATCGAAAGAACTACGCTCATGAATGAGTGCCAATGAATCATCTACCACATGACTCACTAGACAACTTATGGAAGTGGATCCCACCTCACTAACTTCCTGTGGAGCTTGAAGTCCTCTTATGATTTCATCAATTTTTAGACTCCTCGCTCTAGACTCCTCAATATAATTTTGAACTATGCTTTCCAAGGAAGAATTTTCATTTAAAGGGGTATAACTTGAAGATGAAAAATTGAAATATGGTGTTGAATAAAAAGCCATTCACATCAATTAAAGCAACAATGATAATTAGGCTTTCAATCAAACAATAACCCAACAAGAACAAATGACAAAGACTCAAACAAAAAAACCTAAAATGGAAAAAAAATATCTAATTTAAATATGGAAAATATAATCTAGAAAAAGAAAGAAAATAACCTAAAATTGAATGCAAAAAATAAATATGGCAAAACACAAATAAGGAAACTAACAAATAAGGAAAAACTAATCTAAAAAGGAATAGAAAACACTAAAAAGGAAAAAAGAATCTATCTATGGAAAAAAAAAAAAAATCAAACAACCTAAATTAGAAAAACAAATATGGAAAGAAAAACAAATAAGGAAAAAAATGCAAACAACCTAGAAAAGTAACAATACACCCTAAATTAAGATCAAACAATTTTTTCACAATATCAATCTAGCTAAATGTGCCAATCCCCGGCAACGGCGCCAAAAACTTGATGTGGACTTTTCCTACCGCAAGCGCACGGGTCAAGTAATAATATAGTGAATGTAATTCGAATGTCGTCCTCTGGATTGGATTTTTAAGCAAATCAAGTATTGTGAATTATCTTGTTCAATTTTATTTAGGGATCAAAAAGTGATGAATAGATGATATGAAAACTAAATCAAAACAAGTAAAAAGTGTGGAAATTCAATTGGGAAAAACACTTAGGGAATTGATTTCGCTGATTTAGTCTAGGATTGATTTTAAGAATTAAGTTATTATGCACAATGAAATTATGAGCCTAAGACCCTTTTATCACAACTACCTCTCCCGAGTATAATTGATTCTCATGCAAATTAATCTACTTGATATCCCTATCTAAGTTGGTTAACATGCAAGGCAATGAGATCTTTTGACCAATTCTAAAGTTAATCTAATACCGTCACGAATTAGAAAGTAAACTTTAGTCATGCAATCTTGAGTAAGTCTATATTAAATCCCCTCTCCCGAGCAAGAATCAACACTTAAATCATCCAACTAATGGCCAATTAATTGAAAGCATTAAATCAAGATTACAAACATAATAACCATTGCACAACTTAAACCATAAATTCAATCCATAAACTTAATCAACTACATCAATCCCTAAGCTACAAGTTTAGCTACTCATGAATAGAATTACAAGCTCAACTAAACATAATGAAGCCATAAATCTAACTAGAGAAAAGGAAAGGGAAAAGAAAACTCAATGTAGGCCGAGACCGAGCGTCCCCGTCACGATCCCCACGAACGATGGGTTGATTTCCCCCTTGCTCCCTTTCTTCAGCCTTAATCCTCTCTGTTTCTGCTCTGTTTACGGCTCCAAGAAGTCCCCAAAATTGAATCCCCCAAAAACCTAGCCGAAAAGAACTATAAATACTGATTTTTCGTCATAGCGTCGAGACGCTATCCAGACAGCGTCTCGACGCTGCCTCTAAAACACGCGCATCTGGAATGGAAATAACGGTAGCGTCGAGACGCTATTGTCACAGCGTCTCGACGCTGTGACGCTGCCGCCTCTTCTAATTAAGGAAAACCAGCGTCGAGACCCTCCAAGAGTGGCGTCTCGACGCTGATGGGCAGAATGCCCTCTCTTGGCTCCTTGTTGCTTGAACTTTCCGGTTCTTTGGCATATTTTCACGTCCCAAACACCCGATTAACTCCAATTCCACGTTTTAGCTCTAATTATCGCTTTCCTACAAAATAAACAATAAAGCACAATAAAATGGTCCAAAAATCATAAAAGACTAGCTAAATTAAATAAGTAAAAGTAGCTAGCTATGCTCGCTATCAAATACCCCCAAACTTAAGCTTTTGCTAGTCCTCGAGCAAACTACAAATCAAACACACAGTAGAAAAATGGATGCAATAATCATAACTCAATCCTCAAGGCTCAAAAGTCAATAGTCAAGCAAGCAAGAGACATGCACATAAGGACCAATGAGGGAGACAAATTAAAATTTTTCCAAAATTAACTTGCACAAGCGAGATCTAACTCAACAAGATCAGACTCTACTAGCCCGGGATTGGATTATTAAACTCTCAGCTCATCTTCCCTCTACACTGGCACTAAGGTTTCACTAATGAGTTAATGAAACAAATTAGTTTGTTTTCCTCCCAACTTAGGTGCTTATAATTAAAAATTAAATTAAGCAAGTATATGCGGCACTAGCTTTCACACACCCATTGCAGGGACCCTTAACCTGAGATTTCTCTGGTTGGCCTAACTGATCACAACAGGGGTAGCTCTTTTTGCCTAAATCTTTATTACTCATTGCTTTGTGCGCACAAGTCATGACTTTCTCGATTTCACATTGTAACAATAAAATTGATTTTTCTTTATGAGCATGATAAGCAATTATTCTTTTCTTTCCTCCTAAGCAAGATCAAACATGCTAATTTGCAAAAAATTAACTCTTTAGCTCTACCCTACACCTATCGAGGTGACAACAAGCATATGAACCTAATAATTCGCTCCTAAGCATTCAAATCCAAATCTAGCCAAGACAAATACTCTACTCATGCAAGCCATCTCCTAGAAAAATTTTAAAAAGTCTCCCTTTTTGGGCACTCATGCTTACAACTCATCACAAGCTTGAAAATTGACATGAAAGCCCATCCTAGGACATCATAATCATGCAAAAATAGCATCCAGAAAACAACCATATGCTTAATTCAAAGAAAGCTCAAAACTATAGCCCGAACTCAGATGCTCAAGGGCTCCACAAACATGCTAATCCACCCCCAAACTTAAAACATGCATTGTCCTCAATGTATAAAGAGAGTAAGGCATAAACAAGCATGAGAACAATAAAAGAATGAAAGGAGTGAACAATACTGGCCTGGAATAATGATGACTTCTTGACTGAAAGCTTGGAATCTTGAAAGCTTGAAAGCAAAGGAGAGAAAGAAAACAAGACCTACAAAACAAAAACAAACAATAAATTAAAAACAAAGAAGAAAACACACTAAACTTACTTGGGTTGCCTCCCATAAGCGCTTGTTTAACGTCATTAGCTCGACGTGTTTGTCCAGTCTGTCAAGGCACATAAAAATTCTCGTATTTCTTTGGGCCCTTCTTCCTTGAATCAATATAACCAACGATCGCTAGTAAACTTACTAGCTTCTCATGGGCCCCTGAAACAGAATTATTTTTGGTATTTTTGGATAAAAGAAGCATGAAAGGAGAAATATCAAAATAAAGAGACTCTGACTCTAAAACTGACTCGTGAGAATAGAAAAAAGAACAATCAAAATCTACAAAGGATGGAGAAGATAAATTAGACGAAGGCTTTTCAACCTCAAACTCTACCTCCTGAACTTCCTCTGTCACTACAAGCTCATTTTCTTTTTCTTCCTCACAACCATGTTCTTGAAAGGTGCTCCAACTCTCCAATTCGTCCCCATTATTCATGCAACTCACCCCTAATTGCTCATCCTCATCAAGATCGAAAGAACTACGCTCATGAATGAGTGCCAATGAATCATCTACCACATGACTCACTAGACAACTTATGGAAGTGGATCCCACCTCACTAACTTCCTGTGGAGCTTGAAGTCCTCTTATGATTTCATCAATTTTTAGACTCCTCGCTCTAGACTCCTCAATATAATTTTGAACTATGCTTTCCAAGGAAGAATTTTCATTTAAAGGGGTATAACTTGAAGATGAAAAATTGAAATATGGTGTTGAATAAAAAGCCATTCACATCAATTAAAGCAACAATGATAATTAGGCTTTCAATCAAACAATAACCCAACAAGAACAAATGACAAAGACTCAAACAAAAAAAACCTAAAATGGAAAAAAAATATCTAATTTAAATATGGAAAATATAATCTAGAAAAAGAAAGAAAATAACCTAAAATTGAATGCAAAAAATAAATATGGCAAAACACAAATAAGGAAACTAACAAATAAGGAAAAACTAATCTAAAAAGGAATAGAAAACACTAAAAAGGAAAAAAGAATCTATCTATGGAAAAAAAAAAAAAAATCAAACAACCTAAATTAGAAAAACAAATATGGAAAGAAAAACAAATAAGGAAAAAAATGCAAACAACCTAGAAAAGTAACAATACACCCTAAATTAAGATCAAACAATTTTTTCACAATATCAATCTAGCTAAATGTGCCAATCCCCGGCAACGGCGCCAAAAACTTGATGTGGACTTTTCCTACCGCAAGCGCACGGGTCAAGTAATAATATAGTGAATGTAATTCGAATGTCGTCCTCTGGATTGGATTTTTAAGCAAATCAAGTATTGTGAATTATCTTGTTCAATTTTATTTAGGGATCAAAAAGTGATGAATAGATGATATGAAAACTAAATCAAAACAAGTAAAAAGTGTGGAAATTCAATTGGGAAAAACACTTAGGGAATTGATTTCGCTGATTTAGTCTAGGATTGATTTTAAGAATTAAGTTATTATGCACAATGAAATTATGAGCCTAAGACCCTTTTATCACAACTACCTCTCCCGAGTATAATTGATTCTCATGCAAATTAATCTACTTGATATCCCTATCTAAGTTGGTTAACATGCAAGGCAATGAGATCTTTTGACCAATTCTAAAGTTAATCTAATACCGTCACGAATTAGAAAGTAAACTTTAGTCATGCAATCTTGAGTAAGTCTATATTAAATCCCCTCTCCCGAGCAAGAATCAACACTTAAATCATCCAACTAATGGCCAATTAATTGAAAGCATTAAATCAAGATTACAAACATAATAACCATTGCACAACTTAAACCATAAATTCAATCCATAAACTTAATCAACTACATCAATCCCTAAGCTACAAGTTTAGCTACTCATGAATAGAATTACAAGCTCAACTAAACATAATGAAGCCATAAATCTAACTAGAGAAAAGGAAAGGGAAAAGAAAACTCAATGTAGGCCGAGACCGAGCGTCCCCGTCACGATCCCCACGAACGATGGGTTGATTTCCCCCTTGCTCCCTTTCTTCAGCCTTAATCCTCTCTGTTTCTGCTCTGTTTACGGCTCCAAGAAGTCCCCAAAATTGAATCCCCCAAAAACCTAGCCGAAAAGAACTATAAATACTGATTTTTCGTCATAGCGTCGAGACGCTATCCAGACAGCGTCTCGACGCTGCCTCTAAAACACGCGCATCTGGAATGGAAATAACGGTAGCGTCGAGACGCTATTGTCACAGCGTCTCGACGCTGTGACGCTGCCGCCTCTTCTAATTAAGGAAAACCAGCGTCGAGACCCTCCAAGAGTGGCGTCTCGACGCTGATGGGCAGAATGCCCTCTCTTGGCTCCTTGTTGCTTGAACTTTCCGGTTCTTTGGCATATTTTCACGTCCCAAACACCCGATTAACTCCAATTCCACGTTTTAGCTCTAATTATCGCTTTCCTACAAAATAAACAATAAAGCACAATAAAATGGTCCAAAAATCATAAAAGACTAGCTAAATTAAATAAGTAAAAGTAGCTAGCTATGCTCGCTATCAAATACCCCCAAACTTAAGCTTTTGCTAGTCCTCGAGCAAACTACAAATCAAACACACAGTAGAAAAATGGATGCAATAATCATAACTCAATCCTCAAGGCTCAAAAGTCAATAGTCAAGCAAGCAAGAGACATGCACATAAGGACCAATGAGGGAGACAAATTAAAATTTTTCCAAAATTAACTTGCACAAGCGAGATCTAACTCAACAAGATCAGACTCTACTAGCCCGGGATTGGATTATTAAACTCTCAGCTCATCTTCCCTCTACACTGGCACTAAGGTTTCACTAATGAGTTAATGAAACAAATTAGTTTGTTTTCCTCCCAACTTAGGTGCTTATAATTAAAAATTAAATTAAGCAAGTATATGCGGCACTAGCTTTCACACACCCATTGCAGGGACCCTTAACCTGAGATTTCTCTGGTTGGCCTAACTGATCACAACAGGGGTAGCTCTTTTTGCCTAAATCTTTATTACTCATTGCTTTGTGCGCACAAGTCATGACTTTCTCGATTTCACATTGTAACAATAAAATTGATTTTTCTTTATGAGCATGATAAGCAATTATTCTTTTCTTTCCTCCTAAGCAAGATCAAACATGCTAATTTGCAAAAAATTAACTCTTTAGCTCTACCCTACACCTATCGAGGTGACAACAAGCATATGAACCTAATAATTCGCTCCTAAGCATTCAAATCCAAATCTAGCCAAGACAAATACTCTACTCATGCAAGCCATCTCCTAGAAAAATTTTAAAAAGTCTCCCTTTTTGGGCACTCATGCTTACAACTCATCACAAGCTTGAAAATTGACATGAAAGCCCATCCTAGGACATCATAATCATGCAAAAATAGCATCCAGAAAACAACCATATGCTTAATTCAAAGAAAGCTCAAAACTATAGCCCGAACTCAGATGCTCAAGGGCTCCACAAACATGCTAATCCACCCCCAAACTTAAAACATGCATTGTCCTCAATGTATAAAGAGAGTAAGGCATAAACAAGCATGAGAACAATAAAAGAATGAAAGGAGTGAACAATACTGGCCTGGAATAATGATGACTTCTTGACTGAAAGCTTGGAATCTTGAAAGCTTGAAAGCAAAGGAGAGAAAGAAAACAAGACCTACAAAACAAAAACAAACAATAAATTAAAAACAAAGAAGAAAACACACTAAACTTACTTGGGTTGCCTCCCATAAGCGCTTGTTTAACGTCATTAGCTCGACGTGTTTGTCCAGTCTGTCAAGGCACATAAAAATTCTCGTATTTCTTTGGGCCCTTCTTCCTTGAATCAATATAACCAACGATCGCTAGTAAACTTACTAGCTTCTCATGGGCCCCTGAAACAGAATTATTTTTGGTATTTTTGGATAAAAGAAGCATGAAAGGAGAAATATCAAAATAAAGAGACTCTGACTCTAAAACTGACTCGTGAGAATAGAAAAAAGAACAATCAAAATCTACAAAGGATGGAGAAGATAAATTAGACGAAGGCTTTTCAACCTCAAACTCTACCTCCTGAACTTCCTCTGTCACTACAAGCTCATTTTCTTTTTCTTCCTCACAACCATGTTCTTGAAAGGTGCTCCAACTCTCCAATTCGTCCCCATTATTCATGCAACTCACCCCTAATTGCTCATCCTCATCAAGATCGAAAGAACTACGCTCATGAATGAGTGCCAATGAATCATCTACCACATGACTCACTAGACAACTTATGGAAGTGGATCCCACCTCACTAACTTCCTGTGGAGCTTGAAGTCCTCTTATGATTTCATCAATTTTTAGACTCCTCGCTCTAGACTCCTCAATATAATTTTGAACTATGCTTTCCAAGGAAGAATTTTCATTTAAAGGGGTATAACTTGAAGATGAAAAATTGAAATATGGTGTTGAATAAAAAGCCATTCACATCAATTAAAGCAACAATGATAATTAGGCTTTCAATCAAACAATAACCCAACAAGAACAAATGACAAAGACTCAAACAAAAAAAACCTAAAATGGAAAAAAAATATCTAATTTAAATATGGAAAATATAATCTAGAAAAAGAAAGAAAATAACCTAAAATTGAATGCAAAAAATAAATATGGCAAAACACAAATAAGGAAACTAACAAATAAGGAAAAACTAATCTAAAAAGGAATAGAAAACACTAAAAAGGAAAAAAGAATCTATCTATGGAAAAAAAAAAAAAAATCAAACAACCTAAATTAGAAAAACAAATATGGAAAGAAAAACAAATAAGGAAAAAAATGCAAACAACCTAGAAAAGTAACAATACACCCTAAATTAAGATCAAACAATTTTTTCACAATATCAATCTAGCTAAATGTGCCAATCCCCGGCAACGGCGCCAAAAACTTGATGTGGACTTTTCCTACCGCAAGCGCACGGGTCAAGTAATAATATAGTGAATGTAATTCGAATGTCGTCCTCTGGATTGGATTTTTAAGCAAATCAAGTATTGTGAATTATCTTGTTCAATTTTATTTAGGGATCAAAAAGTGATGAATAGATGATATGAAAACTAAATCAAAACAAGTAAAAAGTGTGGAAATTCAATTGGGAAAAACACTTAGGGAATTGATTTCGCTGATTTAGTCTAGGATTGATTTTAAGAATTAAGTTATTATGCACAATGAAATTATGAGCCTAAGACCCTTTTATCACAACTACCTCTCCCGAGTATAATTGATTCTCATGCAAATTAATCTACTTGATATCCCTATCTAAGTTGGTTAACATGCAAGGCAATGAGATCTTTTGACCAATTCTAAAGTTAATCTAATACCGTCACGAATTAGAAAGTAAACTTTAGTCATGCAATCTTGAGTAAGTCTATATTAAATCCCCTCTCCCGAGCAAGAATCAACACTTAAATCATCCAACTAATGGCCAATTAATTGAAAGCATTAAATCAAGATTACAAACATAATAACCATTGCACAACTTAAACCATAAATTCAATCCATAAACTTAATCAACTACATCAATCCCTAAGCTACAAGTTTAGCTACTCATGAATAGAATTACAAGCTCAACTAAACATAATGAAGCCATAAATCTAACTAGAGAAAAGGAAAGGGAAAAGAAAACTCAATGTAGGCCGAGACCGAGCGTCCCCGTCACGATCCCCACGAACGATGGGTTGATTTCCCCCTTGCTCCCTTTCTTCAGCCTTAATCCTCTCTGTTTCTGCTCTGTTTACGGCTCCAAGAAGTCCCCAAAATTGAATCCCCCAAAAACCTAGCCGAAAAGAACTATAAATACTGATTTTTCGTCATAGCGTCGAGACGCTATCCAGACAGCGTCTCGACGCTGCCTCTAAAACACGCGCATCTGGAATGGAAATAACGGTAGCGTCGAGACGCTATTGTCACAGCGTCTCGACGCTGTGACGCTGCCGCCTCTTCTAATTAAGGAAAACCAGCGTCGAGACCCTCCAAGAGTGGCGTCTCGACGCTGATGGGCAGAATGCCCTCTCTTGGCTCCTTGTTGCTTGAACTTTCCGGTTCTTTGGCATATTTTCACGTCCCAAACACCCGATTAACTCCAATTCCACGTTTTAGCTCTAATTATCGCTTTCCTACAAAATAAACAATAAAGCACAATAAAATGGTCCAAAAATCATAAAAGACTAGCTAAATTAAATAAGTAAAAGTAGCTAGCTATGCTCGCTATCACTCATAAAGGTGATATAGGAGAAAAAGCTCGAAAGAGATTGTTCGGAGGTATAGGACAAGCTGCCTAAGGCACCCTATATCGACTATAGGGTTATAGATTGCATTCGTGAATTATCTATGTCAGAGTCGAGTCACAGAAATGTGCATAACGGTACTCGCTTAGCCTTCTAACGGTTCTTGAGAGCAAGGCCACATAGAAGTTAAATTTGTCCCAAGGCATTGAATAGGCTTAAGATTGAATATTGCATGATTAAAGTTATTACCTTAGGGATGAATCCATGTTGAATACCTCGTTTATTTCTTATTGTTATTCTTTTATTTGTTTGCTCGTTTAATTTATCTTTTCGAAAACCCAATCAATCAACTTATTTTCTGGTTACCTATTTTTAAGCAATCAAGTTGAGCAGTTTCTAAAGGATTGGAATTCCGTAATTTCGTAAAGCGGAAGTGTGATTGGGACCAATTCGTAATTAATTTTGTTTAATCTAAAATACCAATACATTGACAATAAACTTAGAACTATTCTAGATTTATATTAAGGCTAAGCATATAAAAATATTAGAACTAAATCTAATTTATATAGTAACAAATTACTTACTCTCGTTGACGACTCATATTAAATTCACCACCTGCTTGTGAATTAATCACGAACTAGTGCGAACACCACCACTATGGCTACACCGATATTACTCTGAGACTTCTAGATGCAGGAGACTGATGGGAGTCTAGAGGAAGCCTTGAGGGGAATTCTCTGAGAGTATGAGAATACATGGGATGCCTTTCACCCCACCCCAGTGGTCCTATATATAGTAAAGGCCAAGACCTTTTTCCTAATAGGAAAATGAAGACCTTTTCTAATAGGAAAAAGTCTCTAATTTTAATAAATAATTAATTAATTCTATAATTAATTAATTTCCCAATTAAATATCATATATTTAATCTTAGGGATTTTATTAAAATTAAAATTAATATGAATCCAATTCATATTAAATTTATTTGAACTCTTTCAAATATTTTCTTTCCTAAAAGGAAAAGGTCTCTAATTTTAATAAATAATTAATTAATTCCATAATTAATTAATTACCCAATTAAATATCATATATTTAATCTTAGGGATTTTATTAAAATTAATATGAATCCAATTCATATTAAATTTATTTGAACTCTTTCAAATATTTTCTCTCAAGAATTAATTTTTGAAATTAATTCAAAAATTATATTATAAAGTTTCATAAACTTTATATTATAATGCATCAATATACATTATTCCCTAAATAAATTGAACACTTTCAATTTATAATTTATACTTAATTGCCTCAAGTCTCTTTACGAGCTACCAGTTGGACCTAATGGACCTACAGATCAGAAGCTCCAACGATACGAGACTAATTGGCCAAACTCATTAACCAAGTTAGTTAACATTCGTTAACTGTGGGTCACTCCACTAAAGACCCACAGCTGCACTCTTCTCACTGTAGAATATTTCTGTGTCCACGGATATCGACCAATGCAGTAAGTTAATCCTTCACGTGTGTTCGTAACACCAGCTGGGTCAAATTACCGTTATACCTCTGGGTTACATCTGGTTCCTTAAGTACCACTGATTCCTCTAATGAACAAGTTGTTTAGGGTCCAACCACTAAACAGGAGTTCCTCTCGGGCTAGGAGAGGACGGCGCGCCTTTGTTCAAGCCCCGGAATCAACCCTTAAGGGAACACACATCTACTTACCCCAATAGGGGAAGGAGTGAATTCCATCTTCATATGCCTAGCTTCTAGCAACAAGCAACCAAGGAATCAAACATGCTTGAACAAAATGCAAAGCAAGCAACAAGCAACCAAGGAATCAAACATTCTTGAACAAAATGCAAAGCAAGCAACAAGCAAGAACAACAATACAAGGCAGAAAGATAACTCATACAAGCTCAATATATCACAACAATTAAATATCGATGCTTCCATACCTGGTGATGGGAGGAGAACGAGGAAAAACCTCCAACTCACACAACTAAACAACCTAGGCTATCTAGGTCAGTCTACAGGAACGACATCGCTCTGATACCAACTGTAATGCCCCAGGTTCTCTGACCTCTAGCCTAGCGGCGCTACTACTTACTCTAGACTCTTAAGTATTTAGGACAACTCTCTTTAAACCGAATGTACCGAAAATTTTGGCAGCATAACGACATAAAACTGGTTATCCCAAAATTTTACTTCACCTAATAAAAGACATTAACACTTCGAAATAGGCAACCAGCCAAGCTCCAACAAACTACAGTCATATTTCACAAACCTATCTCCACTAAACAAGACAAACCTCAAAACAACATCCAGAAAACTAAAATCATGCAGCGTAGCATTAAGACATTATTAATAGGAAAGCTAGACCACTAGCTAAAACATTTATTAAACTTAATCAAATAAACAAGTCTAGTTCATAACTCGAAAACAAAACCTTTCTCGGGTGAATCACTCACCGTCACAGAACCACTAATTATAAAACAACTCATACTATCCTATTAAAGCCATTTAAAAACATAGCAACAGGAAAAACCAAGACTCTAGGAACTTTTCCTCGCAGTTCTCCTCCTCGCCACCAAGGTTTGGATCATCCTCGATACCTGCAACATCTAAAATGTTTGGGGGAAGGGGGTATCAGTACAACCGCGATACTGGTAAGTAGCTCACACGAGCCAGATCACAAGCATCAAACAATTACAAACAACATGCTTCTCACACGCATCCAACATGCTTCAAAAGCAATAAAAACCAACGTGTTTAGAAAGCAATAAACCAATATCATGCTCACAAGCACCCAAACCACATCATGGATATGCCTCCCACACTATGCACCCACACTCTACTAGTCCACACATGATTTACGCGTCATGCTCCGCACCTAACGCATGAATTACGCGCCATGCTGCGCAAAACCTTACACGTGCATTACGCGCCACGCTGCGCAAGCCATTCCCATGCATTACGCGCCATGCTACGCAAAACCACTTGCATGCATTACGCGCCATGCTACGCAAAACCACTCGCATGCATTACGCCCCATGCTACGCAACCACTCGCATGCATTACACATCATGCTACGCTAAACCAAACACGTGAATTACGTGCCACGCTGCGCACCTACACATGAATTACACATCATGCAACGCAACTGCTAGACTCATGCTACACATCCCGTGACAACATGCTAGCCTAACCCCACATATAAGACACGACATCTCATCATGCCAAGATGCAATACCTAATCATGCTCAAACCGCAACACAACATGCTTATCCCAAGAAACTAAGAAAAACACCCTCATCTCAAGCATTACAACACATATTAACACACCAAATCATGCTTATCTCAAGCAAAACAAAACTCACACTCTTCTCAAGCGATACAGTACAAAACAACACAGTTTATCATACTTTTCGTAAGTATAAAGTTAAGCAAGAAAACAAACAAACATGCTTCATGCAATCAAACACAACCCATAAAGTAGAAACTACTTACAAATCACTTCTAAAAACCAAGGCTAGCTGGAACTGCACAACCACGCTCCAAAACGAGCTTCCAGCTACAAATAAACTACCAACCATTAAAGAAAGTTTATACTAAAGAAAAGCACCCTAAAACATGATGCTAAGGGCGAAGCTGAACCAATAACGGTTTATTTCCTTGTTGGACAACATCTAAACATAACCCGAATCGAAAGCCCAACGCCATTAAACCATGGGCAACCATGTCTAAGGCGTTATGGAGGGAGAGAGACCGACGGGAGCGAGAGAGAGAGAGAGATAGATCCGCGGAGAGAGGGAGCCGGCGCGAAGGGAGACGGCTTGCGGAGGGAAGAATCGCGCGAAGAAAGAAGATCCACGCGACTGCGGCGACGTGCTTGCTGCGTCGACACCACTGACGAAACAGGGGCGACGACGTGACCCAGACGACGGCATAGCTGAAGGGATGAAGGCGGCGGCTGGGGACTCACGCGAGAAGAGAAAGAAAGGGATGAGAAAGGGAGCTTTAGGGATCTAGGGCTTTCTTCTTTTTTCCTTAGAATTTCTTTCTTTTTTTTTCTTTTACCAATTAACCAAAACCCCAAAAATAGGATTCTAAGAATAGCTTATAACCAACAGCCTACTCCCTTAATTCATCTTAACAATTCAATGCTAACACAAAATTTCAACGAGCTTTTAGGAAAAAATTAATCATTTCAATATAAGGATTAATTCCAAGAATAATTACCCAAACACCTTGCTTTTAAAAATTAAACCCCTAAGTTCAATGTCAAAATAAAATTTATATTTCTTTCAACTCTAAACTCGGAATTTAAATACATCCGAAGCGCACGGGGTGTTACACCCCAAGAAAAGGTGTTCCCTACGGTCAACTTAAGTACCTTTTCCTAGACAGAATTTTCCTAAACAAAGTTTTTACTCTTGCCTAGATATTTTGGAGTTCCTATCTGTATTATTTTTATTTTCACTATAGATCCAGATAATATACAAAAAATAACTTCTCAAGGATAGAATTCATACCAAGTCAATCACATAAACATTGGCCTTTTCATCTTCAAAGCCCTTCCCCCAATAGGGTTTGATTCTTTGTCTTTTCAAGGGTTGATTGCTTTCTTCTACTTCAATCTTTTTCCCACCTTTTTCTTTTTGTTCTTCATCTCCAAGTATATCCTCCAATGTTTCTCCTTTCATCATTTCCTGAAAGTAGATCGAGAGAGTTCATCAATTTCATAGATCATAGAACACTCAAGATCTCAAGGGTACTTCATGGCATTCATCACATTGAAAGTGACTTGCCCTGCTAGTGGCTAAGAATGGTCGTCTTAAGATGATTGGCACGTCCTTATCAGGTTCACAATCCAGAATGATGATATCTGCTGGGAATACAAATTTGTCAACCTTGACTAACACATCTTCAATTTTTCCAATCGGTTGTGTCACTGATCTGTCAGCTAACTATAAGGTTACAGTTGTTGGTCTTGCTTCACCTATCCCCAACTGTTGAAAAACTGAGTATGACATTAGGTTTATACTTGCTCCTAAGTCGCACAAAGCTTTGGCTACATTCATTCCTCCGATGGAGCATGAAATGGTGAAACTTCCTAGGTCTTTGAGCTTGGGAGGGATCTCATTCTTGACCAGTGCACTGGAACATTCAGTGAGTGCAACTGTTTCGTATTCTCCCAACCTTATTTTCTTTGATAGAATATCCTTGAGGAACTTCACAAAGGTAGGCATCTGTTGAAGTGCTTCTACCAATGGAATATTGATATGTAATTGCTTTAAGACATCTAAGAAATTGTTGAACTGTACATCCTGCGAAGCATATTTAAATCTTTGAGGGTATGAAAGAGGTGGTCTGTATTCTGAATCTATCACAAAATTTTTAGCTTTTTTCTCTGAATTTGATTTTTCTTCTTTTCCTACCACGGCTTCATGCTCCTTGGTCTTTTCTTCATTGCTTTTATTTTGTATAACTTTTGAGCTAATGTCTGACTTCTTTTCTAAAAACTTTTCTCGAGCTTCTTCTGGGACCTCTGCTTCTTGATTCACTGGATACTTAGGGCCATCATTCTAGTCCACTTCTCAAGGTTACTGCCTTGCATTGCTCCTTTCCTTCTCTGTGAGGGATCTCAGTCTTGCTGGGCAACGTCCCCTTGCAGGGATAACACCCCTTGCGCAGCGGAAACGGTCAGAGGATCACACTGATTTTAGTCATAATTAAAATACCGGTACGGTTCACAAAATAACAATTTACAGCAACAATACAGAAAAATAACATGTTGTACAATGGCTATAAAACATGCTAGGTTTATTAGATCATGCTCTAAAAATAAATCTAATAACCCCTAAAGACTAAAGGAATGGAAAACCTTACTTAACTTGAAGATCTCAACGGTTTTCACCAAATTCCCTTGTGATTTTCTCCAAAATCCAACAGCAAGAACCCTTCTTTATCGTCGTTTATCTCCCACGAACACCACCAAGAGATTACACCAATGGACTCACAAGGTTGAGTTGATTGAGTAAGTGGGAACTCTACTTTCTCTAAGGAAAAATTGAGAGAATGGAAGATTTCAGGAGGTATCTTGAGAGAGTTTTTCTGAGAATGAAAAAGCACACCACGTAGAGAATGGACTGTTTTCCCAAAGACCCCGTAACTTCCTCCTTAGTAGGCGTGAAGGAGAGGGAAAATAGGTCAACCACCTATTCCCTCATAACTGATCATTCATCAGTTATTTTAATTAAATTCAATTTAGTTAATTAACAAATTAATTAAATTAAACAAAAGGTTAATTAATTCATAATTAAATAACCAAATCATTTAAACTATATTTAAATGATTATCCTTCACTTAACCTATAGTTTTAATACAATTTAATTAAATCGAAATTTAATTAAATTAAATTAAAACAATGATTAATTAATTCTCCAATTAATTTGAAGGTGTTCATATAACACATGCAGAAGCAATTGAAGATCGAAAGCACTTAAGACATTCAATTTTGTTCCTAAAGCATGCATGTTCTATAAAAGACAGAATAGAGAGTTTAGAGAACACCAACCTTTGTAGCTCACAAATGAGGAACTCTTTTTGGTGTTTTCTTCTCCTATGCTCCTTGGACAACCTCTAGAGTCTTCCCTACTATTCTCTTGGGCCTAGAATGACTTGTGGGAGTCTTATAGTAGTAAGAAACAGGAAGGGAATGCTTGAAGGTACAAGCTTTAGGAAGAAATGAGATGAGAGAGTATTTGAGGGAGAATTTCAGCAGCATAACCTTAATGAAATTGCTGTCATCCCTTTGAATCTGATTCAAACACCCTTTATAGACCTCTCCCATGCAAAGACAAGCTTCATGACACTAGACACATGGTGAAAATCCAACTCAAAATGGATTCTAGGTGTTTAATTCACAACTCATGCATCTAGTGCATGGTTGTGTTGTTTTCCACTATGCATCATCATGCAAGAGTGGGAATGCCACTAAATCCACTATGATTTGAATCTTAATTCTGAATTTTCAGCTTGCAATTCATTTCTAATTTCAATTCAAAATTGAAATTGATTTTAAGGCAATTAATTGGGACATTTCCAAGTAATTTTGATATGATTAATCCAATTAATCTTTATCACCTAGTGCCATGAATTATATATGATTCTTAACATATATATGGTATTTAAAACACTTTTAAATACCTTATATCTCAATTCCTAATTTAATTCATAATTAAATCATTGTGTCGAACACGTTTTACGATAAAACCCTATTTCCCGTTTTTGAACGATTCAAAGATTCCTATAAAAATATTCTAGGCTTTAATCCGATATGAGCTAGTAGGGGGACCTAATGGACCTATAGATCATGGGCTCCAACGATTCAAGGCTAACCGACTAATCTCATTATCTAAGCTAGCCAACATTCGTTAACTACCGGGACACTCCACTATAGCCCGATAGTTGCACTCCCCTCACTATAGATATATTTCCGTCCACTTGATTTAACCATGTTTAGTAAGTCTTTCCTTCACAGGTTGTTCGTAGCTATAGCTAGGTCAAATAACCGTTTCACCCCTATAGTACTTCTTGTTCCTTAAGTTCCACTAATCCTCTAATGAACAATCGGTTTGAGGTCCAACCATCAAACCTAAGTCCCTCTCGATCCAACGAGAGGGTTTGGGTCCCTTGTTCAAGTCCTGGAGTTAGTACTTAAGGGAACAACCTCTCTGCTATCCCTGAAATGGGTAGGAGTGAATTCTGTCTTGCGAAACTATGTCCCCAGCTATCTATTCGATCTTATCTCCAAAATGGTAGGCTTGTTGAGTCGGCGATGCTGGCCACTCTCACCCATGCAGATCAAAGGATAATCTCGTATAAACAGGAGTTCATAGTTAGCTCGTGATTAAGAACGAGTTACCTAGGTCATCTATGAGAAACAGTCTTATGCAAACTCATTGCATAGGACGCCCCCACTCACATGTCTCTACATGAACGATTTAGGATCTCATCGTTTGTACTTAATACAAAGTGGGCCGCGTCCATAGTGTCCCCAAGATAAGGCACCCAACCGTATCCTTATACTATAGACTATTTTGGCTATAAACTTGAACTTGATCCTACGATATGTCTCTACATATAGTTCGAGAATTCATTTTATAGCCAAGGATCTTAGTTTATTGGATTTAGGTTAATCATTTGCAATTTACATATTCAATAACATCTCTTACTGAATAACCTCAATAACGTCTTTATTGGAAATAGAATATGTTTAATGATTTACAAACTACGAGTTTATAGGACATTAAACCCAACATAATTAATATTATAATTAAACATCAAATATTTAATTATAATTCTCTCATATAAACTATAGTATTAATGTATATCCAATGCACATTAATATAACCTATAGTTTTAATATGAATCATATTCATATTTTAACTTTTCATTCGAACCCTTTCGAATATTCAATTCTTCCTTATAAATTAACCTCAACACCTTATTAGAGTCATTGGTGAGACCTAATGGACCTACAGGTCAGAAGCTTCAACGATGTGAGATTAATTGGCTAAACTCATTAACCAAATTAATCAATGTTTGTTAACTGTGGTTCACTCTACCAAAGAACCACAGCTGCACTCTTCTCACTGCAGATATATTTCTGTGTCCACGGATATTGACCGTCAACAGCAAGTTAGCCCTTCACGTGTGTTCGTACCCCAGCTAGGTCAAATTACCGTTTTACCCTTGGGCTACCTCTTGGTCCTTAAGTATCAGTGCTCCTCTAATGAACAACCTGTTTGAGGTCCAACCAACAAACAGAAGTCCCTCTCGTGCCATAGAGAGGGTAGGGCCCATTGTTCAAGACCCGGAGACACCACTTAAGGGAACACACCTCTACTTACCCTAAAAACGGGAAGGAGTGAATCCCATCTTGTAAGACTATGTTCCCAGCTCCCTACTCGGTCTTGTCCCCAAAATGGTAGGCTTATTGAGTCGGCGAATAGGCCACTCTCACCCGTACAAATCAAAGGACAATCTCTCATGGACAGGAGTCCATAATCCACTCAGGATTAAGGCCAAGTTGCCTAGGTCATCCTAGTGAAATAGAAACCGAGCTAACTAACGGTGTTATAGTTAGTGGTTAACTATTTCGCGGTCCGGTCTTTGCGCAAACTCATTGCACAGGATACCCCCACTCGCATGTCAACTACATGAACGCGTTGGATCATTACGTTTGTGTCAATATACAAAACGGGCCGTATCCATAGTGTAACCAGGATAAGGTACCCAACCTTATCCTTAAACTACAGACCCTTTAGGCTAACACTTGAACATTGATCCCCGTATGTCCCTACATACTAGTTCAAGCCTCATTCTATTAGCCTTGGATGTTTTGGATTAGGGTTAATAAGGCAAGATATAATACAAACATAGGAAAAATGAATAATACATCACTTTTATTAATGTTCGGTCAAAAGTACATTTACTATCTACGAGTTTTAGGCCATAAAACCCAACACCCCTGTGGTCAGTTCTGAATCTCTTGAGCAATTTGTCCAATTTGTACTTCCAGATTTCTAACTACAACATCGTTTCTTGCCATGTACTCCTTCATAAGAGTCTCTAGATTTGACTCTTGATTCTACACTTGGACTGGTTGGAAGTTCTTCTGCGGCTGTTGTTGTGTAGGAGGTTTCCCGAGCTGATTTGTATTGGAATTTCTTGAACGGGTCTGTCCTCCATAAGAGAAGTTTGGATGCTGTCTCCAACCTGGGTTGTACGTGGCCGAGTATGGATTCCATCTATTCTGGTTCTCGTTCCTTGTTGACCTACATAAAAGAAAAACGTGGGATTTAGTGGACAGTTATCAGCAATGTTTTCCTCACCACAAATTTTAGAACAAGGAGAAGAAATACCATTGGCAGGGGCTATGTTGGCTTGATTGTTCATAGTCATGCCCATCATCATGCTATAGATGGCCTTGATTTGGGCTTGCATGGTAGAATTAGCCTCTGTTTCCACTGCCTTAATTGGATTCTTCAAGATTGTTGTTGGCTCAGTCTCTCCCCAATGTCTATTGTTTGTGGCTATGGTGTCCAATATGGCATGTGCCTCATTTCAAGAAAGATCCGTTCGCAGATGCATTGACTAGTGCCTTTGAAGCTTGATCTAATCCATTATAAAAATGCTCCAAGATAATGCAAGCAGGCAATCCGTGGTGTGGACACTTCCGAACCAGCCTTTGAAATCTTTCCCAAGCTGCATCAAGAGGTTCATCGTAAGATTGTCTAAATGCAATAATCTCAACTCTATATTTGGCATTTTTATTAGAAGGAAAAAACTTCTCTAAAAATTTCTCCGCCAAATCATTCCAAGAAGTGATGGAGTTTGGAGGGTTCAGCATCTCCCTGCAAAGAAAATGGAAAAAGTTTCAGCTTCAAAGTATCTTAAGGCACTCCTGTAACTTTAAAAGAATTTCAAACTCTAAAAAATAGCTTGATGTGTTTATGTGGATCTTCATTTGGAAATCCAGATAATTGGCCCATGGTATTCAACATTTGAAACATCACTGGTTTAAGTTCGAACTGTGGAGCATCTATCGGTGGCTCCAAAATTCCTGGATTTAAAGTATGAAAAACTGGTAAAGCGTAGTCCCTTATTGCTCTATTGCGATCTTCAGCAATGCAAATTGGATTTTCTTGTTGTGGCACAGGTGGAACTGGAGGAACTGGAGGAATTCTCCCACCATTTTGCTCCCTTCCACAATTCTGTGGGTCAACTTGAGGAACGACTCCAGGAGGTCCCATTGGAAACTCTTGTATGTAAGAAGCTTCTTCTAGAGGTTCCTGTGCACTCAACTCTTGTTGTTCCCTTCTCTTTCGTCTTTGATCATTCCTTCGACGACGAAAGGTTCTTTCTATCTCAAGATCAATGTCAAGGAGTGGACACCCCTTGTTCATGCACTAACCTCAACCTGCAAAAGAAGACAATTGCAAATTAAAGTCAAATTCCCTTTGAGATAGAAATGTGGTCGCAATCCAATCGCAATTTACGATAAACAAAATTGGTTTCACTTTTGGTCCCGGCAACGGCGCCAAATACTAGGTGCAACAGAGGCTGAATGATGGTTGTGAGATAAGATGGTAGATATTAATAAAGATAAATTCAGCCAACCTTAGTGCAAGTACACACTATCGCACGTAGTAATAAAAAACCTTAGAAGTATTCCAAGGGTATCGATCCCACGAGGACTAAATTGGAAATTCAAATTTGAATAAGAAACTGCTCAAACGATTGCTTAGAAATAGGTAACAAAGAAATGATTGATGATTGATTTTTAAAAAACTAAATAACACAAGCAAATGAATAAATAATAACAATAATAAATAAAACGAGGTATTCAATATGGATTCATCCCAAAGACAATAACTTTAATCATGGATTATTCAACTTAAGCCTATTCAATGCACTCGGTCATATTTAACTTCTATTTGGCCTTGCTCCCAAGAACCGTTAGAAGGCTAAGCGAGTACCGTTATGCACATTCTGTGACTCGACTCCGACATATATAGATAATTAACGAATGCAATCTATAACCCTATAGTTGATATAGGGTGCCTTAGGCAGCTTGCCCTATACCACCAAACAATCTCTTTCAAGCTTTTTCTCCTATATCACCTTTATGAGAACAGATATTGTCTGTCCCTTTCGAGATCAAACTCACATAGCATGCAAACTCTAAGTGATCAAGTTAAACTCAGCAAGATTAGAATGATATTCAATAAACGATGACATGCATTGAATAAAACTTAAGCAAATAAAACACTTTCGAGCTATTGAACCATAAGGGAATTCACCATATTGAACCCCTCAACCGAATTTAGCTACTCATGGTGAGATAAAGTGCGAATGAATACCTTTTCATTGAAAATAAGATGTAAAGAATACAAATAAATGAAAAGTATCACAAGCTGGAAATAAAACAGTAGCTAAATACTATGGGTTTTTCTATTTTATCCAATCCTTCTAGAGTTCGCTTAAACACTCCACTCTCTCGCTTTTACAAGTGGGAATGGGTGAAAATCCCTACAAACCCTAAGGTTTGATGCCTAACTAAGGTTAGAATTTAGTCATCTAAGAAGGACCTCGGGCATCCCTACTCATAGGCGTCAACTAGGGTTCTGTCACCACCCTCTTCTTCCAAATGAGTTCTGCTTGAATTTAACTTCATATCACGAGCTTATATAGTGTTGGAAATGGTTGAGGAGCTGCGAGGTAGGTAGCCCAGTCGATTTCGGGGTCAAAACAACCAGTTAGGTGCGAAGAAGTCTCGTTCAAAATGACCTGCGATAGACTCGGAACTGCCTCTGTTTTTCCATAAATGTGGTCGCATTTCTGGCCAAATTCCAGCTTTTCCTCTGTTTTTCTGCACAACAATAAACTTAGTCAAATTCCCTTAAAATTGAGTCTTTTTACGCACAAATGAGCATAATTTGACAAAAGTGAATCTCAACGCCCTAACTTATTAACTTTAACATATTTTGAGCTCAGGAACAGTAAAATTGACCTAAACATGCAACTTTTGACAAGGAAATGAGCTAAATATAAGGGTAAAATAGGTATATTTTTTTACCCTTATCAGGCCTTATCCTTGTACTATAAATCTTTTAGATTGTTACTTGAACATCGATCCCCGTATGTCCCCACATACTAGTTCAAGTTACAATAACAATCCCCGTAGATTTATTATTCTTGGATCTTAGTTTATTGGATTTGGGTCAAATTGTCCAATATTTAACAATAACACTTTATTGTAGAAACTCAATAACACTTTATTGAAACAAGTATACGATTTGTTTACATTCACTATCTATGAGTTTTAGGGCATAAAACCCAACACTGGGGACATAGTCCTGCAAAATGGAATTCACTCCTACCCGATTTAGGGATAGTAGAGAGGTTGACTCCGGAACATGAACAGAGGGATCCCGAACTCTCATTGGCCCGAGAGGTATTAGGTTTAGTGGTCGGACCACAAACCAATTGTTTATTAGGGACTTAGTGGGGACTTATGGAACAAGATGTAACTTCAGGGGTAAAACAGACATTTGACCCAGCTGTAGTTACGAACAACCTGTGAAGGGTCGACTTACCAATCATGGTTATATCGGATGGATAGAAATATATCTACCATGAGGGGAGTGCAACTATCGGGCTATAGTGGAGTGTCCCGGTAGTTAACAAATGTTGGTTAACTTGGTTAAAAGAGTTTAACCAATTGATCTCGGATTGTTGAAGCCCATGATCTGTAGGTCCATTAGGTCCCCCGCTAGCTCATACGGAATAAACCTTAGAACAAGTGTGATGAAGAACTTGAAACATTCAAATTCATTATTGGGAATCGTTGTTCGATATATTTAACGCTAAAGTTTAATTACGAATTAAACTATAAGAGAGAGTCGAGAATATTTAAATGATATTTATATATTAGAATTGTGTGTTCGATACACATTTCAATTTAAATATGAATAGGGATCCATATCAGTTTAGAAGAGATCGAAATTGGGGAAATTATTTAATTTAGTAGAAGATATTAAATTAAATAATTATAATTAATTAATTAAAAGTTTAATTATTTATATTAATTTTATTTAAAATTATATATCTAAGTAATTATAAATGTTGAAATTTATTAAAATTGAAATTAAGAATTTAAATTTAGGTGTCATTACTTAGCATGAAAGGTTTCATGCATTTGATGTCAAATTGACACCAAACTTGATGACAAGTTAATGACTGCCAAGCATTGTTTCCCCTTATATAAGATCATCATCTTCTTCTGTAAATGGGAATACTTCTTGTTGAAGATTATGCATGCAATTTTGGTTGAATCTCTCAAAAACAGTAGCTTCAAGACTCATACTTCCTCCTTGAGTTCTTGAGTATTTCTTCCCAAATTCATCACAAATTCTTATCCCACAACACATTCTAAGCCTGAAGATTAGTGGGGAAGACCACGTTGGTTGTCCATGAGGTGCTTTATGAAGGAGATGAATGCTTGGAGCAAAACAAGAGGGGTGCCTCTAAGTCCCCCAAACTTAACCTATTCATTGTCCCCAATGAATTAGCAACATATAACTAACTCCTCAAAACTTAATTTTTACTGTGAATTTTAAACTAAGCCCGGGACTAAGACTAAGCTTAAGGTGTGCCCGAAAAAAAAACACAAACAGAATTTCATTAACATAATATAAAAAAATTACATCAGCGGGATTATATTTTTGAAGGAACAAAATAAAGAGAAACAAATAGCATAATCAAAGAAAAACAGAAAAACACAAGCAGACAAACAAAGCGAGCCAACAAAATTAATGTAGCAGAAAACATGCTCGCTAAAAACTATTCTTCCCTTCTTAATCTTCCTAGCCAGCATATTCTTCTTCCTCTTCTCTTTCTATTGGCGGCGGCAGGATCAACGGGTCCATTAAGTGATCGGGGAATATTGGGAAGGCCTGATAGGGTTTGGAAAAATTCGCTTGTAGGGCCTTCCTTGACGTGACATCACATCGCTTTGCATAACTCCAGTAAGTTTGGAGTTGACATCTGGTAAACTCCAACCGATTGAACACCAATTGTAATTGCTCCTACACTCGATGCATGCCACATACTAGACCACCTTGGCGTGCTTCTTGTGTCCACTGTAGCCTAGTCAAATTTGGTGTGTCTTTAATACCCTTGTCAAACAATTTGATATCATCTTTACTCTTCGTAACCCCTGCCCTTGTGCATAACATAGTGATTGTATTCAGGAAAAAGAGTTTGCCTGCCTTTTTCCTCGAACAATTGTGAATTTCGTTGGAGACAATCCTTCCTACATCAATGCTTAAAGACCTGCGAATTGCAAACACCAAAAGTACCCGATCACGAGAGACTGTAGAATCATGTGTGGTTGGAAGTAGACGCATCTTTACAAACCCTAGCCATGTGTTCGCCTCACTCTTGAAGTACGCAGACTGGAAGGTTCTCTTCTCTGGTTTTGACAACCTCCATTGAGCCCCTTCTACTCCAACCTCCTTCACAGCCGCGTTCAGCTATTCGTTTGATGCTGCCACTGCCATTTCATTATAGTCGGCGTGAGGAAAATCTTGTAGGTTAAATAGAGAATTGATCGCCCCTGGGCTCGAATCCACCGCCACTCTGCGAACCAGCACTCAGGCTTTGCACAGAACTGCTCCCAACCATGATTCGTGATACCTGCCCTCAGAAAATGAGGTAAATCTTTGTTGAAACCTCACTCCAGCAAGAAATCGCGCTTTAGCATCTTGCGATATTTTGCTCTTGCAAGATCGTTGACGAATCGTTCATACGGCAGTCTCCCTTTCGGTTGTTCTGCATCTTCGATGACATTGCACCCTTTTAATGCGATCAACCTTATGTTTATGCCGTCGACGAGGTTAAAGTTGAACTGCGACTGTCTCCGCCACCTCAGAAACCATTTCTTGCCTCTCTGGGGGATTATCAGACTGAGGTACAATCAGGTCTGTGGCCTTTTCCTTTTCTTGGGTTCTTCCTCGAATGGGCTCTTCTTCGGCCACTTCATCAGCTACTTAATTGATTACCATCTAAATCGTCTCAGCAATGGGGGATTGTTGCTGCCTTCTTAATCGACGAGCCTCTCTTTCCTATGGAGTTCTCTTCTTTTTTGTTTTCTTTTTTGGTGCTTTAGGAGTTATTGCACCTCTTCTTCCTCTGTTTCTCTCTCTCTCTCTTACCTCTTGTCTTCACCATGGATTCACAGAGAATTCACACAAAACACTCAAGAAGAAAGTAGAAGAAGAAGACGTAAAAAGAAACGTACCAAGGATTTGAATAAATAGACGGCTCCAACAATTTAAATCCTAACCGAAAAGATCTGCCTTCATTAATAAAATATTGCCGTTTAATTTTGCATGTATTCGTGCAAATTAACGCCTCATCAAACGGTAAAAATCCCATAGTAAATGCGCTGATGTGCTGTCTAACGGCTAGGCCGTCGGATTACCACTGCGTAACACGTGGCAGCTAGAGATCATCTATGCGTTTTACCTGCACAAACAAAATTAAACCCTAACAGTACAAAGTAATTAAATCCCAACAACCCCTTGAATTCTGATGAAATCTTTTGATCCTAACAAAGAATTTGCAAAATCATATTGTCTTTCAAAAATCAATTCTTCTAGAAGTATCTTTTATTCCACAAAAAGTCTAAAAAAAAATTAAATTCAAATTAAAATCCGATAAAACTAAATAAAATCTTCAGCTCGAAAAATTGAAAATAAATTAAAACATATTAATCTAAACGAAAATTAACATCAAATAAAACATAAATTAATTTCTATAAAATAAAATCAAATCGGCAAAATTCAAAATAACAGAAATAAAATCTAATCTAAACGAAATTCACACAATCAAATAACTAAGATTAAATCAGATAAAAATAAAACAAACAAAATCTAATTCGAAATAAAATCGAATCCGTCCAAATAAAATAAAATAAAATCGAATCAACCACTCGGAGCTCCTAAAAATATTGCTAGACTAAATGCTCCCTCAAAACATTCGCGCTCTCCTATTCTTCGACCAATCTTAGAGAAGGATATTTCGAACGAAATTCCTCTCCCCAATAATGTTTCAATTGCTGCCTGTTGACCTTAAACACTTGACCATCTTTTTCATCTTTTAAAGTAATTGCTCCATGAGGAAAAACTTCAAACACTACAAACGGTCCAGACCATTTAGATTTCAATTTTCCGATAAACAATTTAAATCTAAAATTATATAAAAAAGCACGCTGACCCTTCTCAAATTCTTTAGGTTTCAATTTCTTATCATACCACCTCTTCATTTTCTCTTTATACATCTTCGCATTTTCGTAAGAAACCTGGAAAAACTCGTCTAACTCATTAAGCTGCATCATTCTAATTGCCCATGCATTATGCAAATCAAAATTTAACTTTTTCAGAACCCAAAATGTTTTATACTCAAGCTCTAACGGTAAATGGAAAGCTTTTCCATATACTAACTTATAGGGAGACATTCCTAGAGGAGTATTATAAGTTGTCCTATAGGCCCATGGAGTCTCATCTAACCGAAAAGACACTACTACAAATTAAAGCTTTAATGACGGTCTAAAAAAAATGGGCGGGGAAAACAATGACAAATGAGAAAAAAAAAGCACAGAAGTGAAAATAAAATTTTTAAAACACGTACAATGACGGTCAATGCCCCTTTTCATCTTCTCTCAGAACGCTACAATCATTCTTGCTTTTTTACCCAACTCATTCTCTCTCCTCGATTTCTCTCTTCCCTACTTACCTCATTCATCAGCAACGCAACCTTTTCCTTCCGCCGGTGGTGTCTCTATCTCTCTCACAATCACGTCGTGGGTTTTGGCTTTGGTTTCTTGTGGGATTTGGGTGTGGATTTCTCAAGTGGTCACCGCTCATGGTTAGTCGTCGAAGTGGGTTGTCGTCGTCGATGTTAAGCGTGGGTTTGTTCATCGTCCGTTCAAATTTTCACTGCCAATAGTCTAGATCTGTTGCTGCTATGGGTTTAGATTTAGGTTTCATGAGTTTATCCACCGTTTTCTATATATCTATCGCTGTTGTGGGTCTAGATCTAGGTTGCGTGAGTTTAGATTGTGGGTTTGTGATACGCAAATTGCTAACCGCTAGTGTACGGGCCCAAGTTATAATAGAGTGATTAAAAATCGAATGTCGTCCTCTAGATTGGTTTTCTAGTTCACCTAATTACTAAAGGTATATTTGACAAATTTTATTTAGAGAAAATAATCGAGAAAGTTGCAAGTTATTTAAAAACTACTCAAAGCAATAAAAAGGGTGGAAACTTAATGGAGAAAAACCTTAGGGAATTGATTTCACCTATTAAATGCATGAATTAATTCAGAGATTAAATAGGAACAAACACGTAAAGATTCATAAATCAAGGATTATTGATTATTAAAAGCCTCTCCTTAGTACAATTAATTCTTTATGCAAATTAAGAAATTGATATCCCTATCTAATTTCTACAACAAGCATAAGCATTAAGGAACAAACCTTATAATGGTTTCTCAAGCAATCCTAAATCTCCCAATTATAGAACCACCGAAGTCATGCAATTGATAATCTAATCTAAACTACCCTCTCCCGAGCAATTAGTACAGATAAAACAACATACAATCCATGATCAAGAGATTATAAGCATTAAGCATTCAATTGCATAAATAAAAGGTGTTACGAACCGTCCTAAAAATCCCTAAATTAATCCATACAATCTAGTGGCTACATCAAGCCCCTAAGAAAGGAAATTTTGCTACTCATGGTCTCAAAACCACAGACAAAATTTGTCCAAAACATCACAATAACAGTACAAGAAACATGGGAGAAAGAATAAACTCGCTAGCCGTGACTCCCGCGCGTTCCCGTCACGATCCCCACGATCTAAGCTCCGAAAATCAACTCCCCACGATCTTCTCAATGTTCTGGTCGTTTTCTACTCTCAAAAGTCGTCTTTTCCTCTCCAAAAAAGGTCCCCTTCAGTAGCTGCAACGCTACGAATTTATATTGTCCATTCCGCGCGACAGCATCGCGACGCTAAGTCTCGCAGCCTAACGCGCCTTCTGACTTATGGGGCAGCGTTGAGACGCTATTTATGGGGTGTCTCAACGCTACCCTTTTTAATATGGGCCTTGAACCTTGACTTCTTTGCTCATTTTTTCGCTCTTATTTATTCTTTGGCTCCCAAATCATCGGTATTCTTCAAAAACATCAATCTCCATCGAAATGTTTGATTCCTACAAAATTAAACCAAATAGACATAAAATTGGCTAAATAATCCTCAAGACTAACACTAAATTAATATAAAATATAGCTCAAATAATTGAGCTATCAAATACCCCCAAACTTAAGCATTTGCTAGTCCCGAGCAAAGTAAGAATCAAAATAATCTGTCAATCAAAAACAATTGAGGGAATGTTGCTAATGACTCTTGCCTAAGGAATTTCAAATCACAAATAATTCACACTGAAACAATAATGACCAAACACATTCATCAATATAAACCTCATTTATTTCTTTCCTCTCTTACGTGTGTGTGTTCAGTCCTCCCTATCTTAATCTTTTAAACCTGAAACAGTTTTATGCAACCCTTTGCTCATTTTCCCCCTACTCTGGTCCTAAGTTCCAATCATCAAGTCTCTCCACACTCAAGATGGTAATATGCCACTAGGGTGCCTAAATGGGGTTCACAACCCCCAAACTTTGAGCTTTTTCAAATTAAACAATCATCATTAATGGTGGCCACTAGCTTTCACACATTTATTGCAGGGACCCATAACTCGAGTTTTCTCTTGGTTGGCCTAACTTATCACCACAGGGGTAGCTCTTTTTGACCTTAATTCAATTTCATTTATTCAGCTCATCATTTCTTTGTTTTTTTTATAACATGCAAAATTATGACATAATTTTCTCCTTAGTGTAACATTACTAACTATCATGCAAATTAACCATCAAACCAGTCCCTAAAACCTTTCGAGGTGACAACAAGGCCTAGGTCACATAACCCTATTCTAATGTCGCAAAACTAAATACAGGAGACTACGTGCTCAAGTGGTGCAAGAGATTCAAAAAATAAAATCGAAAAATCATGAATCCTGTCTTTAATTATTATTGAATAAAATAACTCACCTGCTTTCTGAAATTAGGTATCCTCATCGGTTGTCATAATCATAGCAACAACCCTCACAGAAAAACAACTCAGACAGACAAACATTCAGCCTAGATCTCAATGAAACTCAGATAATCCAAACTGATATAACAAGATAATCATAATAATAAACCAGATACAACTCAAATATGGTCAAAGAAAAAAAATACAACAATTAATTACCGACCAAAAACAAATACTCCACCCCCAAACTTAAAAATTACATTGTCCTCAATGTAACAAATAAAGTAATACAAACAAAAATAAGAACAAATATAGCGAAAATAAGAATGAGGGAGAAAGAAACAACCGTGCAATAGGAGGGCAGCAGGGCATCACTCGTCCTTGTCCTCAAGTGACTCATACGGCGATGGAGGTGGCGGCAAAGGTTGTCCAGTGTGGGTTGCAATTTGATACTAAATGGAATAATGCTGCAACCGCGTACTGTACATAAAGTTGCGCCGCTCCCGACGTTGCTGTCTCTGGAAATCCAGGAGAATCGCTGATGATCCTCCGCACTACGTTGTTGATCCTTCGCACTACGCCGTCGATCCGCTACAAGTCACTGCTGATCCGCTGTAAGATGCTTCATGGTAAGCTGCATCTGCTCCTCATTGGATGGAGGCGGGACCTCCTGCTCGTGATCGTGCTGCTTAGGCTGCTCTAGATGCGCTGGCGGCTGTGCATCCTGTGGTCCAGGCTCTCGGTATCGGCTGATGAAATTCTTGTCGATAATCACCCCGGGGTGGACCAACTCCTCCTGAGAGTCCCACACAACACTAGTAGCTCGGCAAAGGACAATGATCAATGAAGGATGCCCGAGCTCTACTGTCGTGCTACGTCGACGAATGTGGCACAATGAGTGATAGATGACTTGTCCAACATTCAGGGAGCGGCATGTGGCGATGGTGAACAAAAGGATGGCGTGACTCTTTGTAACATCGCTAAGGTGCGCCACAGGCATCAACTTGGCACATAGAAAAGTGTGCCATGCCCTGTAGTCTACAAATAGGTCGGTAGTCTTAAAATGCACTACCTCCCCTCCCTTCATTGCCCATGCAACCCCTGGCCTACATAATATCTGGATGACCTGATTGACATCTAAATGGTCACTAAGGTACGTGTTGTAGCCATCCCTATCAAAGTTGGGTAAGTTTTAGAAACGGTTTATGGTTTGGGAGTCAAAAGGGACATAGTGCCCACGAACGAATGAAGAAGAGGATCCATCTACCATATTAGCATAGAACTCCCTAACCACTGGTGATACCCCAACCTCTGGATGGCGAACAAAGCTACCCCAACCCCGCTCAATAATGTTATGTACTAAATTGGGCTTTACCTTAGGGTCGGGGCTTAGGCCTCTTTCAGGAATAATATTCCTACAATCTACATAGGTTTCAAAGAGTCGTTCCGCGTCGATATTAATAAACCTATGCTAATCAAAAGGAGCAGAGGAAGAAGAAGAGACAACATTTCTCCTAGATCTTTTGTGCATTGTGGCTAAGGGAAGGGGACTTGATATCAGGGTATAAGATATACTTAAAAAACAACCCCCAAACTTCAAACACAACCAACAACTACAAGATAATCCCGTTCGCCACAAATAAAATGCAAAATCCAAAAGAAACAGCAAACCAGAATCAGTGTAAAGACGCTAACAACAATCAACAAAGTGATGCTCAGCCAAAGCCCAACAGTTAATACTCTCCAATACACCAAAAACAACAACAAAGTAGTGAAAACGATGAAAACGAGTCCAAGTAAAGTGAAAACCAGCAGCTACAAGTTCTAATAGGGCATAGATTCAAAAATAAACTATCTAAATCCAAGTATATGCAATGAAATCTCAAGAAGCCAAAGGAATACGAGAATGATACCCAACAAGAGAGAGCCCACAACACACAAGCAGCACAAATCGCTCAAAAACGATGCTGAAGCCCAAGACTATGCAACCCACAGCGAGAATGATGAGAAAATCGCCACAACTTGTTGAAAAGTGGAGAAAAATACCGAATCTTGTAAACCCACGGCGAAAAACGGCGGAAATCGTTGAAAGTGTACCCAACCCACGCGCGAAATTGGTTGAAACCCACTGCTAAACGCTCCAACACTCGCCCAAACTCACTGAATACTTGTTGAAAACCCGAGAGCTACGAAACCCACGACATAAATCTGAGCAAATCTGAAGAAAAAAAACGGGGGAGAAGAAGAAGAAATTCGAAGGGTCGGGCAAGAAATTGGTTAAAAATTACTAAGAATCGAGGAAAATTAGCAGGGGAAATGAGGGCACGAAGAGAACGGTTGGCTAGGGTTCTAAAATATGAAATAAACCCTCTGATTTTCACGATTCTGGAATTTAGGCCCAAAATCGCGACAGCGTCGCGACGCTGTCGCTCGGCTGGCCCAAAACACTCGCGTTTCGTTTTTTTTTTCTTTATTTCTTTATTTCTTTCTTTCTTTCTTTTTCTTCTTCTTCTTTCTTTCTTTCTTTTCTTTTCTTCAAATAAATCTTCTCCTGCAAAATCAAGAAAGAGAGTGTAAGAAAGGGAATTAGAAAGAAAAACAATATAAATCAACTAAAAAAAATAAAAATAAAAAAAATTGGGTTGCCTCCCAAAAGCGCTTGTTTAACGTCTTTAGCTCGACGTGTTGACCGTGCATGCGTCAAGGAGGTCTACTGTCACGGGATTCACCAGAGGTGCCCTTGCTTGCACCTTTTCTGTAACCTACCATCATTAGTTCAGCATGATCTGTAGAAGTTCCAACTGCTTTGAAAATTTCTTTTTCATGTAAGACTCCCATAGTTAGCTCCTTATGCTCAATGTCAATGATAACTCGCCTAGTTGCGAGGAATTGTCTTCCTAAAATAACAGGCACTGAAGGGTTTTCCTTTACATCCATCACAAAAAAGTCAACAGGCAGAAAAAATTTTCCTACTTGGATTAACACATTTTCTACTACTCCATAAGGACTCACGACAGATTGGTCAGCTAACTGGAGTTTCACAGCAGTAGGTTTAATTTCTCCTATGTTCAGCTTTTTGCATAAAGATAAAGGAATTATGTTAATACTAGCACCTAAATTGCATAAAGCATGAAAAGAATGAGTACCAAAGTTGCAGGGAAAAGAAAAACTCCCTGGATCAGCAATTTTGTCAGGTACACTCTTTTGAAGTCGGGTACTTCATGTAGAAGTGAGGAATAATGTCTCCACTTTCTTTTCCTTCTTTTTCCTCGAAAGTCATTCCTTCATGAATTTTACATATCTGGGCATCTGCTCTAAAGCCTCTGCAAAAGGTAAATTAATATTTAAACTCATAAAGATATCAAGAAACTTCTTAAATTGAGTTGAATAATTCTTTTTCTTCTTTTTCGTAGGCTTTGGAACCAAAACAGTAGGAGAGGGTATAAGCGGGTCTGAATTAAGCTTTTCAGTTTCATTTGAGGATGAACCCTCTTTAGCTTCTTCCTTAGTAACTTCAGGTTCATGAATATTTTGTGCCTCAACTACTTGAACTTCCTCCACATGATGCACGGTGATGGCCTTACAGTACTCCATTTGGGTTTTCTCTGACTCAGCTGGAGCTTTACCTTTCTGCATAGTGTTTACAGCATTCACCAACTGTCCCAACCGAGTTTCTATGTTTTTAATTTTTGCACTATGGCCTTTCATGGTGGTATTTATTACTATCACTGCTTGTCGCAACGTCATCGTTACGCGGAGCGACCGACGTCCTTCCCTAAGGGTCTCTTTCGAGGTTAAAGGTTTGGAGTCCCCACCAATCATCTTGGGGTGTGATTGGTCACCCGCTTTAAAGAAAAAACCAGTTTTTGAAAACCAAAAATTAGGCTCGGGAGTCGATTGAGTGTAGGAAAGGTGTTAGCACCCCTACAACACCCATTTAAAAACGGTTACCACATTTTATTTTAAAATTATCCTTTTATAACATGAAACGGTCCTTAATTTTGAAGAAAAAAAAATCAAATAACAAATGTCCCACTTGATCTTACCTTAGCTTTAAAAATTAAAGTGAGGTTTTGATGTAGTGAGTGGGGTTATACCCAATAATTGCTTGTCATGTTAGAATTTTCTTTCAATTAAAAGAAAATTTATCACCTCAAGAATTTGAGAAATTATCCCAACTCCGTCATAGGTTTTACATAATATTATTTGTCCCATTTTAGGAATAAAATGTGAATTAATAATTATGAGTGGTATGACACCATTCAACAAAAAGAAATTCTTTTTTATTTTCCAAATAAAAAAACTAATTAGAAATTTTAAATTAAAAAAAAAATAAAATAAAGAATTTGAAATCAATTGAAAGAAAGTTAAATCATTTAGAAATTCGAACTAAAACCAAATTGAAATTCAATTGAAAATCTCAGTTTAAAAGTCATTTTGAAATTGTTTTGAGAATTCCAATTTAAAGTCAAATTGGAGTTGATTTCAAAAATTCTAAATTAAGACCAAATTCAAGTTGATTGCAAAAATATCTAGGCTAATTTCCAGGCAGGGTGTTCCCTTTCGGTCAGCTTATATACCCGTTCTTAGACAAAATTAGCCTAAAGTTTCCATAATCTACTTAAAAAAACTTTTCTTGAAATCCAATTTGAAACTTCAAATTAAATCCCATTTGAGATTCATTTAAACAGTTCAAATTTAAATATCAAATTAAAATTCACTTTGAAATTCATTTGAGTATTTCAAATTTAAATCGTTTGAATGAATTCAAATATTAACCAAATTAAGATTGACTTCAAAATTTTCAATCAAAGCCTATTTTGAAATTTATTTAAGAAACCCAATTTACATCCAATTGAAATCAATTTTGAAAATTAAAATCAAACCGAAATTCATTTGTGAATATCAGAATTACAAATTGAACCAATTTGAGATTTTATTCAAATTAAAATCAATCAAAGAAAAATTAAAATTCTATTTGAAAATTTCAAACCAAAACTAAATTGAAATTGAGTTAATTTAAAACCAAAAATTAAATTGAATTGGAATCCAAATTAAACCAAATTGACTTTGATTTTTTAAAATCCTAAAAGAAATTAAATTGGAAATTCAAATTTAGAATCAAAATGGGATTGAAATGAAAGCTTCAAATAAAAATTAAATTGAAACTGAATTGAGATCTCTAATGTGAATTAAAGACATTGATTCAAATTCAAGTCAATTAAAACCAATGTGAAATTCAAATTAGAAATTTAATGTTAAAGCCTAAATTAAATTGATTTTGAGATTTTAATGTAAACCAAAATTGAAATTGAACTCCAATTTAACTAAAGTCCATAGACATTCCCAATTTAATTAAAATTGAAATTGATTTTCAATATAAAACCAAAAGATATTGATTTGGAAACTTTAATTTTGAGCCAAATTGACATTAATTTTGAAATTCTAAATTAAAAATTATTTTGAATTTTACTTAGAAATTCCAAGTTAATTAGATACAATTTGAAATTCATTTGAAAAATCCAAAATCACTTTGAAACTCTTTGAATTCGAGATTAAAACAAATTAAGGAAAAGTTGAGATTCCAAATTAAGTTCCAATTGAAATTTATTTGGGCAATTCTAAATTGAAATTCATTTGTAAATGTCAAAATGAAATCAAATTAAAAACAAACAAAAGTTGAAATCTCAAATTAAATCCAATTAAAAATTTATTATAAAATTCCAAATTAATTATTGAAACCAATGGAAGGAAAGTTTAAAATCATCTTTAAAAAAATCAAGTGAAAATCAAATTGAAAATCTTAGTTCAAATGTCATTTGCTTGAAATTCATTTGAGCATTTCAAACCCTTTGAAATTCATTTGAACAATTCAAATTAAAATAAAATTGAAAACATTAAAATTCCCTATTTAAAGAAAATTGAATTTTCTAATTACAAACCAGTGAAAATTTATTAGGAAAATACAAATTCAAATTCAAATTAGAAATTTTATGTTGGAATCCAACTAAAATTAATAAGAAAGACAATTAAAGTTGAAAATGTCATATTAAAATCCAATTGAAATTGGTAATAGCAACTCAATTTAAAGCCAATTAAAATTAGTTTGGAAACTCCCAATTAAACTCTAATTGAAATTAGATTTAAAAAAACTTTCAACTAATATCCAATTAAAAGTTCTTTAGAAATCTAAAATAAATCAATTTAAATTTCTAATTAGAAAATGAAACTTAAAACATAATTGAAGTTGATTTGGGAAAATTTCAATTGAAGTTGATTTGAAAGTAATTTCCCAATTCAAACTCAGAATTTTTTTATGAAATCAAAGAGGAAATAAAAGAAAAATACTTAAAACTTTAAATTTAAAAAAAAATGCTCTTTGAGCAAATAAAGAAAAGAATAGATAAATTGGAAGAAAGAAAAAAATATAAAGGAAAAGAAGTGGGTCCCACCAATTTTCTCTCTTTCTTCTCATCTTCTTCCCCAAGCTCCTTCTTTATCTTTCTCTTCCATGGAAATTCACTGGAATGTGGGTCAGAGTTACTCCTGGTTCTTCAGATGGTTGGAGTTCGCGGTGGCGGTGGACGTCGGATTGGGTTAGTGGTAGAGTTCGTCGGAGTGGCGACGGCGTAGGTCTTCAACGGCGGCGACGATGTGGTGAGCGGTGGCGGCGAAGCAATGAGCAACTCAATCTTTCAAAAGATTAAAATTTCTCTCTCTCTCTCTCAAATTTCACTCTTTTTCTCTCTCAAACTTCACATCTTTCTCTCCTTTTCTTTCTTAGATTTTCATCACTCATTCTTTCTTCACTTTCTCTCATTGTTCTCCCATTTTCCACCACTTTGTTCTTGTCTTCATCCTCCATAAGCTCTCCTTTTATAGGAGAGCTTGGAGAAACGGTTGAGGGAAAAGGGGAATGGGTTGAGAAAGAGGGGGAGAAAGTGGAAGGTTGGGAGAAGAAGGGGGAGAGGGAGAAGGAGAAGGGGGAGTGGAAGACCAAAGAAAAAAAAATAAAAAAAAATAAAAAGAAATAAATTAAATAAAAAAAAAAAGAAAATAAAATAAAATGAAAATAAACAAAAAAATTTCTTTGATAATATGTGGGGAGAGGGATTCGAACCACAAACCTTGTGATTATCACTACACCTTTATTCAAATCGAGCTATACTCTTATTGGCATACCAAAAACAAATTGACCACCAAATATTGAAAAAATTCAAACATTATTACTAAAAATCAAGCCGGACCAAATACGGTGTCTACACTGCTTCCTCCAGCTTGTTGGTTCTGTTGCTAGACTCTGCAATAAAAGCTCCAACCATATCTTCAAGAGAAGGTTTATTTTCAGCCTTTTGAGATGTAAATCCACGAGGGTTCAAGATATTCTTATTGTTAGCATACGAGAAATTTTCATGATTTCTAACATTAGGGTGGTAATGTGTGGGTGTATAATTATGGTGTTCCCTATAGTTAGAATTTCTATCAACATAATGAACCTGTTCTGTAGTGGTCTCCTCCTGAGACTGTGATGCAAGAGCAGCTGACTCAATAGATTGTGTGCCCCCTATACCTGAAAATTTCAAGAAAGCATTAGCAAGGGAGGTCATCTGGGCTTGAAGAGCACTTACATTGTCAATCTCATAGATCCCAGCTGCAATTTTCTTAGGTGTAGATCGCTCAATTGGCCACTGGTAGCTGTTTGTGGCCATATCCTCCAATAGTGTAGGACCGTTCTCTACAGTCTTGGACAAGAGTCCTACCTGCAGCTGCATCAACAATGGTTTTAGTATTTGGATTTAAGCCATTGTAAAACAACTGGATCTGCAGCCAATTAGGGTATCCATGATGAGGGCACTTCCTCAGTAACTCCTTATAGCGCTCTCAGGCCTCGAAGAGTTGTTCATCGCCTAGCTGCTAGAATGTCCCAATCTCAGTCTTCAACTTGACTGTCTTTGCAGGAGGGAAATATTTGGCAAGCAAAGGCTGAACCAACACGTCCCATGTAGTGATACTTCCAGGCGGAAGTGATTGAAGCCAACCCCTAGCTTTATCCTGCAAAGAAAAGGGAAACGATCGTAAGCATATGGCATCTTCAGTAACACCATTTACCTTCACAATTCCACAAATATCCAAGAAAAGATTTTAAATGAGAGTTGGGATCCTTAAAGGGGAATCCTCTAAATGCACTATCTCTAGCCATCTGGATGAGGCCAGTTTTGAGCTCGAAATTGTTCGCATTGATTGGCGTGTGGACTATCCCATATTTTTGTTCAGGAAAAGTAGGCTGGAAATAGTCTCGTATCGGTTTCGGTTCCTCCTATGGATTTGGATTGGCCATTGCTGCAAGTCTTTCCCTTTTCTCCTTCCTGTTCTTTTTGCAAGTCTTTTCAATTTCAAAGTCAAAAGGAACTAACAGAGCATCCTTATCTTTTCGCATACAAAATCACAATCTAAAAGAAATCAAAAACAAAAACAAAAATAAAACAAAAACAACAAAAATAAAGAGAAAAAGAAAAAAACAAGAAAAACACAATAAAATACACTCTAAAGTAAGACCAAGCAAATTCCCAAAAATATTACGTGAAACTAAATAATTGCCAATCCCCAGCAACGACGCCAAAAACTAGATATGCAAATTGCTAACCGCAAGTGTACGGGCCCAAGTTATAATATAGTGATTAAAAATCGAATGTCGTCCTCTGGATTAGTTTTCTAGTTCACCTAATTACAAAAGGTATATTTGCCCAATTTTATTTAGAGAAAATAATCGAGAAAGATGTAAATTATTTAAAAACTACTCAAAGCAATAAAAAGGGTGGAAACTTAATGGAGAAAAAACCGTAGGGAATTGATTTCACCTATTAAATGCATGAATTAATTCAAAGATTAAATAGAAACGAACACGTAACGATTTCATAAACCAAGGATTATTGATTATTAAAAGCCTCTCCCGAGTACAATTAATTCTTTATGCAAATTAAGAAGTTGATATCCCTATCTAATTTCTACAACAAACATAAGCATTAAGGAACAAACCTTATAACAGTTTCTCAAGCAATCCTAAATCTCCCAATTATAGAACCACCGAAGTCATGCAATTGATAATCTAATCTTAACTACCCTCTCCCGAGCAATTAGTTCAGATAAAACAACATACAATCCGTGATCAAGAGATTATAAGCATTAAGCATTCAATTGCATAAATAAAAGGCCTTACGAACCATCCTAAAAATCCCTAAATTAATCCATACAAACTAATGGCTACATCAAGCCCCTAAGAAACAAAATTTAGCTACTCATGGTCTCAAAACCACAAACAAAATATGTCCAAAACATCACAATAACAGTACAAGAAACAAGGGAGAAAGAATAAACTCGCTAGCCGTGATTCCCGCACGTTCCCGTCACGATCCCCACGATCTAAGCTCCGAAAATCAACTCCCCACGATCTCCTCAGTGTTCTAGTCGTTTTCTGCTCTCAAAAGTCGTTTTTTCCTCTCCAAAAAAGCTCCCCTTCAGCCGCTGCATCGCTATGAATTTATACTGCCCATTCTGCGCGACAGCGTCGCGATGCTAAGGACACAGCGTCACGACGTTGTCATGTTGCATGCCCTAATAATTCAGGAAAGTCTCGCAGACGCTGTGGAGGTAGCTCGACGTTGCCTCAAAAACGCGCCTTCTGACTTATGGGGCAGTGTTGAGACGCTATCTATGAGGCGTCTCAACGCTACCCTTTTGAATAGGGGCCTTGAACCTTGTCTTATTTGCTCATTTCTTCACATGAATTTATTCTTTGGCTCCAAAATCATCGGTATTCTTCAAAAACATCAATCTCCATCGAAATGTTTGATTCCTACAAAATTAAACCAAATAGACATGAAATTGGCCAAATAATCCTCAAGACTAACACTAAATTAATATAAAATATAGCTCAAATAATTGATCTATCAGTTTGTCTGCCAGTTTCTTGATATTCGTCACCGTTGTGGGTTTAGATTTAGGTTTCGTGAGTTTAGATCGTGGGTTTATCCGCCATTTTTTTATAAAGTCTTTTCTTTGATGGTCATTTGGACAGTTTAAACTTTGCTTTGTTCTTCGATTGCTTTAGATCTAACCCATCCTCGCAAATCTGGCTCTCTCTAGAAATTCTCTTCCAATTTTGCTGTAAAATTGTTTCATATTTTCTAGAAATTTTATATATTTCTTTATTTTTTCTGGTTGTTTCTCTCCTGTATCTTTGTGCATGTCTGATTTTGAATGCCTGCAAAGGTTTATGAGATTGTGAAGAAAATGAATGGACATGGAAATTAGTTGTGCAAGCCTTGGAAATTAAAAAAAAAAAAAAAAGGCTTAATCATTTTGTTGGTTTTGTTGCTCATTAGAGGGAAATTTTGTATTTGATTGTCTTTGGAACTTGTCAAGATTATGAACAACATGAAGGAAAGTCACCAACATTAAATCATCTCTCCACGACGTCGTTTCTCTCCTCTTCAATTCCTGCTCATCAATTAACGTCAGTCATGGGCTTTGAATATTTGCTTGTTGTCTGATTGATACTAGCAGTTGTCATTCACCTTCAATTTCTCCACTAATTATATGTTGTGAATTATTTCCTTTTGTTCTGATTTGTTTCCTTAAACAAATCTTTTACTTTTGTATTTATATGCTCCACCTGTAATGAATTTACTATAAGGGAAAATACTCAGCAAATATTCTTCCATTTGTGCCTTCATTTTGAAGTTTGACTTGGTATCAGAGCTTCATTTGGATTACTCCTCAAATGGCTTTGTTGGGCTCATCAACAATTGAAGGCACAAGTAATGCAGCAGCCAACAATCAAAATGGAACCCATCAAGCTCAACCCTTGGGCAATCCTTTTAATTCCATCCTTGCTGTCAAATTAGATGAGAAGAACTACATGCTGTGGAAATCAATTCTTCTAGCTACACTTCGTGGTCAAAAACTTGATGGACATGTCTTGGGTACTATCAATCCTCCTCCAGCAAAGATCCCAAGCACAGAAACCTCTGCATCTGTGGACAACCCAGAAATCTCTGCATCTGTGAACAACCCAGAATTTGAAAAATGGTCGACAACAGATCAAACCCTCCTTGGCTGGCTCTACAGCACAATGACCCCTAGTGTTGCTTCAGAAGTCCTCAACCTTCAATCATCTAGGGAAGTATGGAAGGCCCTTGAAGAACTCTATGGAGCAGCAAATCGATCAAGAGTTAATCAACTCCGAACTGGACTTCAAACCACTAGGAAAGGAAACACTAGAATGGGAGATTACTTGGCTACAATGAAAGAATTCTCTGAAAATTTGGCCTTGGCAGGTGAACCAATCTCATTGTCTTATTTAACATCCAGTGTTCTTGCAGGGCTGGACAGTGAATACCTACCAATAATGTGCTAAATCAACTCTCAAGGTGTTAAATCATGGCAAGAGCTCCATGCCACACTGACAATCTTTGAGAATACGCTGCTACGACTCAATGTCATACATCAAGACGAACCCAATCTCACAAATGCTGCTGCAAATATTGTTGTGAGCAGGACAAATTACAACAATTCTCGAAACTCCAATCAACTCCAAGGAAGAGGTTCAGGCAGAGGTAATACCTTTCAAAATAACTTTAGAGGACAAAGTCAAGGAAGGAACAGAGGGCGTGGGGGATGCTCAAATCAATGGAGAAACAACAACTCCAGACCTGTTTGCCAAGTGTGTGGCAAAATAGGACACTCAGCAGCCATATGCTACCACAGATTTGATGAGCATTTTGTAACAAATCTTGGAAACCAAGGAGGCAATGAGAAGTTTGCAGCAAACGTTGTCACTCCTGAAATGGTGGGTGATCCAAATTGGTATGCTGACAGTGGAGCTACAAACCATACAACAGCTGATAACTTGGCAATCTGGCTATTCAATCTGAATATGGAGGTAAACAATCTCTTTTTGTTGGAAATGGTTTTGGCTTAAAAATAGCACACACAAGAGAAACCACCTTTACAAATCCACATCTTCCTAACAAAACCATTGCCTTGAAACACATTCTTCATGTTCCAGCCATTAAAAAGAACCTCATTAGCATTTCTAGACTCACTGCTGACAATAATCTATTTGTTGAATTTCACTCACATGATTGTTTTGTGAAGGACAAACAAACCGGGAAGGTGGTTCTGCAAGGGGTGCTTAAAGATGGTCTTTATCGACTTCACCTTGGCTCTAATCAACTCAAACTATCAGCCAACAAACAACCAAATCAGTCTTTTTTATGGTCCATGTCTGCAAGTCTTTCTACTTCAAATAATATTGTGCCTAAGTCTAAGTCTTTAGAGTCCGTCCAAGCTGTGTGGCACAAATGCTTAGGACATCCTTCCTTTAAAGTTCTAAATGATATTGCTAAGTCTTGTAATCTCAAGTTTCAAATGAATGAGAATCAATCATTTTGTGATGCTTGCTTGTATGGAAAGTCTCATTCTCTACCTTTCAAAAATGCTCCTAATCACACTACTGCCCCACTTGAACTTGTTTATAGTGATCTTTGGGGACCATCTCCCACCATCTCTAGTGCTGGCTATAAGTATTATATCAGTTTTCTTGATGATTACACTCGTCTTACATATATTTTTCCCTTGAAGAGTAAAGCTGAAACCACTACCACCTTTCTTCAATTCAAAAAGTTGGTTGAAAATAAATTTGACAGAACAATCAAAACTCTTCAAACTGATTGGGGAGGAGAATATAAACCCTTAATTCCTCATCTCAAACACTTTGGCATAGATCTTCGTCACTCTTGCCCTCATACTAGTAAACAAAATGGTAGAGTCGAACGAAAACATAGACATATAGTGGAAATGGGACTTACTCTCCTTGCTCAAGCCTCTTTACCTCTTAAATTTTGGTGGGAAGCTTTCTCCTCTGCAACCTATTTGATTAATCGTCTTCCAACACCGGTCTTGCTTGGTTTATCACCCTTCGAAAAGGTATTTGGTCGAAAACCAGATTATCAATTTCTCAAAATATTTGGTTGTTCGTGTTTTCCTTGTCTTCGCCCTTATCAAACTCACAAGTTCAACTTTCACTCTACTAAATGTACTTTTCTTGGCTATGATGAATCTTACAAAGGTTATCTCTGTCTTAGTTCCAATGGTCGAAGATACATATCTCGAAATGTCATTTTCAATGAGTTTGAATTCCCTTATTCCACCAAAATATTACAGCCCAATCCCTCATCCAATCTTCCAATTTCTCATTGTTTTGCTTCTCTGCCAACAAATCACTTTCATCCTACTTCTAACACTTCAACACTTACTCCACATCTTCTTCCAAGTGATAATACAAGTCTTGACAGCACCCCAGCATTACCACAAGATGATTCCCTCTTATCTGTCACCACAAGTAGCCTAGTGTCAACACACAATGAAGCTCCCCCCACCTTATATAATCCAATTGCCGACACCTCACATCAACTTGAACCTCAACCACCCCCACTCACCACCTCCACCGATCCCATCACCTCCACCCATCATATGCAAACTCGTTCAAAGTCTGGTATTTTTAAGCCAAAATTATTTCAACTTGAAGCTATTGTTGACCCCAAATTTAATGAACCATCCACTGTCAAAGAAGCCTTCCTTTCTCAAGAATGGAAACAAGCAATGGATGTTGAATATCAAGCTCTTCTCCGTAATGCCACATGGTCTCTTGTTCCATTTTCTCCCAACTACAATATTATTGGAAACAAGTGGGTGTTTCGCCTTAAGTTCAAACCGGATGGCAACATTGAACGTCACAAAGCCCGTCTAGTCGCCAAGGGATTTCATCAAACACCAGCTATCGATTTTGGAGAGACATTCAGTCCAGTTATCAAACCTCCCACAATCAAGCTCATTCTCACCTTGGCTATCTCCAAAGGATGGATTGTTCGCCAACTTGACATCAATAATGCTTTTCTTGATGAAGATGTGTACATGGCACAACCGGAAGGCTACATTGATCCAAATCGACCTCATCATGTATGTAAGCTTCATAAAGCCTTATACGGCCTCAAACAAGCTCCTCGGGCATGGTATGACCGTTTAAAACACTGCTTACTGGACTGGAAATTCAAGAACTCCAAAGCTGACAGCTCACTTTTTTATTACTCAGAAAATGGGCATCAAATTTTTCTTCTTGTTTATGTTGACGATATCTTAATTACAGGTAGCAGCCCATCTCTCATCTGAAATTTTATTAAACAACTCAGTTCTCGTTTTGCCTTGAAGGACCTTGGTGAAGCTCATTATTTTCTCGGTATTGAAGTCAATCGAACTCCCAGTGGTATAGTTCTCTCCCAACAACGTTACATCAATGATTTGTTGTGCAAGGCTGGTTACTCCAACATTAAACCTTGCCCAACCCCTGCTGTGGTTGGTCGTCATTTGACAGCAACTCAAGGTTCTCCCATTGATAATGCCACTGATTATCGACGTATTATTGGTGCTCTTCAATACCTCTCACATACACGACCTGACATTGCCTTTATTGTGAATAAACTTAGTCAATTTCTTCAAGCTCCAACTACTGATCATTAGCAAGCCATGAAACGAGTCCTTCGTTATCTTCGAGGAACAACTGACTACGGTCTCCACTTATCTCCAAGTTCCAAGCTCACACTCACTGGTTATTCGGATGCTGATTGGGCTTGTTGTCCCGATGATCGTCGATCTATTGGTGCTTATTGCATCTTCTATGGCACCTCCCTTATCTCTTGGTCCTCGAAAAAGCAAAGTGTGGTAGCTCGATCAAGTGCTGAAAGTGAATATCGTGCCATGGCTCAAGCAACAGCTGAACTTAGTTGGTTACAACATCTTCTCCATGAAATTGGCTTGCCTTATCATTCCTCTTCCATCCTCTGGAGTGATAATACAAGTGCAATATCTTTGGCCTCGAATCCGGTATTTCATTCACGTACAAAACATATTGAACTTGACATTCATTTCATCCGTGATAAAGTTCTCAATAAATCTCTTGCTGTCCGCTATGTACCTTCACATGACCAGCTGGCTGATTTTCTTACCAAGTCCCTCTCAACAAATACATTTGAAGTGTTTCGCTCCAAACTCGGTGTGTTGTCACCCTTTCGTTTGCGGGGGGATGTCAAGATTATGAACAACATGAAGGAACGTCACCAACATTAAATCATCTCTCCTCGACGTTGTTTCTCTCCTCTTCAATTCCTGCTCATCAATTAGCGTCAGTCATGGGCTTTGAATATTTGCTTGCTGTCTGATTGATACTAGCAGTTGTCATTCACCTTCAATTTCTCCACTAATTATATGTTGTAAATTATTTCCTTTTGTTCTGATTTGTTTCCTTAAACAAATCTTTTACTTTTGTATTTATATGCTCCATCTGTAATGAATTTGCTATAAGGGAAAATATTCCGCAAATATTCTTTCATTTGTGCCTTCATTCTGAAGTTTGACTGAACTTAGCTGCTGAAAGAAATGTAGAATTTTCTATTTTGAAATGAGTCTTATTTCGTTTATTTTCTTGGCAAACAAAGGGTGGCTTGTTTCCCAAGAAGATTCTATGAAATCTCTCTTTGAAAGTGAAGATATTGTTCTTTGGCATCAAATTCTCTTTTACACCGTTTCTTCATTTTCTTAAAATACTTTTTGGATTATATATATTGTTTTGTAGACGTTGATTGCTCTATTTTGAAGTTTATAAAAAGCTAAAAATTTGCACCCAAATAGTTAGGTATCCTGTTTCTTTCGTCATTTGAAATGCTAATTCTTTAGTGTACTGGCTTATATCAAATATTAAATGAATGTAGGTTGTTATTGTTCTTTGCCTTTTGTATTCAATACATCTCATCAGTTACCTGTTTCTTGTTACTTATTTTCTTGATGGTGGTTGAATTTTGTTTAGATCATGGCACTCTTGAATTAAACAAATTTATGTTCAAAATGTTTCATCTCGCTACTAAACAGAGAAACATGGTTGACTTCATGTTTCCTATCAGTTTCCTAAGATACCTTGAAGAAAGTGATAAGACAGTTTCATTAAGTTAATATCTGATCGTTGCTTTTTCATTATGTTTGAATATTTTCTTTTGCAGACTATAATTAAGATATGTCCTTCAAGGAATGTAAATGTACAAAATTTTTTATGGGATGGCGTTCTATGTTATAGTCATGCTGATTCCAGAATTTGATGCAATCATAAGTAATTTGAGTTTCTAATTCTGCCCTAGTGCTGATTATTTACTCTCTCCATCTTTCCCTCGATGATTTTGAAGACACTAATTTATGACTTTGATCTAGATACTATTATTTTTTTGTTTGGTAAGATTGATTTCTTTTAGTATTTCATACCTAGAAAACTTTCAATTTTATTTGCCACTTAACAATATGTTTTTCGTCAGGGGATTATTTCATGGTTACTCATTTATTATAGTTCTCATGATTTTGAAGCATGCTCTCAGGTATAAAAAATGGCTTTCTAAGACTTTATTTGTACAGGTATAAACGTTTTTGGTTTTATTTGTCTCTCTGTCCTTCTTTTTCTCCACTGCTTTCTTATTTTTAGGTGATGACTATAACCGTGATGCACATTTAGAACAATATTTCAACTTCCAAAGTATTGTGAGCTTTCTTATTTTCGTCCAATTTTTGTGCATCGTCTTTAGGTATGTTTCATTTATTACCTATATTTCACTCCTAGCATACTATCATTTGAACGATATTTCAACTTCCAAGATTTTTGACTTCTTTCATGATAGTTGATAAATTAATATCTAATTCGGGTGTTATGGTTGACTTCTCTTTCATGATATTTATTACCTCAGGCTCATCCGTTTGTTGGCTCGTCGTTCTTTCACACACCATCTCCCCTGCAAATCCCAGAGCTTTGTATGTCTATTTTATGTGATTTTATACTTATTCAAGTTGTTGGTTTCGTTAATTTTTGTTATTTTATTTGGGAATTGGTTCTTTGTAGGTAAACAATGCCATTTTTTGAGGGAGTTAGAGGCAATTCAATTTTAGGGTTTGCAATGCATCTTTTTTTTTTTGGAAATTGCGCTTCAAAGAATGGTATGTATTTGAGTATTTTACCTTCTTTTACTCATGGTCTAATTTCTTGTTTATATTCATTCCTATTGGGTTGAGTTGAAGGAAAAAACGATTGCAATATATGGGTTTTAATTGAAAACTTGGATTCTCTAATTGTTTTGTAATTATTTTCTTAAAAGAGAGATAGATGTATATTCTCTCTGGAATTGGATTAAAATCACATGGTCTAATTTCTAAAACCTGCATTTTTGGTGTAGTGAACAAAAAGAATTGGTTTCAGTTGGGAGTTCTTGGTGTCAACCATGGAGAAGCAAAATCAGTTCATGGCATTGATATGAGATTATACACATTTATTTACTTCCTATCATGTTCTCTTCAATTGCTTTCCTTTGTTACTTCCATAGCTGAGGGCGGTGTTGATGTCTATCCTTCCAGTTTTGAGTGATGTTTGTTGATATTATGGTTGCACTAACATGTTTGATTCATAGATGATAGACTAATTTTTAACCTCCCATTGTTTGATTCATGCTTTTGTTTCATGCTTTTGTTGCTTTATTTCATAATGACTCTCTCGATGGGCAATTGTTTTCATATGAAGTGCTAATTAGTCTTTCTCTAACCTTAAATGAATTCTACCATTTTTGTCAAGTAAAATGGATAAGGTTCTGATCTTGAAAGATAAACGGGAAATGCAGATTCTTGGAAAAATTGTGGCTCCAAGTGACATTGGTTATTAGAAAGTGTTTGATGATTGCTTTCTTAGCCCGTTTCTATTTTTGGGAATCATGCTGACAATAAAGGGAGAGAGAGTGTTAGAAGATAGCATGGACAAGTTTCCACTCCCAAAAAGGAAAACCTTGGAACAGATTGACAAATTCTCTGTTATTGTGGTTGTGTCTATAACTAGAAGAGTTATATTTGAGATTGTTTTGATTGTAGGATGAAGGATTGTTTCATTGGTTTTGATGAATTTAGTTAAATTTTGGTTTAGTTGTTTTGTTCATAAGTTTCGATAAGTTTGTTTTAGTAGCACTGATTTTGATTTCATTTAAACTTGACTGAAATGTTTCTTCTTATGTGGGATGAAAAGATTCGTCAGGAGTTGCTGCAGTAGTAACAATAAGTTTGGCAAGGAGGCTTGAAAATGCTGGAACACTTATTGTGGTATGTTCATTCCATTTTCTCCATTGGAAGGCATTTACATCACATATTGAAATCGTGAAGCTTGTATTTGTTGGTTATCTTATTTGTGTGTTGCAATTTGTTGGGATCTATATTTTGGTTACAGTTTTGGACTGCCCTTGGTTTTTATATGCATATTTACATGATTGTTGAAGTTGTAAAGATAAGGAAATCTTGGAATTTTTGAAGTTTTAAAGATAAGGAAATCTCATAAGTTTTGGTTTAGTTGTTATGTTCATAGGTTTCAATAAGTTAGTTCAATAAGTTAATCTTCTTTACTTTTAAGTTCACAATTCATCAAGTTAGTATCGAACCTAATTACAATTTGTTTTTCTTAGGTTCTTCAAGTTTGATGTACAAGCAAGATTATGCTGACAAGAATTGAAGCTACATGTACGAGAATTTTTGTTTTCTTAAGGTGTAGGTGTAGGTGTAGGCTTATAATCATAGGTGTTTAGTAATTTTGAGGCTTTTAAGTGTACATGTTTGTAATTTTATTTTTATATCAAACTTGTATGAATAATAATTGTATGAACAATTTTAGTTCATTGGCTTATTGGAATAAAATTTGGCAAATATTTGATTTCTATACAAATTGGCCCATTTAATGACGCACATTCAATGACAGACACATTTAATGATAGACATTTAATGACGGACTTTTAATAACGGACATTGAATTACGGACACCTTTAATGACGAACATTTAGTCATAAAATACCCTTTCAATGACGGGCAGACTTTTAAAGTCACGCATTGACCGTCATTAAAAGTGTGCGTCATTGTAGCCTTTAGTGTCGGGCGAGCTTAATGCCCGTCACTAAAAAGCGTCCGTCATTAAAGGTTATGATGTCACCCATATAGATGACGGATGGTGATCTGCTCTTTCGTCAAAGTGTTTAACAATTCTATATAAATCTGTCGTGGATTTTAATCAATCCAAGTATAAACTGACAAAATCAAGTAATACCTGGTGAGTCCAGGGTCGAATCCACGGGGAAGGTTATTTGCAAAGTCTTTAATAATAATTACTGACCTAAGCTCAAAACGTGCGATATTCTTTAAAAATATAATTGATACAGTTGCTAAGATAAAAGGAATAAAACTTGCAGAAAACTAAACATGCGACAAGAGTGTAAAGGTAAGTATTAAGGGAAATGGTATCAAGGCTGCTGCGGTTGCAACCTCATGCGTTTATAAGAACCTTGTAGCGCATACTTTGATTAATTGATCCATTAATGCCTAAGTGAAAAAAAATCATAAGTTTCCCTTCCGGTACTCCTTATGCGTTTGGCATAAAACTATCAATTGGTTGTTTGGCTAGTTCATGCATGGGGCTTAGTTCTCTTAAAACTTACAAGGGACTGTGTCAGTCACAACGCAATCGAAGCTCATGCATGCACTATCTTTTAGTGGTAGTATTTCCATGCTACCAAGACTACATGTCATGCGCTAACTTGTTCTACTTAGAGATGTCCGCATGCATTACCTGTCAGGGGTTTAGCATACTGCTACCGCATCCGGCTGGCCAAGCGGGAGTTAGTAATGAAAAGATTATCGCAACTAAGTAGAAGGCAATTAATGTTTCATTAAATCAAAATGTGCGCTTACAAAATATACTTATCACCGCATGAGGTGCTTGCGCTAAGCCTTCAAGAAGAAATTAACTCATGCGAGAAAAACAGTACATCATGCAACAATACATTGCAAACGCAAGTCTACTCTAAATCACAGCCCTCTGTGATTTCTCTTTCTCCTTGATCTTCGTCCTCTACTCTTGTCCCGTAATTCGTCTGAATATTCCCCCCACAAATTCCACACTTGTTCTTGAGTAGGAGGCTACTATTTATAGGCGAGGGAAGTTAACTTCTCCAAGTAATTTGACCACTTGCGTTCGTCATCATCAGCCAACTTGTAACTTTTCAGCCCTTTTTCTGCCCACTTGCGTTGGTTAAATCTATTGTGTCAGCGCTGTCTTTTCATCATCTTATCTGTCTCTTGATCGTCTTGGGATGCGTACCTGCGCTGAGAAAAACTTTGGAAAATAATTGAATTAGTTGCGTCAGCGCCCTATATTTTATAATTTCTTGCCGCATACATGAATATAGCTCGCCGCATAAAATCATCATATTTTCCTTTCTTTTTGCGCTGAAGTGACGCATCTTTGTTTCTTTTGGCCTTTGTTTTAGTCTAAGTTTAAAGGACTAATAACTTTCTTTTTGCAAGTTATCAAACCCCCAAACTTAAACTATTGCTTGTCCTCAAGCAATGCCTATTATCAACTCTGCAATAAATTACTTAGCTCTTCATTGCCTGCGATCGAGCATCCTCTTTTCTCTTTTTCTTGCGCGCATTACTAAACAGGGTTAACTTTTGCCAAATTTCTTTCATTGCTTAAGGGAAGTCCTTTACGCTTAGATTCTTCCTTGCGTTAACTCAGTCAATCTTCTCCTGCGTGTCTTGGGCACATATATGATTTTTTTTTTTAAGTAGAAGGCAATTAATGAGGGCAATGGACATCAAAATGCATGCTTTCGTTTTGGCTTACCCACATTTGTGATGAAAGGTATCCAACTACGGACATTGCATTTTTTTACTGTCCTCTACGCTCATGAGATGCGTTTTGTCTTCGCGCAGTGGCAAACTATGGGTGTCATAAATGCCCCTGGCTACACACATGCCGCATCCCAGAGGAACGCATGCTAATTTTATATCTATGCGCTAACTCCCCCAAACTTAAATCGGACAATGCCCTCATTGTCCCCCAAACTTACTCTGGAGCACATAGACTGAAGGAGATCAAGGCTGAGTTGCGGAAAGGTGAAAATGCGAAGGGATTTTCCTTAAGGTCTGAGGAAATGAAGACAAAGGTTAAACCAATTAAAGTAATGGGTTTAAGAAAAGTTTGAACATTAGATGCGTGGATGCAAAACAAAGTAGTTAACGCAGAGAATTTGTGAGATAAGGACATTATATTAAGGCAGAGAGAGAATTTCTATGAGATAAACAGCGATATATATTAATGTAATGCGATACAAAAGTATAAAACAAGGGCGCATACATTTAAACAGAAAACAAAAGAAAAATATAGAAGTGTCCTATATTCCTGCGGTGGTGGTGGTGGAGGTGCTCTCGATGCAGGTGGAGGCATGGTTCTGCGCATTTGAGATGGACTTGCGCCTGGAGGTCTTTGTTGTCCAGCTGGCCGAGCGAACAGGTTGGGTGCGACTGGCAAACGAGCAAAACCTGCAGTCCATCGCGTCAAGAAAAGGACTAAGGCATTGACCCGCTGCGACAGCTCCTCCTGTTGCTTCCGCAGCAACTCTTGTTGTTGGCATAGTCGTTCTTGCTGCTGGCGCAGAGGCTCGACACTTTCGCGAATTATTTTTCGTAGCTCTGAAAAGATAAGGGCTGAATCTACATCAATGAGTAGATCAGCCGCATTCTGATTTGCGCTTGCAGAGGTTGTGGCCTGCGGTGCGGGGTTTGGCGCAGGGACTTCTTCATTTCGAGGCGGGCTCAGTAATGAACCTTCAAAAATCTCATCTGAGCGCATTTCTTCTTGGTGCTGCTGAGGAGGTGGGTTCATGTCAATGGGCTGCGATGATGGCAGTGGAGGCGGTCTTAGGCTTTCTTGTGTTTGCGGTAAGGATCCCTGAGGTTGGGCGCAGACAGTACTTTCTTGCGCTGGAGGAGTAAAATGCTGGATCCTTGCGGCTGGTGGTGGATTTCTGCCTGCGGTTTTCTTGCGCCTCTTCTTCTTTTGTGGCTCAGGCGTTGGTGATGGCTCAGTGGGTTGGGATGCAGGGGTTGATGGCTGCTGCGTGCTTTCTTGCAGACGCTTATTGCGAGTGCTGGTTACACGCGCCCACCATTGTTCGTCGAAATCCTTCCGCATTGTTCGGATTTCTTCATCTGTTGCGGGCAGGAGATTTGATGTGCGGCAAAGAGATATGACAAGGCCAGGACAAAAGCTTGCGCCCTTAGGTTTTACGGCAGTCTGGTGCAAGGTTTCGACGAGGATGCGGCCTAAGTCAATTGGGGTTCCTTTCATGATGCAGTAGACAAGGATTACCCGCTGCAAGCTCAATGTGGCATCATGCGTTGTGGGCATGATGCGGTTCTTCACCCAATGCATCCAACAAGTCGCCTCAAAGTCTAGAAGCTGTGATTTGAGGGTCCTCGTAGCTCCGTGCCCATCCCATTTGGCCCCAGGTTTGGCCACCGCAAGAAGGATTGCACTGAGGAAGTCATCATCGAGACAGTCGAGGAGTGCATTGCCTTCTGCGTCTGGGATATCTCGCAGCTCGTACACATTGTTGATGTGCACAGAGGAAAATGCAACTGTGTGGCCCCGAACTAAGACTTCATCTATTTCGTCTTGCCACTGTGCCCGGTAGAAGTCATGGACTAGCGCAGGGGCGTAGCTGCGAGGATTTTGGCAGACGTTTTCCCATTTGCGCTGGGAGATCTGGTCAGTCATTGCTTGCGGCAAAGGGTAGCTGAATCCACGTTCTTCTTGGAACTTGCCCCAAATGTCGCCCACCTTTTCTTTACTTGCGCCCACCTTTTCTTTGCCTTTGCTTTTGGATGCGGAGGGCGCTTTCCGCTTCTTGCTTGGGGCTGCCACAGGTTGCTCGCGAATGACTATCCCCGTGGACTAGATATTGCGGCGATGAGTGAGGGGAAGCTCATCCTCAGAGTCAGACATTTCTACTTCCATGGCTGCTGCAATGATTGCTAAGTTAGTTGAGGCGATTTCTGCGGCGACTGGATTTTCCGCCTGCTGGCTGGAGCCCTCTTTTTCTTTGGCCGAATTTGCATCTACGGCGGCTTTGCGTGTGAATTCTTCTGCGGCAGCCTTTTCTTGTGCTTCCCGCAGATGAATTGCTTCGCCTTCTCCCCCTAATTCTCCCATTAGGGAGTTCCATGCGACCACTTCTCGCTCAGAAAACTGCAGCGAAGTGGTTAGCGTTGTAATTGATGGTGGATGGGAAATGTTTGCGGAAGAAGAAGATGAAGGGACAGAGTCTGATGCGTGTGAAGCTGAGGAGTTTGGGGGTGGAAGAAGGAGGGGCATCGAAGGAAATGGTGATGGAAATGGGGTTAGGTTTCGAGGGGTGGAAAGATTTTGTGCGGGTTGAAGGGTGACTGGTTGGACGGTGAAAGTGGAGGTATCTAGAGGTGCAATATTGAGCACCTCCGTAGGGTTTGTCGTGGAGATGGAGGGTTCGGCCATGGGTGTGTGTTCGACGACGTCAACCTCCCACTCTTTTGTTTGGCTCTGGTTTTCCTCACTAGAGGAGGAACTGGTTTCTTTGAGCGGTCCTTCAACCTCAAGTGATGAGGGGGAAGCTTCGTCTGCGTATCCGACCACTGATAGGTTCTGTGAATCCGACATGGTGAAGAAGGAGAGAAAGTTTCGCAAGAAAGGGTTTAGGGTTTGAGGATGATGAAGATGGTGAAGTTTGAGAGAGAGAAGGCGCAATTATAGCCAACGCAAGGCATGGTGCTTTTTGGTATCGATGCCCTTTTCACATTCCACGTAGGTAGGAGATCATGATTAACATGGGGAATGTGGGCGGTTGCCTTGGTTAATGTGCAAAGACAGGGATTAGTGCTATTCATTAAATGCAAAAATGATTATGACTGCGCCTCCAATGCGAGAGAAATCCAGATGGATTGGGATATGCGATGGGATTTTCCTCTTACGGCTCTATCGCAACAAAAGTTACTAACGCAATGATTCCATCAAAATTCAAACGTAACTACTGCGAGTAGAGCATGCAATGGGATTGAAATATTAATGCAATGAAATAAACATGTGGAGGAAAATATTTACAACTCTAACCTGTTGTGCTCTTACCTTGTGCTATGTCCTGCCGCAATCAGAGAGCACTGTTTGTTCTGGACCTAGTTTTGCCTTGCTACTTTAAGGCGGATCTTTCAGAAGAATAATTTCAATTACCTCGTCCAAGGTCCCTTCAATGTACGGTTTTACTCTTTCCTCGTTGACCTTGAAAATTCTCTTTCCGTCAGTTGAATGTAGGTCCACTGCTCCATATGGATATACCTTATGGATAGTATATCGGCCCGACCATCTGGATTTTAACTTACCTAGAAAGAGACGTAAGCGAGAATTGAATAATAATACTTTCATACCTTCTCTAAGATCCTTCTTGCATATCCTTCGATCATGCCATTGCTTTTGCTTTTCTCTATTGATCTTGGCATTTTCGTATGCGCTTCTTCTAAATTCTTCCAATTCTGCAAGCTGGCGCAATCGTTCTTATCCTGCCACTTCTAGATCAAAGTTTAGACGTTTCATTGCCCAATGCGCTCTGTGCTCTAATTCCAAGGGCAAATGACAAGCCTTGCCAAACACCAGCGCATATGGAGATGTTCCTATGGGTGTTTTGAAGGCTGTGCGGTATGCCCATAGCGCATCATCTAGGTGTTGCGCCCAATCTTTCCTGCTTGTGCTGACAACTTTCTCGAGAATTTTCTTAATCTCCCTATTCGATACTTCAACCTGTCCATTGCTTTGCAGGTGATAAGTTGTTGCGATATGATGTTTAACATTGTACTTTTGCAACAACTTATTCATGACCTTATTTATGAAATGGGTCCCTTCATCACTAATTAGTCTGCGTGGCACACCAAATCTTGTAAAAATATTTTTTTTGAGAAATTTTGCCACGGTCGCTGCATCGTTCTTAACGCAAGCGGTTGCCTCCACCCACTTCGTGACGTAATCAACTGCGAGGAGGATATATTGGTATCCTTGCGACGATGGGAAAGGTCCCATGAAATCAATGCCCCAGACATCAAACGACTCAATATCTATTATGTAGTTTTTTGGCATCTCGTTCCTTGCGCTGATATTGCCAATGCGCTGGCACTTGTCGCAACTATCAACATATTTCTTTGCGTCTTGGAACAAGGTGGGCCACCAATAACCACTCTGTAATACTTTAGCCGCGGTGCGTTGGCCTCCAAAGTGTCCCCCATATGGGGCTTCATGACAAGCTCCCAATATTTTCATCGCATCCATTCGTCCAACGCATCTCCTGATAATCTGGTCTGGTCCTCTGCGATAGACATAGGGGTCATCCCATAAATAAAATTTTAATTCATGAAAGAATTTCTTATGGTTTTGCGCTGAATATCCCTCTGGTAAGACCCCTGCGGCAAGGTAGTTTGCGATGTCTGCAAACCAAGGCTCTTCATCTTCAACTATCAAAAGCTTCTCATCAGGGAATTCTTCTGTGATAGGGATTCTTGACGCATCTACCCTTTCAGGATTCTCCAATAGTGACAAATGGTCTGCGACCAAATTTTCACTCCCTTTTTTGTCCTTGATCTGTAGGTCAAATTCCTGCAGCAATAAGATCCATCTAATGAATCTAGGTTTCGCATCCTTTTTTGTCATTAGATATTTTATCGTCGCATGATCTGTGTAGACAATGACTATGGAGCCAATTAAATAAGTACGAAACTTGTCAAACGCATAAACAACCGCTAATAATTCCTTCTCGGTTGTCGTGTAATTTGTTTGTGCGTCATTCAATGTTCTGCTAGCATAATAAATAAGGTGCATAATCTTTTCCTTTTTCTGTGCCAGCACTGCTCCAACTGCCACGTCACTAGCATTGCACATGAAGACAAAAGGTTCCTTCCAATCGGGTGTTGCAAGAATGGGTGCACTCACTAGCGCAAGCTTCAAATCCTTGAATGCCTTGATGCATTCCTCTGAAAATTCAAATTTTCTATTTGCTTCCAGCAATGTGCATAGTGGCTTTGTAATATGCGAGAAGTTCTTGATGAATCTGCAATAGAATCCTGCGTGTCCCAAGAAGCTTCGAATTCCCTAAACAGAGGTTGGTGGTGGCAATTTTTCAATAACATCAATTTTTTCCTTGTTGACTTCAATTCCTGCGCTTGATATGCGATGGCCTAGGACGATTCCCTCTTCTACCATAAAATGACATTTTTCCCAATTCAGTACTAGGTGAGTCTCTTCGCATCTCTTTAACACTTGTTCTAGCTGCGTCAGACAGTCTGCGAAGAACTTCCCATAAACTGAGAAGTCGTCCATAAAAACTTCCACGGATTTTTCTAGAAGATCTGGAAAAATGGCCATCATACATCTCTGGAATGTTCCAGGCGCATTGCACAACCCAAAAGGCATCCTCCTGAACGCAAAGGTTCCATGTGGGCAACTGAAAGTAGTCTTTTCTTGGTCTTCCGGTGCAATGGTTATTTGGTTGTACCCCGAGTATCCGTTAAGAAAGCAATAATATGCTTGTCCCGCAAGTCGATCCAGCATCTGATCAATGAATGGAAGAGGGAAATGATCCTTCTTAGTAATTGCGTTTAACTTGCGGTAATCCATGCATATGCGCCATCCTGTAGTGGTGCGAGATGGAATCAACTCGTTTTTTGCGTTAGCTACCACCGTCATTCCTCCTTTTTTGGGCACGCATTGCACTGGGCTCACCCATCTGCTGTCTGCGATGGGGTAGATTATACCTGCGTCGAGCCACTTGATAATTTCTTTTTGTACGACTTCCATCATTGCAGGATTTAACCTCCTTTGTCGCTCTATAAATTCATTGGATTCATCTAGCAACAAATTTTTATGCATGCAGTATGAGGGACTAATGCCTTTAATATCTACTAGATTCCATCCAATTGCATTCTTGTGCTTTGCGAGGACCTGTATCAAAAGGTGCTTTTGTGATTGGTTGAGTTTCGATGAAATGATAACAGGGAGTGATTCTTTTTCTCCTAAAAACCTGTACTTCAAATGCGATGGTAGAGGTTTGAGTTCTAACGCAGGAGGTTGCGTTATGGAAGGTAAGGTAGGTATTATTTCTTTCAGATCCAGCACATGGATAATTTCTTCATGTTGCGCTAGGGTGCAATTCCCTTTGATGACATGCAAAAGTGTCATCATTTTCCTATTAATTTTAGCTAGTTTTGTGCATGAATTGTGAGCTTTAATGCATTTTTATGTTGATTTTATAGAAAACCGAGTTCGAGAAGCAAAACCAAGAATTTTACCAAATTTTGGGCATAAAAAGAAGACTTCTGGCCATAAAAGGAGAAAAGAAAAGAAGATATTTGAAGTAGAGGCCCAAAAAGCCCAAAAGAATGAAGAAATGAGGCCAAAATCCGCATATAGGGCTTGTAGAAGGCCTAGCGTCGAGACGCAAGGACCAGAGCGTCTCGACGCTAGGTGACCAGTGAAGAAAATTCCAGAATCGCTGTAGCGTCGCGACGCTGCGACAACTTCTGCTCCAAGAAAACCTAACGTCACAGCATCTCGACGCTGTGACGTAGCGTCTCGACGCTGTGCGTCTTGGGCAGCAAGAAAGGTTCGTCCAGCACCTATAAAAAGCCCCCTTCTCCATGGATCAAATCATCCCATTTTGGGGAGCTCTCCCCTAGCTCAATAGAGAGAAAAAGTGAGAAGAATTGTGAGGAAAAAGGAGGAATTGAGCGAGATTCCAAGGCTCGGGATTCGAGATGCTCGTGACGGGAGCTTGGGATCAACTTATTGGTTATTTCTTCCTTACTTCTTTGTAATTTCTTATTTTAATTTGAGTTAGGCCTATGGATCAAGATCATTTTGGCAGAATTATTTCCAATTGTGAGTAGATCTTGAGACCTAGGGTCGTTATTCTAGTTAATTGGATATTGTAGCGTAATTACTTGGATTATGTAATGAATTTCTTCATATTTCATCTATGCAATTTATGCTTAATGCCTTTAATCTCTTGATCACGGATTAATTGATTTGTTGGTCTGAATTGATACTCGACAGAGAGAATTTAGATTAGATCCAAATTGCATGGCTAATGATTGCTTGGAACACGAGAGTGAAAAAGAATTGTTAGAAATTGATAATGAAGTTGCTTAATGCCATACTATGATTAACTAAGGAGATAGACACATAAATTAGTTATGTTAGTATGAGATGTGGAGGAACTTGAAAGAGAAATCCGCTTATAATTACTTCTAGATTTATGAAATTGAAGATTATTAATTACATATATCCATGTAATTGAGCTACAAATCCAAGAAAGCTAGTTAACACCCTAGGTCAAGCCCCCTTTGATAGGAAAATTCCCTTTTACCTGCATGTTTCTTTTTATTAGTTTCTTTAATTTTCGCTCTATCATTTGAGATTGGACTTCTAAATAAAATTGAACGTGATGGTTTTTGGTACTTAATGGATATAATTCAAATTCCCTGAGGATTCGATACTCGGAATACTTTCCATTTTATATTACTTGCGGCCTGTGCACTTTGCGGCCATCACCCTTCCACCTGTTCTTCCTTGTTCTCTTCTCTCATGGGGCCGAACGCATTTGAGTGTAGAATCTCCTGCGGAGAGCATACATCTATGCGAGCTACCATGTCGCATTCTTTGTTGTCTTCAGGGTATTTTAATGAAGAGAGAATATTAAAAACCACCTTCTGGTCATTCATTCGCATTGTCAGTTCTCCTTTTTGCACGTCTATCCGCGTTTGGCCGGTGGCAAGGAATGGTCTTCCCAAAATAATGGGAACTTCTCTGTCAGCTTCATAATCTAGTATGATAAAATCTGTAGGAAAAATAAACTTGTCAACCTTGACCAAAACGTCTTCAATTTTTCCTTGTGGGTGGACCACAAATCTGTCCGCCAATTGGAGTGTAACAGTAGTTGGCCTTGCTTCTCCGATCCCTAGGCGCTTGTAAACAGATAATGGCATCAAATTTATGCTTGCGCCCAGGTCACATAATGCCTTGCCAACATCGATTCCTCCTATCGAACAAGGAATCGTGAAGCTTCCAGGATCTTTTAATTTTGGTGGAAGTTTATTGGCAAGTATTGCGCTACACTCACTTGTCAACGCAACAGTTTCAAACTCTTTCCACGGTCGTTTATTCATCAGAATGTCTTTCAAGAATTTCGCATAACTAGGCATCTTTTCTAATGCCTCCACAAGCGGGATGTTGATATGCAGTTCTCGCAAGACACTTAAAAATTTCTTAAATTGAGCTTCGTCGTTTTTCTTTCGCATTCTTTGAGGAAAAGGGATTGCGGGCTTATATGCGTCAGGCTCATTTTCTGCGTGAGCCTCCTTCTTTTTGGATTTTTCTTCCTCAGCTACTTTTTCTTCATCAACTACTTTTTCTTCTTGCGTGTGGTTGCTATCATCTGCGATTGCGTTTTTAGGTAAATTGTCCTATGTTGGTGTAGGGTCATTTGCCAGCAACTGCCTTCCACTGCGAAGAGTCACCGCATGGCAATGCTCCTTCCCCTTTGAATCTTCCGTATTGCTGCGCAATGCTCCCGCAGGTCTATTCTTTAACTCTGACGCAAGCTGTCCGACTTGCATCTCCAGATTGCGCAAAGATGCGGCTTGGCTCTGCACCACCGCATCATTCTTTGCCATGTACTCTTTCTGACTCGCCATGAACTCCTTCATCATAGTTTCCAACGCATTCGAGGATGATGCTCTTTGGTTTCCTCCATCTGCGTTGCGCTGAAAATGTCCCTGCGATGGTTGTTCATTGTTAGAATTGAATAATCTGGGCGCAGGATTTACATTACCTTGTTGTGGTTGTTTATTTGCGCCACAATTCCATGAAAAGTTCGGGTGATTTCTCCATCCTGGATTATATGTGTTCGAAAATGGGTTGTTGCGTCCAGCTCCTTGCGGTCCAATGTAGAAAACTGATTCTGGGTTTGAAGGACATTGGTCATGCGTATGTCCTTCTCCGCAAATCCCGCACCCAACTGCGTTGAGTTGCGCGATCAAAGGTGTTGTACTAGCCGTGAGCGCATCCATTTTCGTGGTTAACGCATCTATCTTTGCGTTTACCGATGTTATTGGATCGATTTCAAAACTTCCCAAGCTGGTTTTAATGGGTCTCATTCTTCTATCCTCCGCAGTGCCCCACTCGTAATTGTTGCGTGCAATCCTATCGAGGATTGCGTGAGCTTCATCGTACGTTTTTCTAAGTAATGCGCCATTTGCAGATGAGTCTACCAAGATTTGCGAGTTCTTGTTAAGTCCAACGTAAAAGGTTTCCAACTGAATGCATAGGGGTAATCCATGATGTGGACACCTCTGTAGTAAACTTTTGAAACGTTCCCATGCCTCACTCAATGTTTAATCTTCCATTTGCGTAAATGTCATTTTTTCCTTCCGCAATCTAGAATTGCGGTAGGCGGAAAGTATTTTTCCAGAAATTTCTCGGCCAGATCATTCCATGTTGCGATGGAATTTGTTGGTTGCTGATTGAGCCAAACTTTCGTCGCATCCCTTAATGAGTAAGGAAATAAGATGACCTGCAATTGCTCATGCGTTACTCCTGGAATAATAAATTTATTACAAATATCCAAGAATGACTTGAGGTGAGAGTGTGGGTCTTCTGCTGGACTTCCTCCAAATTGTCCCGCAGCTGTCAGCATTTTAAACATGACAGGTTTTAATTCAAACCTTTTTGCTTCTAGAGTGGGTTGAGCTATTCCTGGATTAAAATTACAATTTGTAGATGCTGCATAGTCTCTAATCCCTCTGGCCCTATCATCGACCATTTGAATGGGATTCACTGGTTTGTTTGGTTGGTTAGGTGCGGCCATCTCTCCTGATTGTCTTCGGGTTCTTCGATTTCTCCTTCTTCTATGATATGTTCTATCAATTTCAGGATCAACTTCGAAATCGATTCGTCAGGCGGCACGCATACAACCTCTGGTTACCTGGAGAATAAATACTCGACAGGAAACTCAGTAAATAATATCAACGGAGTGTCAGATCAGAAAATTATTAAAACTTTGTGCACTTTCCCCGGGCAACGGCGCCAAAAACTTGATGTGCTCTTTCGTCAAAGTGTTTAACAATTCTATATAAATCTGTCGTGGATTTTAATCAATCCAAGTATAAACTGACAAAATCAAGTAATACCTGATGAGACTAGGGTCAAATCCACGGGGAAGGTTATTTGCAAAGTCTTTAATAATAATTACTGACCTAAGCTCAAAACGTGCGATATTATTTAAAAATATAATTGATACAGTTGCTAAGATAAAAGGAATAAAACTTGTGGAAAACTAAACATGCGACAAGAGTGCAAAGGTAAGTATTAAGGGAAATGGTATCAAGGCTGCTGCGGTTGCAACCTCATGCGTTTATAAGAACCTTGTAGCGCATACTTTGATTAATTGATCCATTAATGCCTAAGTGAAAAAAAATCATAAGTTTCCCTTCCGGTACTCCTTATGCGTTTGGCATAAAACTATCAATTGGTTGTTTGGCTAGTTCATGCATGGGGCTTAGTTCTCTTAAAACTTACAAGGGACTGTGTCAGTCACAACGCAATCGAAGCTCATGCATGCACTATCTTATAGTGGTAGTATTTCCATGCTACCAAGACTACATGTCATGCGCTAACTTGTTCTACTTAGAGATGTCCGCATGCATTACCTGTCAGGGGTTTAGCATACTGCTACCGCATCCGACTGGCCAAGCGGGAGTTAGTAATGAAAAGATTATCGCAACTAAGTAGAAGGCAATTAATGTTTCATTAAATCAAAATGTGCTCTTACAAAATATACTTATCACCGCATGAGGTGCTTGCGCTAAGCCTTCAAGAAGAAATTAACTCATGCGAGCAAAACAGTACATCATGCAACAATACATTGCAAACGCAAGTCTACTCTAAATCACAGCCCTCTGTGATTTCTCTTTCTCCTTGATCTTCGTCCTTTACTCTTGTCCCGTAATTCCTCTGAATATTCCCCCCACAAATTCCACACTTGTTCTTGAGTAGGAGGCTACTATTTATAGGCGAGGGAAGTTAACTTCTCCATGTAATTTGACCACTTGCGTTCGTCATCATCAGCCAACTTGTAACTTTTCAGCCCTTTTTCTGCCCACTTGCGTTGGTTAAATCTATTGTGTCAGCGTTGTCTTTTCATCATCTTATCTGTCTCTTGATCTTCTTGGGATGCGTACTTGCGCTGAGAAAAACTTTGGGAAACAATTGAATTAGTTGCGTCAGCGCCCTATATTTTATAATTTCTTGCCGCATACATGAATATAGCTCGCCGCATAAAATCATCATATTTTCCTTTCTTTTTGCGCTGAAGTGTCGCATCTTTGTTTCTTTTGGCCTTTGTTTTAGTCTAAGTTTAAAGGACTAATAACTTGACATTTTTCAAGTTATCAGATGGTGCCTGTCATTACAACCCTTTAATGACGGGCAAAAGTCATTTTTGTAGTAGTGAGACCAATCTTTCCTAGATGGATGGACTTCTCTAATACTGATTTAATTTTCCTATTACTAACTTCTGCCTGACCATTTGCTTATGGGTGATAAGGGGTAGCTATCCTATGCTTCACTCCATACTTAGCTAAAAGTTTAGATAATACATTATTCACAAAATGTGTACCCTCATCGCTCACAAGAGCCCTTGGTGTCCCAAACCGTTCAAAGATGTGTGATTGAAGAAACCTTGACACCGTCTTAGCATTGTTGTGATGGAATGCAATGGCTTCCACCCACTTGGACACGTAGTCAACTACCAACAAAATAAACACATTACTATTAGATGGGGGAAATGACCCAATAAAATCGATACCCCATACATCAAATAATTCTAATTCTAAAACATAAGTAAGAGGCATCTCATCTCTAGGTCTTAAGTTTCCTCTTCTTTGGCAAGCATCGCATTACTTATAGAGCCAGTGGGCATCCTTAAATAAAGAAGACCATGATGCACGTTCGTACTGAATGTGGATGTTAGAAAAAGATGATAAATAAGGATTAAGGACAATTCAGCCAAGCAAGTGCAAGAATACACTATCACATGAAGTAATAGAATCTCTGGAAGTATTCCAAAGGTATCGGTCCCACAGGGACTAAATTGAAAACACATATTTGAAGAAGAAACTGCTCAAAGATTGCTTTTGAAAAGTAACCGAAAGAAATAGTTGATGTTGGGTTTTGTAAACAAGTAAACAAAACAGAATTTAAAAGTGTAGGGGATCAGCAAACTCCCCTATTCCTCCTCTGAGGAACTCTCTTCATCTTCTTCATCTTCATCTTCAGGTTCTTTTTCTTCTTGAGGCAGCAAGACTTGAGGGAATTTAGGGAAAACAGGGGAAATGCTTAGGGTGATAGAGAGATAAAACTCTCTAATTGCTTCATCTCTTTCCTTCGCATAGACCCAATAGGTTTTCAACTTATCCTCAATGCGGTCTAGCTGACGGAAGGCAAATGCAAGGACCTCTGATGATGGTGTAGGCCCTAAAATAGGAGTGTGCTATGGAGGTGAAGCAGGTGTCAGCCCCAGAGATGGAGTAGCATGGGATGTGGAAGCCTTATCTTTACTTTGAGCATTGTTTTGTTGAAGCTTCCCGATCAGAGGCAAGTCAATAGTGGGCCTGAAAAAGTGTTGTTTCTCATCTTTACCAGGAACGATCTTGACTCTCTGACATAATTGGGTTATGAGAGACCCAAAAAATACTTCCCCACTCTCTTTCTCCAACAGGACAGGATATCTTCTCTGATGATACTCCCTATATTGATATCCCACACCTTCATGATGCTGTAGAGAAGCATAACCCTCTCTACTGAAATGGTACTATCGTGGGTTGTGGGCATCAACCTGTTTTTGATAAAGTGAAACCACACTGCCAGTTCTGGCTTTAAGTCACTTGGCCCTAGTGTCTTCACTTTGTTTTGAGACTCCTTCCATTGGACTCCCTTCCTGACCACTATCTTCAAAGCTTATTTTAACTGCTTGGCCGAAGGGTTCTTAATTGCATTGTTCCCTCTCGGATGCAAAGGAGCTTTGATCTGATATACCTTGTTAATGTCGACTGAAGGGAAACTCACCATCTTCCCTCTCACAATCGCCAAGCTCAAGCTTTCTTACCTCAACCCTGCATAAAACTCTCGGACTAGAGGCACCACGACCTCTTGACGGTGAGCACAGAACTCTTGCCATTTATATTGGGTGATGACCTTTGTTACAAAATCAGGCAAGGTTCGTGCTCGGCTTGAAAATCCCTTCTCGTTCAAGAAGTCCCTCTTCCTCATAATCTCCATCTTCTCTTGAAAATTAACATCTCTAAAGACCTCAGGGAATGGATTCTTTGGCGATGCAACCTTAGGCGTTTTAACCTTTGGCTTGGTTGGTGTGGTGGCAGGAGGTACAGGAGAGGTGTCCATGGACCTTGTCCTCAGCCTCTTTGCAAATATGGGGTCCTCCTTTAAGCCCTAAGTTCTCTTCTTCTTTCCTTCCTCAAAGCAGCAGAAATCAGAATTTGGTCATCATTCAATTCCTTGATTTCAGAATCTAACTCAGTCTCACTGTCACTAGAGGTCTCGACCTCTTTTTCTTCAATTTTCTCTTCATCCTTTTTCTCTTTTGAATAAGTACTTTCAGTATCTGGTGAGGGTCCCCTAATGTCATACTCGAACAAAGGATCGAGGGGCTCATCAGCTTGGTGCTCATCCACAACCTCAGCTTGGCCTTCCTCAGAATGCTGCCCAAATGCGGTCGCATTCTGCCTTTCACTGTCTTCTTTTTCTTTCTTTCTTTTTTTTTTGTTCTGGTTATTCTTCTCTTGGCCCTTCAGGGGCCTCTTCTTTTACTTCTTGCAGCTGCTCAGCTTCCCTTTGAGCATTGTGCAGAGGCTCAAAGGCTGCAAGAAATTCTTCCGCTTCTCTCCTTCGATTTTCTTCTTCTCGAAGGATTTATCTTCTGGCCTTCTCTTCCTCAAGGAGTTGGAGTTTAGCAGCCAACCTCCTTAGTTCCTCATCTTCTTTTCTTTATTTTTCAACCTGAATGGCCCTCTTGGCCTCTTGTTTTTCTTCTTCTTTGTTTTTCTCAACTTCCTCATTTTTCTTTTCATCCTCCAAGTCTCTTTTTCTCGGTAATTCATCTTCAGCTCGCACGCTCTGTAATTCCCTTCCTTTTTCAGCCCTTATCTCATTGAGTGCATCTTGCTCAGCCTGATAACCTTCCACAATTAATAGGGCTTGTGCCACAACATGCCGAATCATGTCTTCAAACACGTCCGCTGGCATTCTTGCGGAGGGGCTCAATGATCAGCGGCTTTTCAACTTCAGGTTTCTTGGAGCCCTTCTTCTTGGCACTGTAAGTCACAAAGGGTCTATCCCTGCACAAAGAAGTTTGATCAGTTGAAGGGTTAGAAACGTCACCAATTGAAGCCTCCCTTTGCCGAGAGCTTTCCCCTGCTTTAGAAAACTCTTCAGCCTTAGGCAACCGTGCCTCTTCCTGAAGAGTCGCGCGTCTCTTGGCTCCCATCTCACGGATCATGGAAAACCCCTCCTTAGAGCGTTTTCTAAGAGGTTTTTCTACGAGTTTCTGCGTAAGATGGAGAAAATCGGTGGGTGTGGGCTTCTTTTGTTGAGAACAGCAGGTTGTGAGAAACCTGTGGGTCTCACGATTCTTGCTTCGTGCATGCATGGCTCGGACTGCTCTCCTTGGCGTCGATCAGTTTGTTGAGCACTCCTATTACTCAAAGATCGAGTAATCTTGCGAGGGATTTCTGATTTCGGAGTGTTCTTCATGGTTCTTGCGTGGGTCTTTCGGTTTCAAAGAGAGAATATGGAGAGTTGGTGGGTTTGACTTGAATGTAAGGAAGTGTAAGTGGTTGTGAAGAAGAACACATAAGTCATCTATTTATAGGTTTCCAAAAATTAGGTCATGTGACTGTCACTAAATGACCTCACTACCCTCGGTTATTTGGAGAATGCGGTCGAATTTCCAAATGAACTGGGAAAAATGCGGTCACATTTTCCCTGGTTCATGCCTTCTTTATTATTTTTTCACTCCTTTTGTTTTTCTTGGTTTTCCTTTCTTCCATTTATTGGCTTAAACAATAACAACTTATTAGAATGTTCACACACTTAAAACATGATTATCCATCTTTTCTTTAGAAAATACAAAATAACTTGGGCATTTCAACTCCCAGGTAAATCCCCAGGAAAAGGTGTTCCCTACGGTCAGCTTAAATACCCTTTCCTAGCTAGGATTTTCCTAGACAGAGTTTACTCATGCCCACATATTTTGTTATCCTCTTTTCTTTTTCTTTTTTCTTTCTTATTAATCAACATAATGTACAAAAAGTTCTTAGGAATAGAAGTCATACCAAATCAATCACAGATACAAAGGGCTTCTTCAGCCCCAAGATTCTTCCCCCAATATGGCTTAATTCTTTATCCATTTACCTTGAAATGTACGCCTTGGTGATTCTTCAGTTCTCACAATCTTGAATGGTCCCGACCATCTTGATTTCAGCTTCCCTGGAAACAACTTTAGTATGGAATTAAATAGCAGCACCTGCTGGCCCTTATGGAATTTCTTTGGATGTATCCTTCTATCATGAAATCTCTTGACCTCCTCGTTATATAATTTTGCATTTTCATAGGAGAAATGGCGGAGCTCTTCCAATTCATTCAGCTGTAACTTTCTCTTAATTCCAGCCTTGTCCAGACGGAAATTGAACTTCTTCAACACCCAGTAAGCTTTGTGTTCCAGTTCTAGAGGCAAGTGACAGACTTTTCCAAATATGATTCAATACAGAGACATTCCTAAGGGCGCATTGTATGCAGTTCTATGTGCCCATAATGCCTCGTCAAGACGCAACGGCCAATCTTTTTTGGAAGGGTCTACTGTTTTCTCTAAAATTGTCTTTATCTCTCGGTTAGAGAGATCTGCTTGTCCATTCATCTGAGGATGGTAAGCAGTTGCAACCATATGCATGATGTTATATTTGGAAAACAAGTTGGCTATCATATTGTTCAGAAAATGTGATCCTTCATCGCTTATGATGAATCGAGGAGTCCCATATCTTGTGAAGATGTTCTTCATAAAGAATTTCTTTACTACCTTCGCATCATTGGTTGATGTGGCTATTGTTGGGTTTTATGCCCTAAAACTCGTAGATAATGAATGTAAACAAATTTTATACTTGTATTTAATAAAGTGTTATTTAGTTTCTGCAATAAAATGTTATTGTTAAATATTGCACTATTTGACCCAAATCCAATAAACTAAGATCCAAGGTTGTTTGTATGTAACTTGAATTAGTATGTGGGGACATACGGGGATCGATGTTCAAGTAACAACCTAAAAGGTCTATAGTATAGGGATAAGGCTGGGTACCTTAGTCTGGTGACACTATGGATACGACCTGCTTTGTATTATGATACAAACGCTATGATCCAACACGTTCATGTAGTTGACACGTGAGTGGGGGTATCCTATTCAATGAGTTTGCATAAGACCGGACCACGAAATAGTTAACCACTAACTGTAACACCGTTAGTTGGCTTGGTTTCTATTTCACTAGGATGACCTAGACAACTGAGTCTCAATCATGAGTGGATTATGGACTCCTATTCAGGAGGAGTTGTCCTTTGATTTGTATGGGTGAGAGTGGCCAGCACGCCGACTCAATAAGCCTACCATTTTGGGGACAATACTAAGTGGGGAGTTGGGAACATAATCACACAAGATGGAATTCACTCCTTCCCGACTCTAGGGTAAGTAGAGGTGTGTTCCCTTAAGTGGTGTCTTCGGGACTTGAACAATGGGCCCAACCCTCTCTATGGCACGAGAGGGACTTCTGTTTGTTGGTTGGGCCTCAAACAGGTTGTTCATTAGAGGAGCACTGGGAACTTAAGGACAAAGATGTAAACCAGGGGTAAAACAGTAATTTGACCCAGCTGGGATACGAACACACGTGAAGGACTGACTTGTAGTATTGGTCGATATCCGTGGACACAGAAATATTCTGCAGTGAGAAGAGTGCAGCTGAGGGTCTTTAGTGGAATGACCCACAGTTAACGAATGGAGACTAACTTGGTTAATGAGTTTAAGCCGATTAGTCTCGTATCGTCGGAGCTTCTGATCTGTAGGTCCATCAGGTCCCACTGGTAGCTCGTAAAAAGACTTGAAGCAAACAAATATAAATTGTAAATTGAAAGTGTTCAATTTATTTGGGGAATCGTATAATGTATATTGATGCATTATAATATAAAGTTTATGAAACTTTATAATATAATTTTTTAGAGAAAATATTTGAAAGAGTTCAAATAAATTTAATATGAATTGGATTCATATTAATGTTAATAAAATTCCTAAGATTAAATATATGATATTTAATTGGGTAATTAATTAATTATGGAATTAATTAATTATTTATTAAAATTAAAGACCTTTTCCTATTAGGAAAGAAAATATTTGAAAGAGTTCAAATAAATTTAATATGAATTGGATTCATATTAATTTTAATTTTAATAAAATCCCTAAGATTAAATATATGATATTTAATTGAGAAATTAATTAATTATGGAATTAATTAATTATTTATTAAAATTAGAAACCTTTTCCTATTAAGAAAAGGTCTTCCTTTACCTATTAGGAAAAAGGTCTTGGCCTTTACTATATATAGGACCCCTGGGGTGGGGTGAAAGGTACCCCATTGTCTCTCCTTCTCTCAGAGATCTCTCCCAAAAGACTCCCACAAGTCTCCTGCTTCAAGAAGTCTTAGAGATATACCGGTGTAGCCGATTGGTGGTGTTCGCACAAGAGAGTTGCTACGTTTCCAATCTTATTGGCAAGAAAAGGGGAATTGATTAAGGCTTTCTACAAAAGTAAGTTTTCTATGAAATCCTTGATCACTAGGATCAATCTAGTTGATCTTTTAGCATGTTTATAGCCTATGTACAGCCCATTAAATATAGATTTATTGCTGTAATATTTTGCAAATTGTATTGGTATTTCAATTAGAATCTAAGACTCTGAGTAGGTTCGGTAATACTTTCCGCTGCGTGGGGCTTTTATCCTTTTAGCTATGGCCTCAATCCACTTTGATACATAATCAACTGCAAGCAGAATATAAATATTTCTAAAGGATAGTGGGAATGGGCCCATGAAATCTATTCCCCATACGTCAAAGATTTCCACTTCGAGTATGAAGTTTAATGGCATTTCACTCTTAGCTGTTAAATTCCCAGTTCTTTGGCACTCATCGCAGTTCTTGGTAAAGAGATGTGCATCCTTGAAAAGAATCCGCCAAAAGTATCCTGATTGAAGGACTTTGGCTGCAGTTTTGAGCCCTACGAAGTGCCCTCCATATGGAGCCGAGTGACAGACTTCCAAAATGAATGGTACCTCCTCTTCTGTTACACATCGTCTAAGTATTTGATCGGGACCTAGCTTGTATAGATACAACTCATCCCAATAATAACCCTTTACATCTTTCAGAAACTTCTTCAATTGTTGAGTTGTGGCTTCTGGAGGCTTTAGTCCACTGACTAAGTAGTTTACGTAGTCTGCAAACCATGGAATTTCAATTGCTCTTACTGCAAGTATCTGTTCATCTGCAAATGATTCTCGAATGTCTAGCCTCTTCTCCACCTACGCCTCTTCCCCAAGCCTTGACAAATGATCTGCCACTTGATTTTTGATTCCTTTCCTGTCCTAGATTTCAATATCAAATTCCTGGAAGCTATCAAATTCCTGGATTTCATCGCTTCTTTCGCTAAAGATTCAATTCATTGAATATATCCATCATTTAATTTTTATTTCATCCGTTGGAGAGATGATTTTGATGCTAAATAAGGGGAGAAACTTGGAGCATATGTTGAAGCTATGAGAAAACCGATGAAGTTAAATGGATATAATGTGTTTGGTTTTGATTATTTTTAATTATTATAATTGAAATTATGTCTTTTTTCAATATATCAAATTGTAGGAGATTCAAGATAATAGGGAACAACTATTATAATTGAAAAAAAAATCACAAACAAATATGACATGTAAAACATGTCAAAAACTTATTAAATTGGCATTTTTGAAATGTCAAGATAAAGTACCATTTGAGCCTGTCAAGTTTTAACAAAAATAATATTTAATAAATGTTAAGAAATCTATATACATGACGCTTTAAAAATGTCAACGCTCTTTATATTCTTGACGTTTAAAAAATATCAAGGAAAGAATATCTCGACACTTCTCCTCCGTCACTTTTTTGATACCTTATTCTTGACGGTGGTTCTCTCGATGCTTCCAAAAGTGTCAACAGTATTATAATTTGACATTCCAAAAGCGTCAAGTAATACAACTTTTCTTGGAGTGAATTTGTGATCCTGTGTGCTTTTATGTATAAGATTTATAATGTATATGTGTATCTATTACAACACTTGTTAAATGTTAATAGAAATATGATGACTAAGTTATATGTTGGAACGTAGTTATATCCCAGATGGAAGGGTTTGATGGATTAGAAACTAGAGAATTTGTCCAAGTCCCTTCACATATAATTTTAATATTCACATAGGTGATATGACTATAATGCAGCTGACTGTTAATTGAGGTGACAAAACTTTAGAGAAGTTAAAAGAGAGAGAGACAAGCACCCATCTAAATGCACGAACACTATAAATAGATAACTGACAATATTTTATTTTTATTGTGCCAATATTCACATATAGAAGAGAATAGTGGAACTTATATCAGCATATTGTGAGTAGAGAGAGGAGTCTAATATTACTACTCATACTCGAGGATTGACTTAAAATATTTGAGTTGGCTACGTTCTGGTTCCCAGTTTCCGTCAAATGGGTTGATACACACATACACCTCAGTCTCATATGTCCAATTAATTCCATTAGCTTTTTCAGCCTCCACCACAAGACGATATATAAACCATTTACAAATTAAAACACCGAAGGTAGGCTGTTTCAGACCATTTACCACGCGTTTGAACTTCAAATTTTCTCCACTTCTCTCCACTGCAAAGCTTCCAATTCCTTGCACGCGTGGATCGTTGATATCCTCAATCGGCTCAAAACTCATTACGATATCTTTGGCAGCTAACTTGAAGATACTTTGTAAGGATGATTTGCCATTGAATATTAAGTTCAGTATTTATAGTTGTGGCGTTCAACCCTAGATATTGATATTGTCGAATCTAATTTGTAGAACTAGATATAATGGAATCTTATACGTTGACCATGTTAATTAAACGGAGGAATAATAGACCGCTCATGGATTAGGAGATAACTTTGAATCAAATTCCTTAATTGGGAATCATGTATTGTTCAACTATGACCATACAGTGCCTTATGAGAGATATAGAACAGTGATACATAATTTAGATAAACATTGAACTTTCCATTTGTCACACTATTGAGATTATGTTCAAAAAAAGATGGGCCAAGCAGAGAAATGGCTAATTTTAAATAGTCCAACTCCAAAAATGACTAAACATATTTAACTTTATAATGATGGCTAAATACAATTTTTAACAAAATCTTTAAATTGCACTGAGACGAAAATATCCTGATATAGATTTACAACCTTTAATTCCCCTAAAATTTTGGCTAAAAAAGGGTAGTAAAAAAATCTGTTAGATTGAGTCAAACAATATTATTACAAACAACTAATTCATTACCTTAATTATAATTAGACAAGTAAATTCAAATTAATTGCTAGTTTAATTATAGCTATCATGCATAAAAATAAAAATGTTGTCTAGATAACTACCAGTATGCGCATATATTCGTAATTACAGTTATAAGTTATAACTACATAAAAAGTAAATGTAAATATGAGTAGGTATATACACCCTCATTTAACAACAAAAATGATGTCATACATAACTTGTGTGCGTATACATTACAATTACACCTATAACTAGATAAATGAAAATTTAAATATGAGTATATGAGTGTATATACCCTCATTTAACATGAAATCAGTAACCTTAACCTACACACAGATAAAAACAATGTCCTAGATATCTTCCAATGTGCATATATATTCGTAATTACACTTACAAAAATGTGAGCCTTTAACTACATAAAAGAGTATATGGGTGACAACGCTCATTGATAGATGACTTGTCGAGGGTCGTATCAAACAATTTTGTAATCCACAACAACTAAGGCTAACTTGTAGCAATAGTGGTCGGGGTCGATCACAGGGAGTCTATGCAAACGAAGTTTGATTTCCTTTTTCGTTTAGGTAACAAAATGGGGGGTTTGGGAATAAATGAGAAATAGAAAGCAAAGGATAACAAGAGTTTAAATCAATACCTTGAAAGTCATGTAATCAGGGTTGTCGTGTTTAAGTTCAATACAATTAAATCATGAGTTTCAAAAAATATTATATCTCAATTGCAATACCTAAGTGTAGCGTACTCTAAAGTTACTGATTGGACCAATTTGGTCCTATATATTTAGTCCTAATCGTGCTAGTTTTATGCCACTTACGAGCTTAATTTTTATGTTTTATAGGATATTAAGAGCAAGAGGTCGAGATCGCATTTCAGGTTAAAAATGTGCTAAGAAGAGCTAATTTGGAGTTGTTTAGTGTTCTTTAAGTTCACGAGATGACAAGTAGGTGAAAAGACCAAAGCGGAGCATTCAAGCCTCGAAAACAACGTCAAATGTAGGAAAATTGAAGCAGCCAAGCAAAAAGACAAGAGAGGCCAACGTCGAGACGCTAGCACAATTATAGCATGTATACAGAAGGTACAGCGTCGATACACTGTCGCGATTATTTAATTGTAGATTGATACGACCTAAATAGTCATATTTTATCACCTCTAATCTAAGCTTGTTAGAGTTATTTTATGCTTTACTTGTCTTATTTACAGGATCTTTGAGCTTAGGCAATGTGTTAATTCGGGCCAATTATGGAGTTTTGGAGTCATCTCGGTGTCTTGGACGGCGAGGAGGTGAAAAGATCCAATTGTGTTGAAGTGGGCCTGAAGAACGACGCCAAGAGCCGAAGATTGAAGCCCCGTACCGAGAAGAAACGAGACAAGACAGAGAAATAAAACAATAAGTCAAGGATCAGGGATGGCGTCGAGACGTTGCCCCTGGCGTCTCGACGCCGACGCGAAAATTAGCCGGAGCATAAAGTTCGGAACGTCTCGCCGCTGCTCTTGGCGTCTCGACGCTGCCGAATTTTCTATAAATATATAGTCTCAGTTTAGTCTGCCGTTAGGTTAGAATTTTGGTCCTTTTACAATTTCCTTTACCTCTTTTACGTTTCAGCACTGTTGTAGACCTTTTTAGGTCATATCTTATGGATTCTTTGATGTCTATTCATGCTTTTACTTCACCTATGAGTAGCTAATCGTACTTAGATTGTTTGATTGGGTTTATGCTTTGATTTATATATTAAGATTGGCTGAGTTTTCTAGAATTTACTTACTATTCTTGCTGTCTTTTCATTTAGTTTTACATGTTATCGCGTTTAAACCAATACATGAGGCTAGTCTATTAGGATTGACGACCCTATGTGATTACCGCTTATGTATTAAATCAGTTATTTTTAGATAGCCACTAGGTTGAGGCAAGCCACTCTCTACGTGAGACGACCCTTGATAGGTCTAGGATGCATGTTAAAGGTTGTCGGAATTAGATTTGCATTCTATTCGAATTTAGTTAATACAATTCTAGACCCACGATCCCAAAAGCGGCTAGTTTAATAGGTGATTGCAAAATTGCTTAATCTAAAACTAGTTAGATATAATTAGTAACCGTTGCATAGGTCTCGGACGGTTGCTATTTTATGTATGAGGGGTGGCGAGCGATAAAGAATATATTAATTAATCTTGTTAATTGCAGAATTCACGATTAGCAAGATAATTAGCACAGGTTAGTGTAGGGGGTCCTTCGAGTAACCCATAATCCAACTGGACTAATGAAATCAGTTTAGAATAATTATTAGAGAAAACTAGGAAGCCAATCGAAATAAAATCAAGCTTAGGAAATCTCAATCCAACGATCCTTTTTTATGTTATTGAATTTCATCTTAATTATCTTCTGCATGCTTATTTCTGTCTCCTTTAATTTCTGCATTTATTTTCATTGTTTTCCCTAAAAAACCCCCTTGTTTCCATAAGCACGAAATTCTACAACTGCTAGGCCCCCTTCCGTAAGTTCGACCACAGCCACTATTTCTACAAAATAGTTGTAGTGGCGTGGATTATAAATTTATTTGACGATAGAGCCCCGCGACACGCTTCCGTCACATATTTTCCGATTTAGGTCATAACCAACAACCGTTTTCTCTTTCCTTCTTCGTTTTTCTCTCGGTTTTCTCCATTCTTCTCTGTATACTTCTTAGTTTTAGGTTAGTTAGGTAGGTTTTTCAAGCCTTTGGGCTTAGATTAGGCTTGTCTATGGCCGTCTAAGCGTCGTTCGCTGTAGTTCGATCCTTGGAATTGTGATTTATTGAGTTTTACTGTGTTATTATACGATTTCATTGTTGAATGTGATTTTAGATTCCTGTTTACATTACTAGCATGCACAGTAGGTTAGATTGACCCCCTAACTCGCAGCATGTATGTTAGTAAATCGCTATGACCCTTACATGATAAAATAACATAAAAACAGTAAAATCTATGGCTATAAAATCAACCGAAACAGTCCAATGCGACCCATACATACATTATGCATTAATCAATCCCACCAGCAGCCCATGCAAATTTTAGAGAAAATAAGATTAGATCTATAATCGGCTCTGATACCAATTGAAGGATTGGAATTCCCTAATTTCGTTAGCAGAAGTGAATTGGGACCGATTCGTAGTTAATTTTGTTTAATCTAAAATACCAATACATTGACAATAAACTTATAACTATTATAGATTTATATTAAGGCTAAGCATACAAAAATATTAGATCTAAATCTAATAGAGAGAAGCAATCATACTGTCGTTGAAGTCTCTGAAATATCAAGAACGTCTTTGTTGATTTGGACCAAGCGTCAACAATTGAGACACCACCAATTGATCTTCCCCGCTATAACTCTAAGATTAGGAATGTAGTTGTGGGACTACCTAATCTTGAATGGGAAAAACTCTTAGAGAGAAAAAAAATTCTCTCTAGAGTTCTTGAGTTGAGAGAATATGAGAAGGAGGCAAGAATGAGAGCATTGACCTTATCGTGGCCATATGTTGTGGTACCTAAACTCTAGGTTTAGTGTTCTATTTATAGGAGAAGGGCCACGAATAAAATATTCATTTAAAATCAATTATTTTCATAACTGATTCAATCTTTTCCATAATTAATCAATTCCATAATTGATTAATCTTTTCCATAAATGATTGATCAATTCCATAAGTGATTAAATCATTTCCATAAATGATTAATTACTTCCATAAGTGATTAATCATTTTCATAATTGATTAATTTCCAATTAATTAATTACCAATGAAATATCATATATTTAATTTAAGGCCTTCAATTAATTAATTCTATAATATGAATCAAATTCATACTAAAATTTGAACTCCTTCAAATTCTCTTATATCCTATAAATTTAATATGAATCAAATTCAGATTAATATTTGAACTTCTTCAAATATTTATTTCCCTCATAATAATAAAGTTTAATCCCAAATTAGACTTTATATTTTAATGTATCACTATACATTTTATTAATTTGTATATCATACAATTAACTTAATTCCCAATATGAATTTGAACTATTCAAGTTTTCTCAATATATAATTGTTCCTAATTACTCTTTACGAGCAAGCAGGGGGACCTAATGGACCTACAAATCAGAAGCTCCAATGATATGAGGTTAACTGATTAAACTCATTAATCAGGTTAACTAATATTCATTAACTGTGGGTCATTCCACTAAAGACCCACAGCTGAACTCTTCTCATTGTAGAACATTTATGTGTCCACGGATATAGACCTATACCGGTAAGTCAATCCTTCACAAGTGTCTTGATGTGCAAATTGCTAACCGCAAGTGTACGGGTCAAGTAATAATATCGTGAATGTGATATTCGAATGTCGTCCTCTGGATTGGTTTCTAATCAATTTTAATTACCGAAAATAGTCTTGCCCAATTTTATTTAGGGAACCAAACGAAGTGAGAATGAATGTAAATCAAACACAAACAATGAAAAAGTATGACAATCTAATGGAGACAACGGTTTTAGGGATTTGATTTCACCAATTGGGATTATGGATTAATTCATGGTTTAATGACACGCTATGATTCATAAATCTTGGGAAACTAAAATCACACATATCTCTTCTGAGCATACATGATTCTCCCACATTCAATGAACTCGATATCCCTATCTAAACTCATTAAACATGCAAGGCATTAAGGTTAACCTTTTTAACGATTTCTAGAATTAACTATTATCTCCCGATTTCTAACTAAATCCTAGTTATGCATAATGATTTCTAAGCTAAATCCGCTCTCCCGAGTTAGATTCAAGCACAAACATCAATCAATTTATTGCCAGTAAATTGAAAGCATTAAGAACACAATTATGCATAAATGAAATCAATAGAAATAAAACCATTAAATCAATCCATAAAGTGCCCAACGACTACATCAATCCCTAAGAATTAAACTTAGCTACACATAATCCGAGTTACAATATAAACTAAGTCTAAACAAGCCATAAAAACTACAAAAGCAAAGGGTAAAGAAAATTAAACGCTCGGTAGGTCGAGACTGCACGTCCCCGTTACGATCCCCACGAACAAAGCTTTGATTCCCACTTTTCCTCCACTTGATTCAGCTTCAAAAGCCCCTTTTTCTCTGTTTTTCGGCTCCAAATCGTCCAAGAGAAGTCCACCAAAAAGCCCTAATCGCAAAATATAAATAGGGAAAATTTTGGTCGTAGCGTCGCAACGTTGTCGCGATACCGCAAATCTGGAAAATTCGCTGAGAGCGTCGCGACGCTATGACTTTTTTTTTTTTTTTTCGCGCGTGAACTCCATTTGACTCCAATTTCTCAATTAAGCTTCAAACACATACTTCCTACAAATGGAACATATAAATGCATAAATTTGGTCAAATAATTGTAAAAGACTAGCTTAATTAATTAGAGAAAAATAGCTAGTTATGCTTGCTATCATGTCCGTAATCATAGCTAGGTTAAATTATTGTTTTACCTCTGTGTTACATCTGTCTCCTTAAGTACCAGTGCTCCTCTAATGAACAACATGTTTATGGTCCAACCAATAAACAGAAAGTCCCTCTCGAGCCAGTGAGAGGACAAGATCCCTTTGTTCAAGTCCCAGAGTCACCACTTAAGAGAACACTTATCTACTTCTCCTAGATGTGCGAAGGAGTGAAATCCTTCTCGTGTTGTCATATCCTCAGCCTCCCACTCGGTCTTATCCCCAAAAAGGAAGGCATATTGAGTTGGCGTATTGGTCACTCTCACCCATGCTAATCAAAGGACAATCATGTTGGGTTTTATGCCCTAAAACTCGTAGATAGTGAATGTAAACAAATTGTATACTTGTTTCAATAAAGTGTTATTGAGTTTCTACAATAAAGTGTTATTGTTAAATATTGCACAATTTGACCCAAATCCAATAAACTAAGATCCAAGGTTGTTTACATGTGACTTGAACTAGTATGTGGGGACATACGGGGATTGGTGTTCAAGTAACAACCTAAAAGATCTATAGTACAAGGATAATGTTGGGTACCTTATCCTGGTAACACTATGTGATACGGCCCGCTTTGTATTCGATACAGACGTATTAATCCAAGGCGTCCATGTAGGAGACATGCGAGCGGGGGTATCCTATGCAATGAGTTTGCATAAGACCGGACCACGAAATAGTAAACCACTAGATGTAACACCGTTAACTAGTTAGTTTACTGTTTCAATACGATGACCTAGGTAACTCAGTCTTAATCTTGAGTGTGTCATGAACTCCTTCTCATGAGGGATTGTCCTTTGATTAGCATGGGTGAGAGTGGCCAATACGCCGACTCAATATGCCTTCCTTTTTGGGGACAAGACCGAGTGGGAGGCTGGGGACATGACAACACAAGAAGGAATTCACTCCTTCCCACTTCTAGGAGAAGTAGATGAGTGTTCCCTTAAGTGCTGACTCCGGGACTTGAACAAAGGGATCCCGCCCTCTCACTGGCCCGAGAGGAACTTTCTGTTTATTGGTTGGACCATAAACAGGTTGTTCATTAGAGGAGCACTGGTACTTAAGGAGACAAATGTAACACAGGGGTAAAACGGTAATTTGACCCAACTGTAGTTACGAACACTTGTGAAGGATTGACTTACCGGTATAGGTCTATATCCGTGGACACAGAAATGTTCTACAGTGAGAAGAGTTCAACTGTGGGTCTTTAGTGGAATGACCCACAGTTAATGAATATTGGTTAACCTGATTAATGAGTTTAATCTATTAACCTCATATCGTTGGAGCTTCTGATCTGTAGGTCCATTAGGTCCCCTTGCTAGCTCGTAAAGAGTAATTAGGAACAAATATATCTTGAGAGAATTTGAATAGTTCAAATTCATATTGGGAATTAAGTTAATTGTATGAGATACAAATTAATATAATGTATAATGATGCATTAAAATATAAAGTCTAATTTGAGATTAAACTTTATTAAATTGAGAGATTGATATATTTGAAAGAGTTCAAATATATGTCTAATTAAATATAGGGTATTTAATTAGAAGATGAATTAATTAATTATGAATTAATTTAGTTTAAATTAAATGAGATTTAATTAAACTATAGTCTATGAGAGAAATAAATATTTGAAGAAGTTCAAATATTAATATGAATTTGATTCATAATAAATTTATAGGGTATTTAATTAGAAGATGAATTAATTAATTATGAATTAATTTAGTTTAAATTAAATGAGATTTAATTAAACTATAGTCTATGAGAGAAATAAATATTTGAAGAAGTTCAAATATTAATATGAATTTGATTCATAATAAATTTATAGGATATAAGAGAATTTGAAGGAGTTCAAATTTTAATATGAATTTGATTCATATTATAGAATTAATTAATTGAAGGCCTGAAATTAAATATATGATATTTAATTGGGTAATTAATTAATTAACTAATAGAAGGTCTGAAATTAAATATATGATATTTAATTGGTGATTAATTAATTAAAGAATTAATTAATTGGAAATTAATCAATTATGGAAATGATTAATCACTTATGGAAGTAATTAATCATTTATGGAAATGATTTAATCACTTATGGAAGTGATCAATCATTTATGGAAAAGATTAATCAATTGTGGAATTGATTGGTCATGGAATTGATTAATTATGGAAAAGATTAAATCAGTTATGGAAATAATTGATTTTAAATGAATATTTTATTCATGGCCTTTCTCCTATAAATAGACCACTAAACCTAGGGTTTAGGTACAACAACATAAGGCCACAAGAATGCACTCTTGCATTCTCTCTAGCCTCCCTCTCATATTCTCTCAACTCAAGAACTCTAGGGAGAATTTTCTCTCTAGTGTTTTTCCCATTCAAGATTAGGTAGTCCCACAACTACGTTCCTAATCTCAGAGTTATAGCGGGGAAGATCAAATGGTGGTGTTCTTCGTTGTTGCAGAGCAAACAAGAATCATCCGTTGAAGTATTCAGAGTCGTCAACGGAGGTTTGCTTCTCTTTTCTTTATTATAGATTTAGATCTAAATTTTGTATGCCTAGCCTTAAGTTTCTATAGAATTTGTTCTATGTTTTAACCAATGCAATAGTATTTTTGGATAAACAAAATTAACTACGAATCGGTCCCAATTACGCTTCCGCTTTAACGGAATTGGGGAATTCCAAATCCTTTCAAATCCCTCATGAGAAGGAGTTCATGACACAGTCAGGATTAAGACTGAGTTACCTAGGTAATCCTATTGAAACAGTAACCTAACTAGTTAACGGTGTTATATCTAGTGGTTTACTATTTCATGGTCCAGTTTTATGCAAACTCATTGCATAAGATACCCTTGCTTGCATGTCTACTACATGGATGCTTTGGATCAATACGTCTGTATCAAATACAAAGCGGGCCGTATCCCATAGTGTTACCAGGATAAGGTACCCAACCTTATCCTTGTACTATAGACCTTTTAGGTTGTTACTTGAACATCGATCCCCGTATGTCCCCACATACTAGTTCAAGTTACATACAAACAACCTTGGATCTTAGTTTATTGGATTTGGGTCAAATTGTGCAATATTTAACAATAACACTTTATTGTAGAAACTCAATAACACTTTATTGAAACAAGTATACAATTTGTTTACATTCACTATCTACGAGTTTTAGGGCATAAAACCCAACAAAGACCTCATTATATAGAATGTTGAAAACGTGATTAGTATAGAATGTTGTTCTGCCTAGATACTTGATTCAGGAGTCACGAATCACATTAGTTCTTCCTTTAAAGGAATAAATTTCTGACAACAGCTTGATGTTGATGAGACAACTCTCATAGTTGGAACTAGAGAGGTTGTCTTGGCTGTAGCAATGGGGAACATTAAGTTATTTTTCCCAGTGAGAACAAATACATATTATTAGATAATGTTTATGTAATGCCTAAGATGAAAAGAAATTTGATTTCTGTATCTTATTGGCTAGAACAATGTTACTCTATACTTTTCCCTACTAACGCAGTTCATTTCAAGAAAGGGAGTTAACTTTTGTTCAGTTGAACTGAAAAATAACATAAATGTTTTGAGACTAATCAAGAGTAAAGCAGTCATGAACATTGAGTTGTTTGAGGCTGCTACTACTAAAAAAACTGAGAGGCAAAGGATTTTTCCTAAAGGAAAATACCTTTCTTTGGCAGTTAAGGTTAGGCCATATTTACCTCAATATGATTGAGAACTTGGTCAAAAGTAGACTTCTAAGCGAGTTAGAAGATGACTCTCTACTATACCTTGTAGGTCTTGCCTTAAGAGCAATGACTAATAGGTCATTTTTCTTGAAAAGAACTATAGAGCCAAAGAGCCCTTGGAGCTTGTACATTTGGACCCTTGTGATCCAATATGTTAAAGCAGTGGGAGGGCATGTATAATTCATCTATATTACAGATAATTATTCAAGGTATGCATATCTCAACCTAATGCAGCTTATGTCTAAAGCATTTGAGAAATTCAAAGTGGTTTGAGACTGAAGTTGGAAACTTGTTAGGTGAGATGATAAAAGCACTTCAATCTGATCGAGGTGTAGAGTATATGGGACTTGAGATTCCAAGACTATTTAATAGACCATGGAATTACAACCTGACTCTCAACTTCTGGTACACCTCAGTAAAAGTGTGTATCATATAGGATAAATTGAACCCTATTAGATATGGTTCGGTCCATGATGAGCTATTTATAAGTTATGCTCATTGCCTGACTCATTTTGGAATCATGCAGTGTTGACTGAAATCCATATTTTGAATAACGTTCTATAAAAAGTGTTTCTGAAACATCTTTTGAATTGTGGATAAGGCATAAAAGTGGTTTACGTTATTTTTGGGGGATCCAACACACATGTGGTGCGGCAGTGGCTGAGATGAATGTTAGAAAAATAATAGAAAATAAGGATTAATAATGATTCAGCCAACCTTAGTGCAAGTATACACTACCACACGTAGTAATAAAAACCTTAGAAGTATTCCAAGGGTATCGATCCCACGAGAACTAAATTGGAAACTCATATTTGAAGAAGAAACTGTTCAAAGATTGCTAGATTAGGTAACCAAAGAAATAATTGATGATTGATTTTTGGAAAAATAAACAAAACAAATAAGTAAAGAATTAACAATGATAAATAAAACGAGGTGTTCAATATAGTTGTTGGGTTTAATGTCCTATAAACTCGTAGTTTTGTAAATCATTAAACATATTCTATTTCCAATAAAGACGTTATTGAGGTTATTCAGTAAAAGATGTTATTGAATATGTAAATTGCGAATGATTAACCTAAATCCAATAAACTAAGATCCTTGGCTATAAAATGAATGCTCGAACTATATGTAGGGACATATCATAGCATCAACTTCGAGTTTATAGTCAAAATAGTCTATAGTATAAGGATAAGGTTGGGTGCCTTATCCTGGGGACACTATGGACGCGACCCACTTTGTATTAAGTACAAACGATGAGATCCTAAGTCGTTCATGTGGAGACATGCGAGTGGGGGCATCCTATGCAATGAGTTTACATAAGACTGGACCACGAAATAAGTCACTTTCTCTTTATAACGCCGTTTACTGAAGAAACTGACTATTTCTCATAGATGACCTAGGTAACTCGTTCTTAATCCTGAGCTAACTATGAACTCCTGTTTATACGAGATTATCCTTTGATATGCATGGGTGAGAGTGGCTAGCATCGCCGACTCAACAAGCCTACCATTTTGGGGATAAGATCGAATAGATAGCTGGGGACATAGTATCGCAAGACGGAATTCACTCCTACCCATTTAAGGGATAGTAGAGAGGTTGTTCCCTTAAGTACTAACTCCAGGACTTGAATAAGGGGCCCCACCCTCTCGTTGGATCGAGAGGGACTGAGGTTTGATGGTTGGACCACAAACCGATTGTTCATTAGAGGATTAGTGGAACTTAAGGAACAAGAAGTACTATAGGGGTAAAACGATTATTTGACCTAGCTATAGCTACGAACAACCTGTGAAGGATTGACTTATTGAACATGGTTAAATCAAGTGGACGGAAATATATCTATAGTGAGGGGAGTGCAACTATCGAGCTATAGTGGAGTGTCCCGGTAGTTAACGAATGTTGGCTAGGTTAGATAATGAGATTAGTCGGTTAGCCTCGAATCGTTGTAGCCCATGATCTATAGGTCCATGAGGTCCCCCTACTAGCTCATATCGGATTAAAGCCTAGAACATATTGATAGGAATCTTTGAATCGTTCAAAAACGGGAAATAGGGTATTATCGTAAAATGTGTTTGACACAATGATTTAATTATGAATTAAATTAGATATTGAGAGATAAGGTATTTAAAAGTGTTTTAAATACCATATATATGTATTAGAAATCATATATAATGAATGGCACTAGGTGACAATGATTAATTAGATTAATCATGTCAAATTACTTGGAAATGTCCCAATTAATAACCTAGAAATCAAATTCAATTTAGAATTGAAATAGGAGTGAATTGCAAGCTGAAAAATTCAGAATTTAGATTCAATTTTAGTGGATTTAGTGGGATTCCCACTCTTGCATGTTGATGCATAGTGGAAAACAACACAACCATACACTAGTTGCATGTGTTGTGAATTAAACACCTAGAATCCACTTTGAGTTGCAATTTCACCATGTGTCTAGTGTCATGAAGCTTGTCTTTGCATGGAAGAGGTCTATATAAGGAGTATGAATCAGATTCAACACCATGAGAGTGAATTACCTACTGTTATGCTGCTGGAATTTACTCTCAAACTCACATACTTCCATAGATCTCTCAAGAGCTTGTACCTTCAAGCACTCCCTTCCCATTCCCTATCTCTGTAAGACTCCCACAAGTTGTTCTTGGCCCGGAGAATAGTATGGAAGACTCTAAAGGTTGTCCAAGAGAGGTTGGAGTAGGAAAATATCACAAGGAGATCAATTGATTTGAGCTACAAAGGTTGGTGTTTCCTAACTTTCTGTTCTGTCCTTTTTTAGAACATGCATGCTTTAGGAGTAAAATTGATTGAGTTAAGTGCTTTCGATCTTCAATTGCTTCCGCATGTGTTATATGAACACCTTCAATAGTTTCATCCCAAAGGCAAATAACTCTAATCATAGCTTATTCAACTTAAGCCTATTCAATGCATTGGGTCATATTTAACTTCTATTTGGCCTTGCTCCTAAGAACCATTAGAAGGCTAAGCGAGTACCGTTATGCACATTTTTGTGACTCGACTCCGACATAGATAATTCATGAATGCAATCTATAACCCTATAGTTGTTATAGGGTGCCTTAGGCAATTTGCCCTATAACACCGAATACACTCTTTCGAGCCCTTTCTCCTATATCACCTTTATAAGAACCGATATTGTTCGTCCATTTCGAGATCAAACTCACATGGCATGCAAAGTCTAAGTGATCAAGTTAAACTCAACAAGATTCAGAATGATAATCAATAAAGAATGACGTGCATTGAATAATACTTAAACAACTAAACACTTTCAAGCTATTGAACTGTAAGGGAATTCACTATATTGAACCCCTCAATGGGATTCAGCTAAGCTTGGTGGGATAAAGTGCAAATTAACAACTTTCCATTGAAATAAAATATAAAGAATACAAATGAATGAAAAGTGACAAGTGCTGGAAATAATGGGCAGTAGCTAAATACTAGGTTTTTTTCTTTTATCCAATCCTTCTACAGTTCGCTCGACACTCTACTTTCCTTTTACAATGGGAATAGGGTGAAAATCTCTACAAACACTCATGTTTGATGTCTAACTATGGTTAGAATTTAGTCATCTAAGAAGGACCTCGGGCATCCCTACTCATGGGCATCAACTAGGGTTCTGTCACCACCCTCTTCTTCCCAGTGAGTTCTGCTTGGATTTGACTTCGAATCAAGACCTTATATAGTGTGGAGAGTGATTGAGGAGCCATGGAATAGGTGCTGGTAGGTAGCCTAGTCATTTTAAGGGTCAAAACGGCCGGTTAGGTGAGCAAAAGTCTTGTTGAAAACGATCCGCGACGGACTCGGAACAGCCTCTGTTTTTCAAAAAATGCGGTCGCATTTGGATTTAGCCTTCCCAGAAATGCGGGGTAATTTCCAGCTTTCCTCTGTTTTCCTGCACAACACCAAATTGGGTCAAATTCATATAAAATTGAGTCTTTTTAAGCACAATTAAGCATATTTTGACAAATGTGACTCTCAACTCCCTAATTCATCAACTTTAACATAATTGGAGCTCGAGAATTGTAAAATTGATCTAAACATGAAACTTATGACAAGGAAATGAGCTAAATATAAAGGTAAAATAGGTATATTTTTTACCCTTATCAACGTGCTTGTGACTAGCCTAAAAGAAACTGGGAACCCAATGGAAACGAGAAGTAGATACTTCTTTAATCCACAAGAGAATAAAGAATTTGTATCGACAAATGCTACATTCTCAGCAGAGATCACATGACAAATAATAAGCCACAAAGTATGGTCGTTTTAAGTAAATTAACTGATGCAGCTACATAAACATCAAAAATAGTTGTTGAGAACTCAAGAAGGGTTGCTGATAAGTCAAGAAGGGTTGTTGATGAGGCTGGACCTTCAACAAGAGTTGTTGATGGGGCCGATACAACTGGTTAATGACATCTATCTCAAGAGTTGAGAGTGTCTCGATGTAGGGAGGGTTGTTCCACAACCTGACTGTTACATGGGCTTAACTGAAGCCCAGATCGTCATACCTAATGATGGCATTGAGGATCCATTGTCTTAAAGCAAGGCAATGAATGATGTTAACAAGGACCAATGGATTAAAGCAATGGACCCGGAATTAAAGTCTATGCATTTCAATTCCATCTGGGATCTTGTAGATCTATCTAATCCGGTAACATCTATGAGATGCAAATGAATCTTGATCGGTTCTCAGAGGGCGAATTAATTTAACACAAAATTGTCTCTAATATGCATTAATCCAAGTACCTAGAGTATTCTAGGGTCGAATCCCCAAGGAAGAAAGGCTAAGGGTTTTTTAATAAACTTAACTACTGCTCGAACGCATGGCATTATGGACTAAAAATTTGAGTGGTAATGGTTGTAATGAAACAACAATGCACGATAAAATAAACTATGTGATGAGATTAGAAGAGATATCAGATGACAAGGCTATCAAGGCTTTTGTTGCGGCAACCACATGCGTTAATAAGCTATCTTGCAACGCATATTTTGCTTAATTGATCCACTAATGCTTAAGTGAGAAATAAACATGTGATTCCCTTCCGATACTACTCTTGCGTTTGGCGTAGAACTAACAACTGTTTTGTTCAATTAGTTCATGCGTTGGTGCTGTTCTCTAATGACTTGCAAGTGATTGCGTTAGTCCTAAAACAGTCTAAGCTCATTCATGAAATATCTTATTGCGGCAGTATTAGTTTTAACACGACCAAAACTACATGGAATGCACTAACTTGCTCTACTTAGATAATTCCACATGCATTACCTGTCAGGGATTTGTCATGCTGCTACTGCATCCGGCTGGCCAGGCAGGAGTTAGTAATGAAAATATTATCGCATCTAAGCAGACGACATTAACTTTTCATTCATTCAAAATGCACTCATACAGAGTAATCCTATCACCACATGGGTGCCTAAGCTAAGCCTTGCTAAGACAAAAAAACATAACGCAATACATCCTATCACAATGATTTTGCTGCACTGGGAGGATCTTTCTTCTTCTCTGGTTTCTTTCTTTAGTTGTATGCTCTCATCCACACTCCTTGCCCCCTTTTTCTCTGGCAGCTAGAAGCCTTTTATAGGCTGAGGAGGCTGACTTCTCCAAGAAATTGGCTTGCGTGCCCCAGTCATCCTTTGCCAGCTTGCACATCAGTCCACATCAGGGCGATCATCTTTCCCAGCTATCATCGTACGAACTACTCTGGGATCTGCGCCTGCGCTGGAGAAAACTTGGGCCAAGAAACAACTACAAATTCATGCGTTAGCGGGTAAAATCACACAATTTCCTACCGCATCTAAAAAATATTTCCTTTCAAGATTAGCTACCGCAATTCCCTCACTATTATGCACTAGACCAACGCAGCTTGGATCTTTTCAGCCTTATTTAGTTTAAATTTAAGGGAGAAAGAACTTGCTTTTTGCAAATTATCAAACCCCCAAACTTAAACTATTGCTTGTCCCCAAGCAATGCTCTCTATCAACTCTACTTGAATGACTTAGCTCAACTGCCTTGGATTCTTACATCCTAATTCTTCCTCACCTTTTTCCTTGCGATAACAACAAAGGATTTGGCCTTTCATTAAATTTCCTATATGGCTAAGGGCAATTCCCTCGCTTAGGCTCTTACCTGCGATGACTCAGCGAATTCACTTCTAAAAGGTTTTATGCGTACCTTTTTTAAAGCAGAAAGCATTAATTTAATCGAAATCAAAACGCATGCTTTCGTTTTGGCTTACCCACATTTGTGATGAAAGGTATCCAACTACGGGCATTACATTTTTTTTACTGCCCTAAATGCTCATGGAATGCGAATATGCTTTCGCGCAGTGGCAAACGAAGGGTGTCATGAATGGCGCTGGCTACCAACGCATAGAAACCAGAGTAACGCATATATCTCACTTGCGCTAGCTATCACACCCCCCAACTTAACTCGGAAAATGTCCCCATTGTCCCCCAAACTTAATCTGGAGTGCGATGGATGATGGAGAAACTTGTTGAGTTTCGACAGAGACCAAAGCACTAAGCATAAGGAAATTTTCCTAAGGCAAAAAGGAAATATAACTAAAGGGAAATCCTTTGCTAAAAGGGTGCGACGAAAAAGATATCTAGAAAAAATTTGGGATGTGCAAAGCAAAACAGAAGAGCTAACGCAAAGGATTTAATAGATTTAGGCATACTGCTAAGACTATGAGAGAATGTGATGGATAGACAAAAAGAAGATATTTCATTAATGCAAGAAGAAATTGGGTACAATGGAAATTCACGCATTACGAAAAAAAATTCACAAGTACAAATTTTTACTCCTGCGGTGGCAGTGAGGGATGTCTTGGCTGCAGCGGGGCCATGGGCAGGCGCACTTACGAGGGACCGGTGCCATCTGGTCTTGGCGGCTCATGGAGGCATGCAAAAATTTCGGGCGCAACTGGCAGCCTGCCAAATGAATTCGTCCAGCGCACTAAGAATACTATCATAGAGTTGACGCGCTGGGAAAACTCTTGCTATTGTTGGCGCAGTGGCTCGACTATTTCTTCTAATTGCCACCTCATTTTCGCAAACATCTACACTTCATCGATGTCAAGGATCTGATCAAGCGGGAAGCAGGTGTTGCCTGCGGCAGGGAATCGCGGATGAGCCCATATGAAAGTGCATCACTCCTCATCCACGGGAGACTCATAATATGGCAGCGGCGGTGGGATAGGTTGTCCAGACGTCAAGGCAATAATATACTCTCGGATATAAGCGAACTAGTCCTTAGTTCGTCTGAAGTGTTTATAGGACCTAAATAGTCATATTTTATCGCCTCTAATCTAAGCTTGTTAGAGCCATTTTATGCTTTACTTGTCCTATTTTCAGGTTAATTGAGCTTAGGCTATGTCGGGAATCGATCACGCTAACTGGTGTTAATTCGAGCCATTTAAGAAGTTTTTGGAGCCATCTCGATGTCTTGGATGGCGAGGAGGTGAAGCTACCCAATTGTGCTGAAGCGGGCTTGAAGAATGATACCGAAAGCCGAAGATTGAAGCCCCGAACCGAGATCAAACCGAGAAATTAAGCAGCAAGTCGAGATAAGAAGTTGGCGTCTCGACGCCGACGCGAATTTGGGCCGTAGTGTAATGTTCGTGGCGTCGAGACGCTGCCGTCGGCGTCTCGACGTTGGCGTGTTTCTATGTATATTTAGCCTCAGTTTTAGTCCGCTGTTAAGATAGAATTTTGGTTCCTTTTACGATTTATTTGCCTGTTTTACATTCCAGCACTCTTGTAGACCATTGTTGGTCATATTCTATGGATTCTTTTATGTTATTTAATTTGTTGGTTTTACTTCATCTATGCGTAGCTAAACTCATTTAGATCGTTGGATTGGATTTATGTCTTGATTCTAAATAATATTGGCAGAGTTTTCTAGTTCATACTTGCTGTTCTTGCTAAGTTTTTATTGAGTTTTGCATGTTATCCCATTTAAACCAATACATGAGGCTAGTCAATTAGGATTGACGCCCTATGCGATTACCGCTTGTTTATTCTATCAGTTATTTTTAGATGGCCACTAGGTTGAGGCAAGTCACTCTCTACGCGAGACGACCCTTGATAGGCCTAGGATGCATGTTAAATGTTGTAGGAATTAGATTTAAATTGTATTTGAATTTAGTTCTTATGATTCTGGACCCACGATCCCAAAGCGGCTAGTTTTAATTGGTTGTTGGAAAATTGCTTATTAATAAACTAGTTAGACATAAGTAGTAATCGTTGCAGAGGTCTCGGATGGTTGCTATATTAATTAATCTTGTTAATTGTCGAATTCACGATTAAAGTTAATTAGCATAAGTTAGTGTAGGGGGGTCCTCCGAGTAACCTAGAAGCCGACCGGACTAATAAAATCAGTTTAGAAAGATCATTAGAGAAAACTAGGAAGCCAATGAATTAGAATCAAGCATAATAAATTCCAATCCAACAATCCCTTTTTATGTTATTGATCCCGTCTTATTTCTATTTTGCTTGCTTAGCTTTCTGTCTTTTAAAATTCTGCATTTAATTATTTTAATTTATTTTATTTATGTTTGTCCTTCTATCATAAAAAATCCCCCTGTTTTCATATGCACAAAATTCTACACTTCTAGTTCCCCGTTCCCTGTGTTCGACCCCGACCGCTATTGTTACAAAAATAGTAGTAGTGTCGTGGATTATAAGTTTTATTTGACGACCTAGGGACACCCTCCTAACGGCCACGTCAAGTTGGCGTCGTTGTCGGGGAAGGGCATTTTCTAGTATTTTTAGGATTTTGTGTTTTTAATTCTTGTTTGCATGATTTATCATCACACGTTCTTCGTAGGGAAACGATCTTAGATTTGAACCCAAAATTTCTAGAGTGGAGACGAGATTTAAAAGGCAAGCAAGAAGGAGAAGAGTTAATAATCTCAGCGAGGTTGAAGCACCAACCATGGCTGAAAGAACATTAAGGCAGTTGGCAGCGCCAGATGTGAACCAGTAGCCACTCTGTATTACCTATCCTGAGACGACAGGTACTTTTGAATTAAAGTCATGTTTGATACACTTACTTCCTATTTTTCGTGGTAGTGCAGGAGATGACCCACACAAACATTTAAAGGAATTTCACATAGTATGTTCTGGTATGAGGCCCCATGGAGTGACAGAGGAAGCGTTTAACCTAAAGGCATTCCCCTTTTCGCTAAAGGTTGCAGTGAAAGACTGGCTCTATTACCTTCCCTCCAGCTCAATCAGTACATGGAACGAGATGAAAAAGAATTTTCTAGAGAATTCTTCCCTGCCAGTAGAGCTGCAAACATCAGAAAGGAGATTTATGGAATTTCGCAGATCACTGGGGAGACACTCCAGCAATATTGGGAAAGATTCAAACGTTTGTGTGCCAGTTTTCCACATCATCAGATCTCGGATCAGTTGTTGATTTAGTATTCTTACGAAGGGTTACTTCCTATGGATCGTAGTATGGTTGATGCAGCCAGTGGAGGAGCACTAGTCAACAAGACACCTCTTGAGGCTAGACAACTAACTTCAAGTATGGCTGAAAACTCTCAGCAAATCGACACTAGAGGACCACCTACAGCTGTGCAAGCCGCCACAAAAAGTGAGGTAAGAGAAATGCGCTCTAAAATGAGTGAATTAACTAAACTTGTTCGCTCTTTGTGTTCAGGACAGGTAAAGGCGAAAGCCTGTGGACTTTGCTCGATGACTACCCATACTACCGATGCCTGCCCTAAGATTCAAGACAATGGAGAGGTGAATGCCATTGGTTGATTCAATGGAAATCAAAGACAGTACAACCCATACAGCAACACTTACAATCCAAGATGGAGAGACCATCCAAATTTCAGTTATGGGAACCAACAGAAGCCACTGATGTTCAAACAAAATCAGGCTTCCACCTCAACTTCAGGGACATCCTTCGATGAGGCACTTAAAATACTTACTGACAGCTCTTTACAATTCCAGCAAGAGACTAAGAACGCCATTCAGAATTTGGGAAACCAAATTACTCAGTTGCCAACCCAAGTCAGTAAGATGAACAACAAAAGCTCTGGTAAGCTGTCTCCAACCTAAGGTAAATCCTAAGGCAAACGTGAATGCAATGTGGAGTGGAGTGGCAACACCTAACTGTCCACTTGGATTCCACGCTGTCTCAGATAAGTTTTCTATTTCATCTGGCAAATTTTCTTGTTTAAATTTAAATGATAGAGATTCTTTTCTTACTTTGATAAGACCAATTTGTTATACACTTAGAATCTCCCAATTTGCTTATCTTAGTTGAATTCCTTGTGAAAAAATGCTTTAAAATGAGTATAATATGTCTATAGGTCCTCACCGGAGCTTTGGAAGCAATTCGGGGCTTAAACGAGCGAAACCGGAGCGTAAAATGACAATTCTGCCCCTGGAGCCTCATCAGCATCGAGACGCTTGCTCAACAGCGTCGCGACGCTAAAGCAATCCGAGAAATATTTTCCAAAATTGAAGGCACAGCGTCGCGACGCTAGGCAGTTTCCAGAATTGAAATTTTCCAAATTTGGCTGGAATTTTTCCCATATTTGAAGACCCAATTCAGCATCAATTTACCACGAATTGAAGGCCAAGAATCCCTATAAATAGAGGCCTTTGGTGTAGGTTTAGAATCATCCCTCAATACACAATTCACTACAACTTTGTAGTCCATCTCTCTCCCCCTTTCCACCATTCTTCTTAGTTTTTCTTGCTTTTCTTTATGTATCAAGCTTGTTCTTGCTCCATAAGAGGCTAAGTTCTTCATTCATGTAACCGGGTGTCAAGAGTAAGTTCATATTCTTTTAATGAAATTTCTTGTTTGAATTATCAAAGCATGTTTATGTGATTTTAGTTCTTTTTTTATAAGTTTAGATTGTGGTAGGAAAGATTGACAACCTTGACCGCGCCCTCTCTAAATTTACTTGCTAAATCTAAGTAGCAAATAGGTTAACGTTATGATTATACGCATGCGTCCCTAGAACTAAATGATTTAATCAACTGTAATTGTGGTTTGTTGCCCGTTGCATGTGAATTAATTCGGCTAGATCCCAATGCGGTTTAGATTAGTTAATAGGCATATTAATTAATTTAAACTAGAATCAAACTTAGCGTTTGCATGTTTGTGATAGTTGGATCATGATTCTCGGTTTGTTGCCGGAATACGCCGGGCTTAAACTTGTTTTGACTTATTAGTGAAATTGATGATTTAATTGAATTGAACTTACCATGACTAACCCGGTTGCATGATCTTTAAGGTATTGATTTCTTTCCTTACTTTCCTTTTCTATTGTTTTCCATAATTAGTTTTCTTTCCTTGTTTACTTTCTTTTCCAAATATAAAACCCCCCATTAGTCCGATCATCACAATAAATCTAAGATAAGCAAGTTATAATCGTGCTCCCTGTGTTCGACCCCGACCACTACTGCTACAAGTTAGCTTTAGGAATCGTGGATTATAAATTTATTTAACAAGAGACCGCGACAATCTCTTCCGTCATACTTCACCTGTGAACTTCATTGACCCTACTACTCCAAGTGTGCAGGATGATTTAGATGTTTTTAGAAAAGTGAAGGTGAACATTCCATTGCTTGAGGCAATTATGAAAATTCTAGTTTATGCTGAGTTCTTGAAGACTTGGTATGAAGGTAAGGAAAAGTCCTAAGGTAAAAGAAGAGGTTAGTGAAAATGTAAGTGAATTACTTTTTGAAAACTTTCCTGTTAAGTGTTATGATCCTAACATGTTTACTTTACCGTGTATGATCGGAGATTGCAAGATAAAATATGTCATGTTAGATCTAGGAGCATCGATTAATGTTATGTCTCTGTCTGTTTATAAAAGATTGAATTTAACTGATATTAAAACATCTGGCATAGTCATTCAACTAGCAGATAAGTCTTGCATTAAACCTCTAGGAATAGTTTAAAACGTTTTAGTTAGGGTGGAGGATTTGGTTTTTCCTGCTGATTTCTATGTTTTAGATACTCCTAACCCTGATTACAATCCATCTTCTGCAACGATACTTCTTGGTCGTCCCTTTATGAAGACTGTCAAGACTGTTATTAATGTAGATGAGGGTGTTGTATCAGTAGGATTCAAGATAAAACCCTGTACTTTAAAATTTTTTATGACATTGAAAATCATCATGCTTCTTCTATTGAATACTATATGCTTGAACCTGACCCAGTGAATGATCGCACTTTTAAATTCTAAATCATGCATGGTCTCAAATAATGAGATGCATTCTTCTACTGTTAGATGTCATGACTTAGATGGAGAGTTGATTGATGTAGTGGATGAACACCAGATAACCCTTACTGATAAATCTGGTGGAGTCACCAAGTGTTCATCTTGTACGATTAGGGTTGAGCACATTTTCTGTCAATCCAACTCTGCTTCCAATATTTTTTCTGCTTCTACTGATCCTTCCTTGCAAGCCCCAAAATTACTAAAATAAGAAATTTCTAAAAACAATGTATTTTGGACATGTGGAGAGAAACCTCCCTAAGAAGAAATAGAGGAGAGCGTGGTCGAGCAAACGACCTTAAACAATTGCACCCCATAATTTTACAGCTTCTTGTAATTTCAATTTCTTAGATAGGTTTATTTTTATTAGTTGCTTTTATGTCTGTTTCCTTGTTTTTGTCTGTCTTCTAGGATTGGCGGTACCAAAGCGATGCTTTCGTGTTTATAGAGAAGTGTGATTCACCACCCATGAGCGAAATATTCAGGGAAGTTCTATTCTTTCCATGTGCATTGTCTTATTCTTCGTGATTTATTACATTGAGGGCAATGTAAATTTTAGGTTGGGGGTGGGGAATTTACTTTACACTTCTATTGGGCCTTGAGCATTTGAGCATCATGTTAGCGTTTGTGCTTAATGAAATGTCTTGCATGCTTGTTGTGTATATGCTTGTTTAAGTGATGATGATTTCCTAGGATTGACTCAAATTTTTTCGAAAATTTATTGCTTTTGACAAGTTGTGATCGAGAGTGTTAAAAAAAAAAAGAGCCTTTTCAAAACTTTTCTTGGATATGTCTTGAACTTGTTGGGTGTCTTTCTTGCTTTAAAGTAGGACTTGAATGCTCAGGAGTGAATTACTTAGTTCATATTCCTGTTGTCACCCCGATAGGTGTAAGGTTAAGCGAGGCGCGAGCCAAAAAAAAGTCATATGCTCGTCAATTTTATTTTGAAAGAAAAAGCATGCTTGCAATGAGCTTAAATGCATAGGGGTAAAAAGAGCTACCTGCAGTGTGATAAGTTAGGCCAACCAAGAGTACAACTCGGGTTATGGGTCCTTGCGCTGTAGTGTGAAAGCTAGTGCCCTATACAAAAGAAATGGAAAAAGAAAAAAAAAAAGAAAAAAAAAAAAAATAGAGAAAAAAAAAAGGAATTCCTTGATCAGGCACCTAAGCAAGAGGAAGCAACCTAGTTTGTTCCATTTGGGCCTTTTAGCAAGACCTTAGTGCCAGTGTAAAGGGAAGATAGGATGAGTAAGCCAATCCTGGGCTAGTAAAGTCTTCTTTAGGTGGGATGGAGCTCTCTTGTGCAAGATAATCTTTGAAAAATTTTGATTTGTCTCCTCATTTGTCTCTCTTGCGAATGTCTCTTGATTACTTTAGTTTTTAAGGATTAAATCACTTTTCAATTATATGCACGACGTCTTTCTCTTTGGTTTGTGTGTGCCTTGCTCGAGGACTAGCAAGATTTAGGTTGGGGGTATTTGATAGGACCTAAATAGTCATATTTTATCACCTCTAATCTAAGCTTGTTAGAGTCATTTTATGCTTTACTTGTCCTATTTACAAGTTAATTGAGCTTAGGCTATGTCAGGAGCTGATCACACTAATTGGTGTTAATCCGGGTCAATTAAGCAGTTTTTGGAGCAATCTCGATGTCTTGGACGACGAGGAGGTGAAGAGATCCAATTGTGCTGAAGCGGACATGAAGAATGACACCGAAAGCCGAAGAATGAAGCCCCAAACTGAGTTGAACCGAGATCAAACCGAGAAATTAAGCAGAAAGTCTAGATAAGAGGCTGGCGTCGAGACGCCGACATGTTTTCTATATATATTTAGCCTCGGTTTTAGTCTGCCGTTAGATTAGAATTTTGGTCCCTTTTACGATTTCTTGCCTCTTTTACATTCCAACACTCTTTTAGACCATTGTTGGTCATATTCTATGGACTCTTTTATGTTATTTGTTGCTTTTACTTCATCTATGCGTAGCTAAACTCGTTTAGATCGTTGGATTGGATTTATGTCTTGATTCTAAATAATATTGGCTGAGTTTTCACTACAACAAATTACGCCTTTGATGTCGGACAGAAAAAAATGCGCGGGCCTTTTAATGTCGGACGAAAAAATGCTCGGCCTTTTAATGTCGGATGGCGGGTTTTAAAATTTTCAGACATTTAATGTCGGGCATTAGGGCCCAAATTAATAAAACACCTTTTTTAAAAAATTAATTCGTGGCATTTTTAAAACAAAAGTTTCTCTCTCCCTGTGCAGCTTTACTTTTTCTCTCCCCGACATCCCTCGTCTTCTCTCTTCCTCCTTCCTCGTCTCTTCACTTTCGTCTTCTCTCGTCTTCGCGGACTGGAAGCTTACGGACGGCGACAGAAAGCTCATTGACGGCGACTTGAAGCAGTACATCTCCGGCGCGGTTTCCGTTCTCTCGTCTTCCAAACGCGTGGGTTTTTTTGTTCGACGCGGTGACTAGAAGCTTACCGACGGTGACTTGATCTCTTCCCCTCACCGTCGGTCACTGAGCTCTTCATTTCCGGTACGACATGGGTTTTTTGTTTAATCTAAATTATTTGAGTAAAGTTTAGATCTCTTCCCCAGAATCTAAGTCCTAGATCTTCAATCTCTTTAGCTTTTACTTTCATTTACTTGTTCTTTTGCTTTTTTGTTTCCCTGAATACTTTATGTCATCCATTTCCTCCGCTGAAATTTTGCAAGAGCTTTCTTCTCTGTGTTTCCAGGGAAGTTTCCCCTGGTGAGTACAACTTTCTTTGGCTTTATAGTTCATGTCTTTTTGTTTTCTTGCTACTCTTTGCTCATTCAGTTCATCGCAGAGGAAGAACCATAGATTTTTGGAATCTATTTTGCATGAAAATTTGAGTTTGAGTTTCGAAGTTTGTTGTGTGTTGAAATAAAATTTTCTGGCTCGTTGAATGATGTTAATTGTGCCGATTAGATTAGATTAGATTTAGGGGTTAACTTTGATATTCAATAGCCATTTTGAATGATTACTTTGTATTTATGCTAAGTTAATCTCAGAATCTGTTGTGAACATATACCTGGTTGAAACCTCAAACTGAATTGAAAAGGCAAAAGTTTGAGGGTAAGAAAGATTTTGCGGTTCGTATTCTGTTTCATATGATTATTAGAAAAAGAAATTTTGTTTTTTCATTTTGTAAATTGATTTTTCTGACTCCAAAAGTTATGAAAAAGAAAAAATCAAGAGATTTTTTTGCGAGTTCCTCTTGTTTGTAATGGAGTTTTCTTTGTTGTAGAATTGAAATTTATTGTTAACGACCTGTCTATGTGAGAATATGAAGAATATTCCTTTAAAATCAAGTTATTTTTTGCATTGTCTGGAAATTTCCTTTCTTGTTCATTTTCATAATAATTGTCTATGTGAGAATATGTAATTTTGAGGGTAGCTCTTTGAAGAGGCTGAAGAGCTAAGGAGAAATTGTTTTCCAATGCTTGGTGTGTAGAATGTTAGACTAAGGGAGAAAACAAAAATCACGTTTTGGTTCATTGAGAGTTTAGTACAAAGTGCTGCTATATAATATAATTTTGTACATCCTAAATGTTGGATAGGTTTTTCACAATTCGGTTATGAGCAATTTGCAGCAAATGGAAGGAGTCTTTGGGAGGAAGAAGCAGCTGAGAATCGTTTGGAAAAATCAATTTAAAGCATCATGGAATTATGGTTGGAAAGGAAATTCAGTGTAGTATCACTACTACAAAAAAGGCTTTTGATGTCGGACGAAAAAAAATGCGCGGGGCTTTTAATGTCGGACGAAAAAACGCACAAGGCTTTTAATGTCGGACGGGTGAAATTGATGCTTTCAAGATTTTAATGTCGGGCATTGCCTGACATTAAAAAGCTCGTTTTAAATTGTATTTTTTAAAACAAAAAGTTTCAGCTTTCTCCTTCCCAAAAAAGTACTCTTTCAACTTTCTCTCTCCCCGACATTTCTCCTGCTCGCGTCTTCACCCCCGAAGCTTTCCCATCCTCTCGATAGTGATTGTAACTCACTAATGGCAATCGAAATCTCACAAGCAACTGAAGCTCTTCAACTCCGGCGTGGTTTCCCCTCACCTTCGGTGCGATTTTCTCCTTCTCACGACGACGATTGGAACTCTTCTCCTCACCACCGGTAACTAAGTTCTTCATCTCTTGCGCGTTGTGGGTTTCTAGCGATTTGATTGTTGGGTGTGGGTTTTTTTGTTTCGAAATACCAAAGAAATCCCTTGTTTGCTTGTCCTGATGTTTTTTTCCCTATTGATTTTCTTGGGGGTTTATTTTTTCTTGATGTTTTGAGGTTTTTCCTTGTGGGTTTTGGATTTGGTGTTGTGGGTTTGGAGGAGCTTATTTGTGGACATGGCGGACGATGTGGGTTGTTGCCTGATTTTTTGATGATGAAGTGACTCTTCTTCTTTTGGCACTTGGTTTGGTGTTTTGATCGTTTCTAGGGTTTTGGCGCTTTCTTGGCTTTGGTTTGAGTCACTAATTAATAGTAATCATATGTCACTAATTAAATTTTTGTTTGTAAGCTTGTTACTTCATTTAGCAAATCTGTTTGACAATTGTATACTCTCTCATGATCCATTTATGTCTATAATTTTCTCATTTTGTATCATTATTCACACATCCTAAACTTTTCTAACGATATCATATAACGCATGTGAAGGGTTTTGACGGGATTTAGTGCTTGTCATCCAAATAAATTTGAACTCCATTACCATTTCAAGTTGAATGATGCGGGTTTTTCCTGATGGATGAAAAACTATAGTTAGGAAGCATGCCTAATCAATAACATTCTTTTTTCCTTAAACCTTTCTTCATTTTGTTTAAGCTTTTATAAAAAATCTTTTCCTCCTATTCTGTACACTTTATGTTATTTCTTGGTGGTTAATTTTGATTCATTTTCTCTACGGAGTAGGTTTCAAAGTTGCTAGCTGTTATTCATGTGATTTCTTCATCAAGTGAGCTATTATCTTTGCCATCTTCCAACAAAATACTAACAAACAGTCACTGGGCTTCATATTTTCATCAAGCTTCAATTGGAACACATCTTAATTACCAGTTCTTCCCATACGACTGGAAGATCTTGTGTACAGGACCTTAACTTTGCAAAGGTACTTTGGAACTTGCTCTTCTTTTTTGTAGGCTTTTGTAGGTTTTTATGCTATTCTTCCAATAACTGGATTGTTGCATATGTTATATTTTGGATTTTCCTTTTTGTCTATTTTTTACTTTATTTATTTTCTTTCATTTTACTTTTTGATCGTTGATGTTTGTATGCTACATTTGAAGTGAAGGGTATATCTTTGTGCAAGTGAAGGGTATATCTTTGCAAAGGTACTCTGGAACTTGCTCTTCTTCTTTATTGATTTTCTTTCATTTTACTTTTCATTTTACTTTTTGCAAGTGAAGTGTATATCTCTGACATCATTCTCCTTAGTCCATCCAGGAGGTTCTATACTTGGGGTGAAGTTTCTAGATCCCTTAGCAGGACTTGTTGTCTTAGGCATGATACTAAAGGCTGGACTTCAAACTGGATACCAAAGGTATATAGAACATTATAGGATTTTTATTTTTACTTCAGAACTGCACCACATGGATTTTTCTTGGTGGGCATTCTTAGTGTGATATCTAATAATGATTAATTTTGAACAATGAAATGGTGAAAAGTTATGTAAGTTTCAATAAAAACGACCAACTTGTAAGAGACAACAAAAATACAAATAAACCTTCTAGAACTGTGTAAAATACAGGGTAATTATAAGTTTTGTAAATCAACTTTGGATGTTTGAAACATATATTATTTTCACTTTTGGTTGTTTGGTTGTTGGTTATAAATTTATTTTCATTGAATTATTATAAGTTGTTGTGTTTCTGGGTATATTTATAAACTATGTTGATTATTCAGTGGGCATTTCATAATTTAGTGGTGCCCTTGTTCAATCTTTCGATTTTAGTTCATGTTTTTAAGTTGAGTTTAGGTTCAACGCCTTCCCTACCTTTTGGGTATCCTTGTAACTATTGTTTATCTCATATCCTTAGTAGTTGGGACCCTTTCTTGTACTTGTAAAAGGTTTATCATCTGCAGATGGCTGACTTATGTGCTTGGGTGTTGGACTATCTCTTTATGGAGATAAGGCAAAAACAAAGACATTTGTAGCACGATTTGGTTCTCCTGATGGGTAATGATATTTCCTCTCGTTCATATTGTTTGTTCTAGCTTGTATTTGTGCTTGGGGTTTTTAGGTACTATAAGCATAAGGTAAGGAGTAGGCCATTGATATCCTAGTTATTGGAAAAATAAAAAGCAAATAAGCCAGCTGAGGTTGTATATAATTGTTTGGATATACTTTAATTTTTCTATTGATTTCAGTTTTATGTTATAATACTTCTGATCTGTTTATTTAGATTTCCAAATGCATAAAGGCAAGCATGAGGGGGAGAATATGAGTTGTCTTAAACAGGGATTGCTTTTATGTACAGAAGATGTATGCATGACTTGTAGATCTTGTGAACTCCATAGGATCTCCCGAGAACATGAGTTGTCAACCGCTCTTTAGTTTAATCTTTTGGAAGTTTACCTCTTAACCTATGTTCTTGTACTTCTTCCTTGTATTTTGGGCATTGTTTCGTGAGAACACTCCTATGGAGCAATTTTTATTTTATTTTTTGCTTAAGGGTGCGTTCCTTCTAGCAATTTGCATGCTTCATTCTCATGTCATGGAGTTCTGTATTTATGTTATTTGTCCTTTATGTAAGGTCAATTCTATTGGCAATGTTATAGTCATTTGGCTTATGCTCATATCTTTTTGTTTATTTCCATTGCAGATTATAAATTTACACAGTAAGAGCTTCCTGTTTGCAAACCAATTTTAACACTAGAATGGGTATCTCTAAAAAAGATTCGAATTAATTTTTTACTTTGTTCCCTGTAATAGCATTATGCACTCTTTTTAAAAGTTTATGCATGAAGTTTCTATTCTAGTTAAATTCTTTTGTGTTCTACAACATTTTTATTCATCTTCTCTACTTTACCCATACGTCTTGAGCTTTAATTTTAGTTTAAGGATTTGATTGGAGATGTGTGTCGATTGTATTTCACTTATACGTTTTTTATTTGTATAAGGTTTGGAATTCATCCTGTTAAGCGAGAACGGTTGCAGATGATGAAATGGATATTCTTGCAAAAAAGCTCGAAGATGAACTTGGGAAGAGCATTTAAGGAGTTGTGTATTTATTTTGTTTAGTAATTTTACTTTTTCTTTGTAAATTTGGTTCATGGATGTGATTTGTGGATGGACGAAAAGTTTCATGTATTATATACATTGTTATATTTTATTAATTAAATTCATGTTCGTTGAGTTTTAGTTGTGTAAAAATACTTTCGAGATTTTATTTTGTGTATATGCTTCAATTCTATTTTGTTTACAGGTTTGTACAAAATGAAGAAATAGTATTGTTGGTTAGCTACGTGTGCAACCAACAATTTTTTTTTTAATTTAATATCGTACATTTAATGTCGGACACTATTAATGTCACAACTTTTAATGTCGATCAATGACCGACATTAAAAACTGACCGACATTAAAAGTGACTTTTAATGTCAGACAAATAGTGGTTGACCGACATAAAAAGTTCACTTTTAATGTCGGGCAATGACCGACATTAAAAGTCACTTTTAATGTCTGTCAAAGCTTGTTGAATGACATAAAAAGGGCCCTTTTAATGTCGGGCAATGACCGACATTAAAACTTTTAATGTCAGTGTTTTTAATGTCGGTCAGTGATCGACATTAAAGACTTTTAATGTCGGGCATTGTCCGACATTAAAAGCCAAATTTGTTGTAGTATTTTATTGAGTTTTGCATGTTATCCTGTTTAAACCAATGCATGAGGCTAGTCAATTAGGATTGACGCCCTATGCGATTACCGCTTGTGTATTCTATCAGTTATTTTTAGATAGTCACTAGGTTGACGCAAGCCACTCTCTATGCGAGATGACCCTTGATAGGCCTAAGATGCGTGTTAAAGGTTGTAGGAATTAGATCTAAATTGTATTTGAATTTAGTTCTTATGATTCCAGGCCTACGATTCCAAAGCGGCTAGTTTTAATAGGTTGTTGTAAAATTTCTTGTTAATAAACTAGTTAGATATAAGTAGTAACCGTTGCAGAGGTCTCGGATGGTTGCTACATTATGCATAAGGGGTGGCGAGCGATAGAGTCTATATTAATTAGTCTTGTTAATTGTCGAATTCACGATTAGAAAGTTAATTAGCACAAGTTAGTGTAGGGGGGTCCTCCGAGTAACCTAGAAGCCGACCGGAGTAATAAAAACAGTTTAGAAAGATCATTAGAGAAAACTAGGAAGCCAATGAATTAGAATCAAGCATCATAAATTCCAATCCAACGATCCATTTTTATGTTATTGATCCCGTCTTATTTCTATTTTGCATGCTTAGCTTTCTGTCTTTTAAAATTCTGCATTTAATTATTTTAATTTATTTTATTTTTGCTTATCCTTCTATCATACAAAATCCCCCAGTTTTCATAAGCACGAAATTCTACACTTACTAGTTCCCCCTTCCATGTGTTCGACCCCGACCGCTATTGCTACAAACATAGTAGTAGTGTCGTGGATTATAAATTTTATTTGACGACCTAGGGAGAATTCGACACCCTCCCGGCGGTCACGTCAAGTGTCTACCCTCTCTATGCTTCTGGCTTTCATTGTAGCGCAGCTGCTCAAGTCTCATTTGATTCATCCTCTCATCTGACGCCTCAAGCGTGAGAGGAGGATGATCGAAGTGGGGCTTCTCTCCCTGATCTTGGGGCTCCTCTTCTGGTTCTTCCTATTTGGGTGGAGGTGGAGGTGGAGGACGAGCTATCCTAGGTCTAGGCTCCCTAAGCCTAATCATAATGAACTTCCCATCAATTGCAGCTGCAGGATAGCTAATCTCCTCACAGGGGTCCCACACGACCCCAGCGGCTCTGTAGAGTGTTGTGATGAGGGAAGGGTGCCCTAGACCTACGGTGATCGCTCCTCTATGAATCCGACGTATTGAATAATAATATATTGAAGGTGTTCATATAACACATGCGGAAGCAATTTTAGGATTGGAGGCACTTAACTACATCAATTTTAGAAAATGAAAACATGCTGTCCAAATACCGTAAGGAGAGAGCAGAATTTTTACCAACCTTTTGGAGACCGATTCAACAACTCCCTTTGATTCCTTTGATCACGAACGGTGTGTGGACCACCTCTAGTGTCTTCCCTACTATTCTCCGGGCCAAGAACGACTTGTGGGAGTCTATAGAGATAGGGAATGGGAAGGGAATGCTTGAAGGTTCAAGCACTAAAGAGATATATGGAGATGAGTGAGTTTGAGACCAAAATCCAGCAGCATAACAATATGGAAAATGGCTCTCCTTCATTTGAATCTGATTCATACTCCTTATATAGACATCTTCCATGGAAAGAGAAGCCTCATGACACTAGACACATGGTGAAATTGCAACTCAAAGTGGATTCTAGGTGTTTAATTCACAACACATGCAACTAGTGCATGGTTGTGTGTTTTCCACTATGCATCAACATGCAAGAGTGGGAATGCCACTAAATCCACTTAAAATTGAATATAAATTCTCAATTTTCAGCTTGCAATTCATTCCTATTTCAATTCAAAATTGAAATTGATTTCTAGGCAATTAATTTGTACAATTCCAAGTAATTTTTACATGATTAATCCAATTAATCTTTATCACCTAGTGCCATGAATTATATATGATTCCTAATACATATATATGGTATTCAAAACACTTTTAAATACTCCATCTCTCATTTACTAATTTAATTCATAATTAAATTATTGTGTCAAACACAATTTACGATAATACTCGTTTTCCCGATTTTGAACGATTCAAAGCTTCCTATCTTTTTGTTCTAGGCTTTGTTCCGATATGAGCTAGTAGGGGGACCTAATGGACCTATAGATCATGGGCTCCAACGATTCGAGGCTAACCGACTAATCTCATTATCCAAGCTAGCCAACATTCGTTAACTACCGGGACACTCCACTATAGCCCGATAGTTGCACTCCCCTCACTATAGATATATTTTCGTCCACTTGATTTAACCATGATTAGTAAGTCGATCCTTCACAGGTTGTTCGTATCTATAGCTAGGTCAAAAAGCCGTTTCACCCCTATAGTACTTCTAGTTCCTCAAGTCCCACTGATCCTCTAATGAACAATTGGTTTATGGTCCAACCAATAAACTGAGTCCCTCTCGGGCCAATGAGAGGGCGGGATCCCTTTGTTCAAGCCCCGGAGTCAGGACTTAAGGGAACAACCTCTCTACTATCCCTAATTCGTGTAGGAGTGAATTCCTTCTTTCACGACTATGTCCCCAGCTATCTACCCGTTCCTATCCCTAAAATGGGAGGCTTATTGAGTCGGCGATACTGAGCCACTCTCACCTATGCAGATCTAAGGATAAGCCCGAATAAACAGGAGTTCATAGATAGCTCAGGATTAAGATCGAGTTACCTAGGTCATCATATGAAATAGTCAGTCTCATCAGTAAACGGTGTTATAAAGCGAGAGTGACTTATTTCTCGGTCCTGGTCTTATGCAAACTCATTGCATAGGACGCCCCCACTCGCATGTCTCTACATGGACGATTTAGGATCACATCGTCTATACGATCTATAAAGCGGGCCGCGTCTCATAGTGTCCCCAGAATAAGGTATCCAGCCCTATCCCTATACTATAGACTGTTTTGGCTATTACTCGAGCTTGATCCACTTTTATGTCTCTACATAAAGCTCAAGTGTTCATCCTATAGCCATGGATCTTAGTTTATTGGATTTGGGTAATTATATGTGCAATTTACTTTATTCAGTAATAACTTTACTGAATTAGTCTCGATAACGCCTTTATCGAATAAGTATATAATTCGTTTAACATTCACTATCTACGAGTTTTAGGACACCAATCCCAACATATATAACCTTCCCTACGTCTACACTGCGGTCGTGAAGGATTGGAATTCTATAATTCCGTAAAGCGGAAGCGTAATTGGGACCGATTCGTAATTAATTTTGTTTAATCTAAAATACCAATACATTGGCAATAATATTAGAACTATTCTAAATATATATTAAGGTTAAGCATACAAAAATATTAGATCTAAATCTAATATGTATAGTAACAAATTACTTACTCTCGTTGACGACTCAGATTAAATTCACCAACTGCTTGTGAAATAATCACGAACCAGTGCGAACACCACCACTATGGCTACACCGGTATGACTCTGAGACTTCTAGAGGCAGGAGACTGGTGGGAGTCTAGAGGGAGAATTCTCTGAGAGTAGGAGAATGAATGCGATGCCTTTCACCCCACCCCAGGGGTCCTATATATAGTAAAGGCCAAGACATTCTTCCTAATAGGAAAAGGAAGACCTTTTCCTAATAGAAAAAGTCTCTAATTTTAATAAATAATTAATTAATTCCATAATTAATTAATTTCCCAATTAAATATCATATATTTAATCTTAGGGATTTTATTAAAATTAAAATTAATATGAATCCAATTCATATTAAATTTATTTGAACTCTTTCAAATATTCTCTTTCCTAAAAGGAAAAGGTCTCCAATTTTAATAAATAATTAATTAATTCCATAATTAATTAATTACCCAATTAAATATCATATATTTAATCTTAGGGATTTTATTAAAATTAATATGAATCCAATTCATATTAAATTTATTCGAACTCTTTCAAATATTTTATCTCAAGAATTAATTTTTGAAATTAATTCAAAAATTATATTATAAAGTTTCATAAACTTTATATTATAATGCATCAATATACATTATACGATTCCCAAATAAATTGAACACTTTCAATTTATAATTTAACTTAATTGCCTCAAGTCTGTTTACGAGCTACCAGTGGGACCTAATGGACCTACAGATCAGAAGCTCCAACGATACGAGACTAATTGGCCAAACTCATTAACCAAGTTAGTTAACATTCGTTAATTGTGGGTCACTCCACTAAAGACCCACAACTGCACTCTTCTCACTGTAGAATATTTCTGTATCCACGGATATCGACCAATGCAGTAAGTCAATCCTTCACGTGTGTTCGTAACACTAGCTGGGTCAAATTACCGTTTTACCTCTGGGTTACCTCTGGTTCCTTAAGTACCACTGATTCCTCTAATGAACAAGTTGTTTAGGGTCCAACCACTAAACAGGAGTTCCTCTCGGGCCAGGAGAGGACGACGCGTCTTTGTTCAAGCCCCGGAATCAGCCCTTAAGGGAACACACATCTACTTACCCCAATAGGGGAAGGAGTGAATTCCATCTTGTACTGTTGTGTTCCCAGCCCCCATTCGGTCTTGCCCCTGAAATGGTAGGATTATTGAATCAGCGAACTGGCCACTCTCACCCATACAAATCTAAGGACAATCCCTCCTGAAAGGGGTTCATAACAGACTCAGGATTGAAATTGAGTTACCTAGGTCATCCTATTGAAATAGAAACCTAAACTAGTTAACGGCGTTACATCTAGTGGTTACTATTTCGCGATCCGGTCTTATGCAAACTCATTGCATAGGATACCCCCACCCGCATGTCTCCTACATGGATGCTTTGGATCATTGCATTTGTATCAAATACAAGGTGGGCCGTATCACATAGTGTCACCAGGATAAGGTACCCAGCCTTATCCCTATACTATAGACCTTTTAGGTTGTTACTTGGACACTGATCCTCGTATGTCCCCACATACTAGTCCAAGTTTCATTTAAACAACCTTGGATCTTAGTTTATTGGATTTAGGGTTTATTAATGCAAACTCGATTATTCAGTAACCAAATTACTGAATTACTCAAATAACACTTTATTGAGATCGATTAATTTGTTTCATTTACTATCTACGAGTTTTAGGGCATAAAACCCAACAACTCCCACTTGAACTAAAACTCTAGTGGGCAATGTACATGAACAATCAAAATTGAATGAATAATCATTGAAGTAGGAATAGTAGTTTGTATTAATACTGTATAATACATGAAAAGTACAACTACAGATAAATACAATAAACTAGGGCATACACAATACCCATTACACTTCTCCCACTTGTCCTAGATTATTTTATGTACATATCTCGCAGTCCTAGACCCTCTAGATGACCCTCGAACACTTTAGCCGTGAGAGCCTTCGTAAATGGATCAGCAATATTGTGCTTAGAGGCTACTGTTGTGGGTACCGCAAGCGCACGGTATCGCAAGTAATATAAAACGGAAGAATTTCGAGTATCGAATCCACAGGGAGGCAAAGCGAAATTTAAGCAAGCAAAGATTTCTAGAGCACTAAAAATACTTGGGATAAACAATATTTAGGGACCAGATCATGCAATCAAAGAAAATAAATAATCAAAACAATTAAAGAGAAATTTTGATCAATCGATAAAAATAAAATGCGGAGAAAGAGTTTTCTTAATGGGAAGAGGGGTCTTGAAAATCAATTATTAGCTAAACAATTGTTACAATTGTCCTATCTCGTCGCCCAACTAATTATACTCTTAGAATCTCCGTTAATAACATAGGTTCTCCTGTCGGTCTCCCCTAATTGTAATTAATTCATTTTAACAACCTAAGTGTCCTTAGCGCCATTAAAAATCATTAATTATTACACTCTGATTCATTTTAGGAATCTAAGTTTAATCAACTAATCCCGTTGTCACGACGGGCAACTAAACTAGTTGCATGGATTACGATCTATCCTAACTTCTCTCCGTCGAGTTTCCATTAAGAATCGGATCAATATATAATTGGCCAGATTGCATAAAGCATTAAGCACATCCATACAAATAATTAGGACAACAAGGCTAGAGATAGGCAATTATAACAATATTTGAACTATAATTTCATTTCAAGACCCCAAATTGGGGTTTAGCTATTCATAGCTAAAATATTCACAATAATTACAATGGAAAGCATAACAAAGAGCATAATAAAAGGGAAGGAATTGACCGTAGAAGACCCCTTCGCTACGCTTGGAGTCCCTCCGAAAACTCCTTGAGCCTCCTAGGATGCTCCCCAAAATTCCCCAAAATTTTCCCACTAAGAAAGCTCTCAAAAGGCTAGAAAGCCTTGAGAGAGGCTCCAAAGGAGCCAAAGAAAGAAAGAAAGGAATGAGGAAATGATGATTGATGCCTAAAATGAGGCACCAAAGGGCGCCTTTTATAGGCTCGGAAATGGGGTAGCGTCGCGACTCTGTGACATCATCGACTTGCCGGCCAAGAAATGGACAGCGTCGCGACGCAGTCCTTACAGCGTCTCGACGCTAGGCGTTTTCCAAACTTTCCAACTGCAGATTGGGCTTCTTTTCTTAGGCCAACTTCAATTCTTTTTGGGCTTTTTCTTCATGATTGTCCTCTTTTGACTCCCTTTGACCCAAGCATGGAAATTGGGCATGAATGGCTTCATTTTTGGGCACTTTTTCCACAAAATCCACAACTTTGCTCCTAAAGACGAAATAACAAAATATATGAAATATTTTCAATAAAAACACAATTAAAGCACAAAAAAGCCTAATAAATTGAGACTAAAATAGCGACATTTCTGCTCGCTATCACACCCCCAAACTTAAGCTTTTGCTAGTCCCGAGCAAAATAATTTCTAAAGATGCAAGAAATAGAATCGCTCAAGCCTCAATGATTTTGGGATTCTTAAGATAGAATGGAAAACATGCAAGTGGAATAAGCAAGCACCGCATACTCATGAAGAAATCTTAAACTAGTTTGAACTTAAGATTAATGAATAACATGCTCAAGACTTATCTATTGATTCTTTTACTAACCTAGATTAGTCTTATGACTTTCTCCATTTGTTTTCCCCCTACACTGGCTAAGAGCCCCTAATAGGTCGGAGTTCTTCTATCATGCAAAAAAAGAAACTAGGGCGCCTGATTTTTTTTTTTTTTCATGGGGGAGCAAAACTTTCAATTGATTTTTCACTTTCTTTTTCTTTTTCTTTTGCTACTCCCCCAAACTTGCAATTTGATATCTAATGGTACTAGCTTTCACACTACGGTGCAGGGACCCTTAACCCGAATTTTATTCTTGGTTGGCCTAACTGATCACACCGCATGTAGCTCTTTTTACCCCTAGGCTTTTTCTTTTGTGCAAGCAAAAATTTTCTTTTTCAACAGATTTTTCTTTTCTCTCATTTTCTTTTGTTGCTTTTGCTTTTCTCTCAGCAGGCATAACATTTTTTTTCTACCCAACTCTTTAGAACAATCAAGCATGAACTTCCTAGTATTAGAAACTAAGCCTATCGGGGTGACAACAAACTTTAAAAATCATAATAAGAATCTAGATTTTCAAAGACGTCATTAGATAAGACTATTGCATGCTTTAGACATCAAAGCTAAGTATCAAAAAATTTTAAAATTTCACAATTTCTGCCGTGCTACCAAATTCCACAACATATAAACCATTTTCTCCCAAAACTTCTAAAATCACATCCTTGGCTATCATGGCTATCTATTCTTGCATCCAACAGAATTCAAATATGCTCAACACAGCGAAAGTCTCCCCCCCAAACTTAAATTAACATTGTCCCCAATGTTTTAAAAACAATAAAGCAAATAGAGGGATACTGAGACTTCCCTGAGCTAGGAGCGCTTCATCCTCTTCCTTTGGATTAAAAAAATATATGGGATTTTTGGAGCTTTGGGATTTGCTAAGGCGATCCTGTAAAAAAAAATTGGATCACGAAGCAAAGAAAATTATTTACCGCAAAAACAACTACTTAAACTTAAATCCTTGGGTTGCCTCCCAAGCAGCGCTTTCTTTAACGTCTTTAGCTAGACGAGGCTCGGCACGCTTACGGAGGCTCGAAATAAAAGTTTTCATTATCCTTCGAGCCCTGCAAAAAATCGCGCACCGAATTGCACACTGCAAACAGGGGAGAAAAAAAACTTTCCCCTGACCCATCTTCGCTAAAGAGATTATCATAATAACATTTCAGAAAATATGCAACAACATCAAATCTCTTTTCTAAATCTCTATTCTCAAAACAATTGTTAACAGAGTCATCAAGCATTATGATATCTACCGGTCTGGGATCTAAAGGTGGCCTATCAATCATTCCAGTCCATTCATTAGATTCAATATCTATATGCTCAGAAGATTCCTTAGACTCAGAATTAAAAAATGATTCGACTAGGCTATCATATGACTCACTATTAGAATTAAAGAATTCAAGCTTTTCAGGGTCAGATTCTATACTATGCACAGATTCGAGTTCCTCTGGGTCAGATTCTATGCTATATACATCATCAGGACACGAATCAAAGTTATTAACATTGTCAGGATTCATGCACTCAGGAATATCAAGATCAGACTCTATAGAATTAACACTATCATGATCAAACTCAAAATTTTCTATCAAGTAATCCTTTATATGCAAATCATGCTCATTCTCAATGTCAGGCAAATCAATATCATCATCAAAATCATCAATCTCAGGCAAATCCAACTCATTTTCAAAAGAAGGTAAATCATCAACTGCAGATATTTCATTCTCATAAGCAGGCAATTCCAATTCATTTTCAAAGTCAGGCAATTCTAAATAATTCAGCTCATTCTCAAACAGAGGGTCATCTAATAAAGCATTATGATCCAAATCCCCATCATCCATAAGCACTTCTCCTAAGCCTAGGCCAAGATTATATTCTACCTCCTCATCATCGTCAGTCAAGTATTCAGGACCAATAGAAAAACAAGTATGCAGACTACATACAGACTCATCCTGGCCAAAAATACTAAACACGACTTTTTCATCATCAATGTTCAAGGTAAGCTTACCTGTATGCACACTAATTTCGGCCTTACCAGTTGCTAAGAAAGGTCTGCCTAGAATAATGGGTACCTCTCTATCCTCCTGCATGTCGAGTACCACAAAGTCTACAGGGAAGATAAATTTATTGATCTTCACCAACACGTCCTCCACAACACCCATCGGGTGGGTAATTGATCTATCAACAAGCTGGAGAGTGGCGTCGGTGTCCTTCATTCCTGTTAAACCAATCTTCTTGTATACAGAATAGGGCATTAAATTTATACTAGCACCTAGATCACACAAGGCTCTATTGAAAGATACTTCTCCTATGGTGCAGGGAATGGTAAAACTCCCTGGATCTTTCTGTTTAGAAGGCAACTTTCCAGAAACTATGGTACTACTACTTTCAGACAATTTAAAAACTTCTTTTTTCAAACTTTTCTTCCTCGAAAGCATCTCTTTCATGAATTTCCCATAATTAGGCCTGTTATACAAAGCATCTACCAAGGGAATATTCACAGACAATTTTTTAAACATTTCAAGGAATTTCTGAAACTGCTCATCTAATTTAACATTTTTAAAGCGTTGAGGAAAAGGTAACTCCCTGTAATCAAAGGTTGGACATTCGCCCCTCCGCTTGGGCGGACTAATGTGCGAGCCTTTGTCATGGTGGTTGCATGGAACCACTTCTTCCTCGTACAGTTTCTCGTCATGCCTTTTTTCTTTTTCTTTTCCTGCAGAAGAGTTAGAAAAACCACAATTCAAATTAGCAGAGTTAGGAGGATGTTGGGACCTTTCAGAGGAGGTTTTTTGTGCCTCAGCCCTTCCATCTTCATCCTTGCTCTTTTCTTCTTCCTTCTTCTTTTCTGAACTGATCTCCAGCTTCCTACCACTTCTTAGTGTCACCATCTTGCACTGTTCTCTTGGGTTAGGTTCAGTGTCGCTTGGGAATTTCCCCTTCTGAAGGGCATTCACTGCTGAAGCTATCTGACCTATTTGAACTTCCATATTTTTCAAAGCAGTGTCGTGGTTATTGACTACTGTCTGGAGATTGACATTCAACACTTTTTGTTCTTTGATAAACATAGCCACCATCTCCTCCAGGTTATTCTTCTTTTCAGGCGCACTGGATGATGCAAAACCTGGCGGTGGCTGCAAAACATTCTTTATGTTTGAGTACGAGAAGTTCTCATGATTGCGCAGATTAGGGTGGTAGAAGTTCGGTATTTGAGTAAATGGTCTGTTCCCCACTTATTGAACTTCTTCCACATCTTGACCTTCCTTCTTTGAATACCCTTCAACTAAGGTGGAAATGGATTTGACCACCTCAGATGAAGTCAGCTTGTTTAGGGCATTGGTCAGAGATGCCATCCGTGCCTTCAATGAACTCGACTCATCTAATTCATACATTCCAGCCTTCTTAGAAATCACTCCCCTCTCGGTCGGCCACTGATAACTGGTTGCTGTCATTTCCTCTAACAGATCTTTGGCTTCTGTTACTGTCTTGGAAAGAAAACTTCCACCTGCTGATGTGTCTAAAACTGTCTTGGTGGAGGAATTCAGACCATTGTAAAATAACTGCACTTGGAGCCAATCCAGATATCCATGTTGTGGGCATCGCCTGAGCATCTCCTTATATCTTTCCCATGCTTCGTACAACTGCTCCTCATCAAACTGCCTAAACGTTCCAATCTCAGTCTGGAGCTTCGTAGTTTTGGCAGGCGGGAAAAATTTAGTCAGAAAAGCCTGGGCAAGCTCATCCCATGTACTAATACTGCCCGTCTCGACTGATTCGAGTCAATCCTTAGCTTTGTCTTGCAGAGAAAATGGAAATAACCTTAATCTTATAGCGTCTGCTGGAACTCCATTCATCTTTACTGTCCCGCATATTTCCAAGAATGATCTCAGATGTGAGTGTGGATCCTCAGAACGATGTCCCTTAAAAGAATTATCGCGTGCCATCTGAATCAATCCCGTCTTTAACTCAAAATTTGTAGCTTGTATCGGGGCATAAATGATTCCTGAATTTTCGGTGGGAAGAACTGGCTGTAAAAAGTCTCTGATTGCCATGGGAGCTTCTTGTTGGGTCATTGCTTCTGCTAATCTTTTTTCTCTACGAATGGTTCTAAGAGTCCTATCAATATCGAGATCTAGCAGAAACAAATTAACCACCTTGTTGCTTCGCATACAATACTCCCAATCAATCAAAAGAACCAAACAAAAATAAAAATAAAATGATATTCACAAAATAATAAAAGAAAAATATTTACACCTAAATTACTATTTATCCCTTTCTTTTTGATGTCAAGAAAAATTGGTTTGCTTAAAAATCAAGCCTCCCCGGCAACGGCGCCAAAAACTTGTTGTTGTGGGTACCGCAAGCGTACGGTATCGCAAGTAATATAAAACTGAAGAATTCCGAGTATCGAAACCACAGGGAGGCGAAGCGAAATTTATGCAAGCAAAGATTTCTAAAGAACTAAAAATACTTGGGATAAACAATATTTAGGGACCAGATCATGCAATCAAAGAAAATCAAAAATCAAAACAATTAAAGAGAAATTTTGATCAGTCGATAAAAATAAAATGTGGAGAAAGAGTTTTCTTAATGGGAAGAGGGGTCTTGAAAATCAATTATTAGCTAAACAATTGCTACAATTGTCCTATCTCGTCACCCAACTAATTATACTCCTAGAATCTCCGTTAATAACATAGGTTCTCCTGTCGGTCTCCCCTAATTGTAATTAATTCATTTTAACAACCTAAGTGTCCTTAGCGCCATTAAAAATCATTAATTATTACGCTCTGATTCATTTTAGGAATCTAAGTTTAATCAACTAATCCCGTTGTCACGACGGGCAATTAAACTAGTTGCATGGATTACGATCTATCCTAACTTCTCTCCATCGAGTTTCCGTTAAGAATCGGATCAGTACACAATTGGCCAGATTGCATAAAGCATTAAGCACATCCATACAAATAATTAGGACAACAGGGCTAGAGATAGGCAATTATAACAATATTTGAACTATAATTTCATTTCAAGACCCCAAATTGGGGTTTAGCTATTCATAGCTACAATATTCACAATAATTACAATGGAAAGCATAATAAAGAGCATAATAAAAGGGAAGGAATTGACCGTAGAAGACCCCTTCGCTACGCTTGGAGTCCCTTCGAAAACTCCTTGAGCCTCCTAGGATGCTCCCCAAAATTCCCCAAAATGTTCCCACTAAGAAAGCTCTCAAAAGGCTAGAAAGCCTTGAGAGAGGCTCCGAAGGAGCTAAAGAAAGAAAGGAAGGAATGAGGAAAAGATGATTGATGCCTAAAATGAGGCACCAAGGGGGGCCTTTTATAGGCTCGGAAATGGGGTAGCGTCGCAACGCTACATGGCACAGCGTCGCGACGCTGTGACGTCATCGACTTGCCGGCCAAGAAATGGACAGCGTCTCGACGCTAGGCGTTTTCCAGACTTTCCAGCTGCGGATTGGGCTTCTTTTCTTGGGCCAACTTCAATTCTTTTTGGGCTTTTTCTTCATGATTGTCCTCTTTTGACTCCCTTTGACCCAAGCATGGAAATTGGGCTTGAATGGCTTCATTTTTGGGCACTTTTTCCACAAAATCCACAACTTTGCTCGTAAAGACCAAATAACAAAATATATGAAATATTTTCAATAAAAACACAATTAAAGCACAAAAAACCTAATAAATTGGGACTAAAATAGCGACATTTCTGCTCGCTATCAGCTACCTTCGTGACGATCACGTCCCCTCGTTGCACGATCTCTCTGATGAGATGATATTTGCGCTCTATGTGCTTGCCTCTTTTATGATTGCGAGGTTCTTTAAAATTTTCCACTGCACCACTATTATCACAGTAAAGGGTGATTGGCAAGTTCAAATTTTGAACAACTTCCAAATCCATCAAGAACTTCTGTAGCCATACAGCCTCCTTAGCTGCTTCACAAGCAGCGACATATTCGGCCTCCATGGTGGAGTCTGCAATCCATCCTTGCTTGATGCTACGCCAGACTACAGCTCTCCCGTTGAGGGTAAATACTAACCCTGATGTGGATTTCCTAGAATCCTTATCAGTTTGAAAGTCAGAGTCTGTGTATCCTGTAAGGATCAAATCCTTAGAGCCATACACAAGCTGATAGTCCCTCGTTCTCCGAAGATACTTGAGAATGTTTTTAACTACAGTCCAGTGGTCTAACCCTGGATTGGACTGGTACCTGCTGACTATCCCAACTGCATAGCAAATGTCAGGCCTAGTACACAACATGGCATACATAAGACTGCCCACAATTGAAGCATAAGGGATGCGTCTCATATCCTCAATTTCTTGAGGTGTCTTAGGACACTGTTCCTTAGACAAATGAACTCCATGCCTGAAGGGTAGTAAACCGCTCTTGGAATTCTGCATCTTATATCTAGACAACATCTTGTCTATATATGATGCTTGAGACAGGGCTAACGTTTTGTTCTTACGATTCCTGATAATTTGAATCCCTAGAACATATTGAGCTTCACCCAAATCTTTCATTTGGAACTCAGTCGATAGCCATTTTTTAATGTCAGCTAGATATTCTATATCATTCCCAATGAGAAGAATATCATCTACATACAACACCAGAAAAGCTACTGAACTGTTGATAATCCTTTTGTAAACACAAGGCTCATCAACGTTCTGGTCAAAGCCATAAGATTTGACAACAGTGTCAAACTTTATATTCCAAGATCTGGAAGCTTGCTTCAACCCATAAATGGATCGTCTAAGCTTGCAAACTTTTTTGCTCCTGACCTTGAGCAACGAACCCCTCTGGTTGAGACATAAAGATGTTCTCATCAAGATTGCCATTCAGAAAGGCAGTCTTGACGTCCATTTGCCAAATCTCATAATCATAAAAGGTGGCAATGGACAAGAGAATTCTTATCGACTTTAACATGGAAACTATGAGAACGTTTCCTCATAGTCCACCCCCTCCTTTTGGGTATAACCCTTTGCCACAAGTCGAGCTTTGAAAGTCTGTACTTTCCCAGCCGTGTCTCGTTTTCTCTTGTAGATCCATTTGCACCCTATGGGTTTAACCCCTTCAGGTAGGTCTACAAGATCCCAGACTTGATTGAAGTACATAGACTCCATCTCTAGGTCCATAGCTTTGACCCACTGGTCATGGTCCACATCATTCATTGCCTGTCTAAAGGTCAATGGATCCTCAACCCCATCATCAGGTATGACAGTTGGAGTTTCTGCTAAACCCAGATAGAGTTCAGGTTGAATAAAAACCCTCCCACTACGTCGAGGCATTCTCAACTCTTGAGAAGGATGGGCTTGACCAGATGTACTGGGCTCATCAATAACTCTTGTTGAAGGTCCAGCCTCTGAACTGGGCTGATCAACAACTCTTGTTGAAGGTCCAACCTCATCAACAACTATTGTTGATTCATTTGTAGCTTTACCAGAAAGTTCACTTAACACAATTTTACTGCGTGGTATGTGTTCTTTAACGTGGTTTTCTTCCAAGAAAGTAGCATTTGTCGATACAAACACTTTATTTTCTTTTGGATCGAAGAAGTATCCACCTCTTGTTTCTTTTGGGTAGCCTACGAATAGGCATAATTTTGAACGTGAATCCAATTTCTTTGGGTTTTCTACTAACACATGTGCAGGGCAGCCCCAAATTCTGAAATGACGTAAACTAGCTATACGCCCTTTCCAGAGCTCAAATGGTGTTTCAGAAACACTCTTTGAGGGAACAACATTCAAAATATAAACTGCAGTCTCTACTGCATAACCCCAAAAAGAACTAGGCAACTGAGCATAGCTCATCATAGATCGAACCATGTCTAACAAGGTTCTGTTTCTCCTTTCAGATACACCAGTCTGCTGAGGTCTACCCGGTGCTGAGAGTTGGGACGATATTCCATGTTCTATCAAATAGTTTTAGAATTTTAAGTCCAAATACTCTCCACCTCGATCAGATCGAAGTGTTTTAATGGTCTTACCTAACAAGTTCTCAACTTCAGTCCTGTACTCCTTGAACTTTTCAAGGGCTTCAGGATTATGACTCATTAGGTATAAATAACCATACCTTGAATAATCATCTATAAAAGAGATGAAATATTCATACCCTCCTCGAGCTCTTACATTCATTGGACCACAGAGATCCGTATGTACGAGTTCTAAGGGCTCCTTGGCACGATAACCTTTTCCAGTAAAAGGTCGTTTGGTCATCTTACCTTCGAGACATGACTCACATGAAGGTGAAGTACCATCTTCTAACTGGCTTAGAAGTCCGTTCTTAACCAATCTCCCAATCCTATTGAGATTTATGTGGCCAACTCTCAAGTGCCAAAGATAGGTACTTTGAGAAACTTTTTGCCTTTTGGTTGAGTCTCAGCTGTTTTAAACATTTCATTGTTCAAAATAGCCCTAGACTCTATTGGTCTTAAGACATACAAATTGTTCTCCATTTTTGCAGAACATATATCAGCACCCCTTTTAGTAATGAAAGCTTCATTCACAGAAAAGGACACTGAATACCCTTGTTCTAGCAAACAAGAAATAGAAATCAAATTTCTTTTTATTTTGGGAACTATATATACGTTATCTAATAACATATAGCGTTCCCTGGAGAATAACATTTTAATATCTCCCACTGCTTTAGCTGAAATGAGCTCCCCAGTCCCAACTCTGAGAGTCATTTCCCCAGCATCTAACTGTTGCCAGGAGCTCATTCCCTCAAAGGAAGAGATACGTGATGAGTGGCACCTGAATCAAGGATCCAGGCTGTATCATCATTTTCCACTATACACGTTTCAATGATCAATAAATCAAATTTATTTTCATTGAGATGTTCTAAGCAGTCTATGTCATATTCATCATGAACAATTTCAGATAAATTAGACATATGGGCTTGAGGATCGTCCTCAGTTAAGACCAATTCCACGCATTTAGTGTTTAAGTTCATTTTCTTAGTTGTATTAGAAATACCAGTTTTGTAATTGGCGTTATTAGAGGCATACAAAGAACGTTTCATTGCTGATAGAACAAACAAATTAATGTAATAAGTATTGTTGCATTAACCCATTACACAAAATAATATTATTATTTTAATCCAATCAATTTAGCAAAAGTAATGATCAACCCATAGAATAAACATTCATTTTGCAACGATACTTCAAAGGTTTAGAACAACAGCTACCGTAGGGTAGTCAGCTCCTCCTCCTCTAAATTGAGATAATCTCAGCCAATCCCTATTCCCGAAATAACTCATATTCCAATAGTTTTTAGCTACCGTTTTTTTTCGGTCAGGAAATTATTAACACCTCAACAATTTCCCGTAAGTGTGACCCTCCATTTTTCAGATTTCAGAGGTCGGCCCCAACAATGCTACCGTAGGGAAAGTCAAAGTTGGAAATGGACCTAAGAAACCCTATCCATTTCTGGAGTTTGCGTTGTTCCGACTCCCATGATCAAGCCCTCCGTAGGGTGATCGCTCCCAGGGCGACTCGCAAGCAGATCATGGGTATCTCACGGTGCAACCTAATGGAGGAGACCGTAGGATACGTTGACACGTGTCCTGCTCCCACTTACTATAAAATACTCCCTCATTCACCTTGATATTAATCCATGCAAACACCATCCGTAGGGGGTCACTCCCAGGGTGACTCGAGGCCAAGCATGGACCTCACGTTGTGAACTTTTAAGGACGTGAGAGCAAAACTTGATTTATGAAAATCTTGTTTTGACATATTTCCTCCCACTAAGTATTTTTATAATTATACGGTCTATTACTTAGGTAAATTCCGACTAAGTGAATCTATCTAAGTTTATGCCTATATATAACTTTTATATATATAGGTCTTTTCTCTAATGTCTAGGTGGATTAAACGCTTTTAATTACCTAGAGACATTACATGCTAATCTAACTATGGTTAATTCAACTCAAGTTTCGGCTCAGTTCCCAGGTAGCAGGTGTTCCGTAAACCGTCATCTTAAGTACCTCCAGCCTTAGACAGAACTTTACCGGTAGAGTTCCCTTATCACCAATAGTTATGATAAATATTTACTCTAAAGATCTAGGTGAATTAAACTCTTTTAATAAACCTAGTGTCATTGCATGCTAACATTTAACTATGATTAATTCAACTCCGGTATTCTGGGTTAGTTCCCAGGTATGAGGTGTTCCGTAAAGCGTCATTTTAAGTACCCCCAGCCTTAGACAGAACTTAACAGGTGGAGTTCCCTTATAATCATAGTAATGTTTTTCCTACTTAGTCAATTAAAACTATTTTTAATTCTAAGTAAGAAAATAATTCTAATCCTATTAGAATTATAATGAGCTTAGGTCGAATTAATTTTAAACATTTGAAAATTAATACATTTTAACCTAAGGTCCTATGTTTGCATGCAACTCTTTGTTATAGGTTGACGGTTTCTAATCAATTTTATAACTTATTATAAAATTTTAATGATTAGCCCTATAACATGCTTCTATGGTGTTGGAAAAATAACAATCATATTCTAATTATTAAACACCATATTATTATGACGCCGATAACGATAATATAACGATTATATTAATCTAAGGTGGTGTCATCCTTCATGCAATTTCAATTTCATTTAATTAATATCGATTATATTAATTAAACATCCACGAAATTAAATTACATGAAATTTGACATTAATATAATATAACTCTTATATTAATCTAATTAATGTCATGCTCAATGCTATTCCATTTTCATTTAATTAATATAATATTTTATATTAAATCATACATGAAAACAAGCATTGATATATATTGATTATTTTCATTCATAATATAACTAATTATATTAATTCTCATGAAAATAATCCTAAGCATGCATGCTACATTAATAAAATATAATTATATTTAGCTAAATTAATGTCATGCATCATGCTTCACCAATTTCATATATTTAATATAACGATTATATTAAATAACTCATGAAATTAAATTCATGCATAATTACCATACATTATAACAATTATAACATAAATATGCATGAAAACTTGCTTAACCTATGGTGGGAATTTAAGCTATATGACATCCATAAAGCAAATAAATAGCAATTGAACCAGTTAATTTTGGCCCCTAAGATAAAATAAAGCATAAATTACAATAATTATAGCTAAATTCTATCCTAAAAGTCCTTCTGCAGCTCCAAATACTGGTCTAGACCGTCCGAACCGACCCGAACCACTTCGAACCAGCTACGAAAACCACGAACCGAGCCAAATTCCAGTCGAACCGGACAAAATCGGTCCCAACCCAGCCAGTCCGTGTGAACTGGACCGCCCAACCGCCTTGAACCGTCCTGTTGTGAATCCTTAACGTGTGCTGTAATCGTGACAGCGTCGCAATTTCTCCGATTTTTATCTCATAAAAAACCTATTCTAGACCCGGACTTACATAGGACTCGATTTTACATAAAATACCCGAAACATCGGGCCCTTACATGATCAAATCACATAAAAACAGTAAAATCTATGGCCATAAAATTGACCTAAACAGTTCAATGCAAACCATACATACATTATGCATTAATCAATCCCAACAATAGCCAATGCAAATTTTAGAGAAAAAAAATTAGATCTACGATCGGCTCTGATACCAATTGAAGGATTGGAATTCCGTAATTCCGTAAAGCGGAAGCGTAATTGGGACCGATTCGTAATTAATTTTGTTTAATCTAAAATACCAATACATTGGCAATAATATTAGAACTATTCTAAATATATATTAAGGCTAAACATACAAAAATATTAGATCTAAATCTAATATGTATAGTAACAAATTACTTACTCTCGTTGACGACTCAGATTAAATTCACCAACTGCTTGTGAAATAATCACGAACCAGTGCGAACACCACCACTATGGCTACACCGGTATGACTCTGAGACTTCTACAGGCAGGAGACTGGTGGGAGTCTAGAGGGAGAATTCTCTGAGAGTAGGAGAATGAATGGTATGTCTTTCACCCCACCCCAGGGGTCCTATATATAGTAAAGGTCGAGACATTTTTTCTAATAGGAAAAGGAAGACCTTTTCCTAATAGGAAAAAGTCTCTAATTTTAATAAATAATGAATTAATTACATAATTAATTAATTTTCCAATTAAATATCATATATTTAATCTTAGGGATTTTATTAAAATTAAAACTAATATGAATCCAATTCATATTAAATTTATTTGAACTCTTTCAAATATTTTCTTTCCTAAAAGGAAAAGGTCTCTAATTTTAATAAATAATTAATTAATTATCCAATTAAATATCATATATTTAATCTCAGGGATTTTATTAAAATTAATATGAATCCAATTCATATTAAATTTATTTGAACTCTTTCAAATATTTTCTCTCAAGAATTAATTTTTGAAATTAATTCAAAAATTATATTATAAAGTTTCATAAACTTTATATTATAATGCATCAATATACATTATACGATTCCCCAAATAAATTGAACACTTTCAATTTATAATTTATACTTAATTGCCTCAAGTCTCTTTACGAGCTACCAGTGGGACCTAATGGACCTATAGATCAGAAGCTCCAACGATACGAGACTAATTGGCCAAACTCATTAACCAAGTTAGTCAACATTCGTTAACTGTGGGTCACTCCACCAAAGACCCACAGCTGCACTCTTCTCACTGTAGAATATTTATATATCCACGGATATCGACCAATGCAGAAAGTTAATCTTTCACGTGTGTTCGTAACACCAGCTGGGTCAAATTACCGTTTTACCTCTGGTTCCTTAAGTACCACTGATTCCTCTAATGAACAAGTTGTTTAGGGTCCAACCACTAAATAGGAGTTCCTCTCGGGCCAGGAGAGGACGGCGCGCCTTTGTTCAAGCCCCAGAATCAGCCCTTAAGGGAACACACATCTACTTACCCCAATAGGGGAAGGAGTGAATTTCATCTTGTACTGTTATGTTCCCAGCCCCCATTCGGTCTTGCCCCTTAAATGGTAGGATTATTGAGTCGGCGAACTGGCCACTCTCACCCATACAAATCTAAGGACAATCCCTCCTGGAAGGGGTTCATAACAGACTCAGGATTGAGATTGAGTTACCTAGGCCATCCTATTGAAATAGAAACCTAAACTAGTTAACGACGTTACATCTAGTGGTTACTATTTCGCGGTTCCGTCTTATGCAAACTCATTGCATAGGATACCCCCACCCGCATGTCTCCTACATGGATGCTTTGGATCATTGCATCTGTATCGAATACAAGGTGGGTCGTATCACATAGTGTCACCAGGATAAGGTACCCAGCGTTATCCCTATACTATAGACCTTTTAGGTTGTTACTTGGACACTGATCCCCGTATGTCCCCACATACTAGTCCAAGTTTCATTTAAACAACCTTGGATCTTAGTTTATTGGATTTAGGGTTTATTAATGCAAACTCGATTATTCAATAACCAAATTACTGAATTACTCAAATAACACTTTATTGAGATCGATTAATTTGTTTCATTTACTATCTACGAGTTTTAGGGCATAAAACCCAACAGGTCGGTCGTTATAGCGAATAACAGAGCCACTCTCTCCTTTATTTCATCACTAAGATGGATCACAGGTAAGAGTTTGGCACAAAGAAAACTATGTGATGCTCTGTTATCGACTGTCATATCAGAGGACTTAAAGTTTATTGCCTCAGCCCTTTTCACTAACCAAGCTGCCCCTGGCCTACATAAATGCTCTATAATTTGATGGGCATCAAAGTGATTACTTGCGTAATCATTATACCCATCCCTATTAATATTGGGAAGGCCATAGAATTGGTTAATGGAGGCCGAGTCAAAAGGGATCGTTTTACCCCTAACAAAGGAAGTAGTGGATCCTTCCGTCATGTTAGCGTAAAACTCCCTGACAGTAGGGACTACAGCGGCCTCGGGGTTCCTTCTAATAAATCTTCTCCTATCAAAGGGAGTAGAGGATGAAGAATTTGTTCATCTCCTAGATCTATTGGCTCTCATGGTGGAGTGGGTAGGAAGAGTATATAAAACTCTAAAGGGAATAGGAAAAAGGGATCTCTAAAAAAAAATCTAAAATAGGTTGGAGGCTAAGAAAACCAAGGATTCAAGATCAATGGGTCCAAAAACTCCAACACTTAGCCCTTCCTCCTTATGAACAAATTTTAACCTACCAAACAGAAAAAATCTCAACAAAAATAGCAGAAAATTTACACAAAGAATAGGAAAAATCACCACAACAAGTTTCCTCAACGATTTTCAGCTAGAAAATGTAAAAATCATGCTCAAATCAAGCTAAATCAACTTCTAATCTTAATCAAATGCATCTAAACATGGAAAATCAAGTAAAGAGAAGAAGATGAAGAGAAAATCGCATTACCTACACTTAAACAATAAAAAATCGCCCAAATCTTCAAGAAATCGCTCAAAAGCAACAAAACCGACGAAATCAAATATTATAATCTGAAAATCTTGAAGAATGTGGCTTGAAATCGTGTAGGATTTGTAAAAAGATGAAGATTCTTGGTAGCAATATGTGGGAGATTGGTGCAGAAGTGAGAAAAGTGGAAAGAAAAGTTTTTAGGGCTTGAGGGAGTGTTTTACCGAGCTGTCGAAATCTGGGGTTTTTACCCCAAATTTCACATCGGTGTCTTGACGCCTGCTCTTGGGTTTGACTCCCAATTCCGCGTTTTTTTTTTAATCCAATTATTCTTTCTTCTTAAATAAACTAGAAAATTTGAGAGTAAAGGAAGAGAGAATAAATTAGATTGGAATTTAAAATTTCAACAAACAAAGCTAAGGAAAAATGAAATAAAGACAAAGAAAACAAAGGAGAAGAAAAATAAATTAACAACTTTGGGTTGCCTCCCAAGAGCGCCCTGTTTAACGTCTTGAACTCGACGAAGTCCCTTGTGAATGTTGGGTTTTATGCCCTAAAGCACGTGGATAGTAAATGAAACAAATTAATCGATCTCAATAAAGTGTTATTTGAGTAATTTAGTAATTTGGTTATTGAATAATCGAGTTTGCATTAATAAACCCTAAATCCAATAAACTAAGATCTAAGGTTGTTTAAATGAAACTTGGACTAGTATGTGGGGACATACGGGGATCGGTTTCCAAGTAACAACCTAAAAGGTCTATTATAGTATCGGGATAAGGTTGCATACCTTATCCTGGTGACACTATGTGATACGGCCCACCTTGTATTTGATGCAGATGCAATGATCCAAAGCATCCATGTAGGAGACATGCGGGTGGGGGTATCCTATGCAATGAGTTTGCATAAGACCGAACCACAAAATAGTAACCACTAGATGTAACGCCATTAACTAGTTTAGGTTTCTATTTCAATAGGATGACCTAGGTAACTCAATCTCAATCTCGAGTCTGTTATGAACTTCTTTTCATGAGGGATTGTCCTTAGGTTTGTATGGGTGAGAGTGGCCTGCTTGCCGACTCAATAATACTACCATTTTAGGGGCAAGACCGAATGGGGGCTGGAAACATAACAGTACAAGATGGAATTCACTCCTTCCCCTATTGGGGTAAGTACATGTGTGTTCCCTTAAGGGCTGATTCTGGGGCTTGAACAAAGACGCGTCCTCCTCTCCTGGCCCGAGAGGAACTCCTGTTTAGTGGTAGGACCCTAAACAACTTGTTCATTTGAGGGATCACTGGTACTTAAGGAACCAGAGGTAACCCAGGGGTAAAACGGTAATTTGACCCAGCTAATGTTACGAACACACGTGAAGGATTGACTTACTGCATTGGTCGATATTCGTGGACACGAAAATATTTTACAGTGAGAAGAGTGCAGTTGTGGGTCTTTGGTGGAGTGACCCATAGTTAACGAATGTTGACTAACTTGGTTAATGAGTTTTGCCAATTAGTCTCGTATCGTTGGAGCTTCTGATCTGTAGGTCCATTAGGTCCCACTGGTAACTCGTAAAGAGACTTGAGGCAATTAAATATAAATTGTACAGTGAGAAGAGTGAAGTTGTGGGTCTTTAGTGGAGTGACCCACAGTTAATGAATGTTGACTAACTTGGTTAATGAGTTTTGCCAATTAGTCTCGTATCGTTGGAGCTTCTGATCTGTAGGTCCATTAGGTCCCACTGGTAACTCATAAAGAGACTTGAGGCAATTAAATATAAATTGTAAGTGTTCAGTTTATCTAGGGGAATCATATAATGTATATTGATACATTATAATATAAAGTTTATGAAACTTTATAATATAATTTTGAATTAATTTCAAAATTAAATATTGAGATTAAATATGTGATATTTAATTGGGTAATTAATCAATTATGGAATTAATTAATTATTTATTCAAATTAGATATGAATAAGATAGTAGATATGATGTTTTTCATGACCTTTTCCTATAAATAGGACCCCTAGGGTGGGGTGAAAGGCATCTCATTCATTCTCCTACTCTCAGAGAATTCCCCTGAAGGCTCCCTCTAGACTCCCACTAGTCTCCCGCCTCTAGAAGTCTCAGAGTCATACCGGTGTAGCCATAGTGGTGGTGTTCGTAGTAGTTCGTGATTATTTCACAAGCAGTTGGTGAATTTAATCTGAGTCGTCAACGAGAGTAAATAATTTGTTACTATATAAATTAGATTTAGATCGAATATTTTTGTATGCTTAGCCTTAATATAAATTTAGAATAGTTTTAAGTTTATTGTCAATGTATTGGTATTTTAGATTAAACAAAATTAATTACGAATCGATCCCAATCACGCTTCCGCTTTACGGAATTACGGAATTCCAATCCTTCAGTGAACTCATCCGGGATCCAAATTTTCCCGTTCCAGAACATTGACTCTCCTGGATCTAGAGGCTTTGTACCTGTTTACCTTTATCTTATGGGAAATATTTGAACAGGTAAGAGAAGGATTAAGCCGACCTAAAATGTCAGATATAAAGTAACTTCTTTTTCCATTCAATTCAACAGAGATGATTCCCTTGGGTAAATTCATTTTAACCTTGGCCGTTTTCATAAATGGACGACCCAAAATTATAGATGTGGCATTAGGCGAATCATTTTTATGCATATCAATTAAAAAGAAGTTTGCAGGAAAGATAAGCTCATCTACCTTAACTAAAACATTCTCACAAAGCCCTAGAGGTCTAATTAAAGATCTATCTGCCAATTGAATCAAATTACTAGTTTTCTTAATATGGGAAAGATTAAGCTTCCAACTTCCTGACGGTGTCAGCCAATTAAGAAACTTGGGCTCTCAATTGTTGCATCTCATCTCCAGTCTCCTCTTGGAATTTGAGTTGACCTTCCTGCAAGACTCGAATGCCATCAGATAAATTTTTAACCAAAAATACTAATATATCTGAACTCGATCCATGCTGCATATTCAGGCTTTGATTGTTCTCGAGATAGTAGTTTGGTTTCTGTTACCCTTGCATTGTTGGAAATCCTTCATATGTATTACGTTCAGACGGGGATTCCTTCTCTGCAGCCAACTGATTGATGAGAGCCTTAAGCTCAGACAGTTCAGATTTGAACTTGCTCATTTCGCTGTCTATACTTACTCTCTCAGCCATAACAAAGAAAAATAAAAGTCAAACTAAAAATTAAAAACTCATGATAAAAAGATAATAATTAACCGTTTGCACTCCCCGACAACGACGCCAATTTGGCGAGACGGGAGTTGTCGAGGCTCCCAGTTTGCCAAATAAAATTTATAGTTCCACGATCACTAAACTACTTGCAGTAGTAGTGGTCGGGGTCAATCACAGGGAGTGGCAGTTGGTTATTTATTTTCTATTTATTTTGAGTTGTGAAAGCAGTAAATGGGGGGATTGGAATATTGGATAAATGATCATGCAATGAATTAAAATGCAAGAATTTAAAGGGACAAGGAAGAAATTTAAAAGACAAGAAATTAAATTGGGAGAAACATAAATAAGGAAAAGAATTAATTAAATTAGGCGACACCGATTGGAGTGATTATTGGGGTTGAATGATTTACTGAGATCATTGAATCTCTACCTATTAAAGGCTAGTTTGAATTGCTCAATTGCCCAATCGATCTAATCTGAACCTAGAAAAGACCCAAAGCCCACCTAAGCCATCTAATCCGATCATACAACGTCCATCGAATTATACACTAATTGGTTAATCAATTAATCCAATTGGACTATCAAATTAAACAATCAACCAATTGCCTTAAGTCTAGTGGATTGATTAGGACATTAGAAATAATTAGGCCTAGATTACTCCTAACGCTATTTTGGATTCTAAACTTATCGTGTCAACCAACCAAGTCAGAGTCTGCTCTTGGGACCCATTCCCACAAATCAGTTTCTGCACTAACTATTAAACCAATGTTCCATTAGCTACTTGGAAATCAATTTCTTAGCAAGTTCTTAACACACGAGCTGTGAGTTAGGGCGTCAATCTAACCTACTGCGCATGCCAATAATATAAACTGAATCCAAAATACAATAGCAATATGAAATTAAATAGACATTCAAAACATGAAACTCACAAAGAAATACATTCTATACCCCAATAATCATCCAATCGGTGTCAACGGGTTTAGATGGCGGTTAAGCCGATTAAAACTCGCGACCCAACGCTACAATAACAAGAAAATACAAAGGAAATCAACTACAAAACTTACACCTCAAAGGCAGAGAGAACCGAGAGAGAGAATGAAAATAAGCCCTAAAACTTCTTCTTTTCAGCGGAACAAAAACGAAGGCATTTATAAAAAATATCTATCGCAGCGTCTCGACGTCGTACCGTATAGGCCTAGGGCTGAAAACGGGTCAGCGTCGAGATTTTGGCCACGACGTCTCGATATCGAGCCTATTTCCAGCATGCTTCGACTTCATTCCTAGTCGTTTCTTGCTCGATTCGGGCCTTGAACCTTTGGCTCCTTGGAACTATTCTTCAGGCTCGTAACGATCTTCACGATCTTCTCACCTCCTCGAGATCCCTAGCCCTCAAGTTAGCTCGAAAACTCCTTAAATTGCTCGAATAAACTCCAATTTGTGTAGTTCGACCCTGATGCCTTGAATGCACAAATAATCTATAAAACAGACAAATAAAGCGTAAAGTGCACCATAACAAGTCTAGATTAACAACATATAAATAGGATTAATTTGGTTCTATCATGAGACCGAGCTTAAAATGTACAGACATTTAAAGCTAGACTTATGGCAAAGGAAATGAAGAAACCTTCTCCCCTATTGCCATACTCAAGTCAATTAGGATACTCCCATCCATTGTCACATTTTATAATTATGAAATATGGCAAATGGATGTCAAGACTGTCATTCTGAATGGTAATCTTGAAGAGAGTTCGTACATGTCTCAACCAAAAGGGCTCATTGCTCAGGATCAGAAGCAAAAGGTTTGCAAGCTTAAAACGATCCATTTATGGGTTGAAACAGGTGTCCAGATCCTGGGATATAAGATTTGGTACTTCAATCAAGTCTTATGGCTTTGAACAAAAGGTTGGTGAGCCTTGTGTCGACAAGAAGATCATCAACAACTTAGTAGCTTCATTTAGTTTTCTGTATGAATGATATCCTATTCATCGAAATGACATAGGTTATCAAAACTGACAGTAAAAGAAAGCTAGAAACCAGGTTCCAAATAAAAGATTTGGAAAATGGCTCCATAGTTCTTAGAATCCAAATCGTCCGGAATCATAAAGAACAAAACACTAGCCCTGTTTCAAGCTTCTTATATCAACAAGTTGTTGGTTTTATATAAGATACAGAATTCCAAGAAAGGTTTTGTTGCCTATCAAAGTACGAAATTCAATTGTCTTAGGAAAAATATCCTAAGGCCCCTGAAGAAATTGAGGATATGAGATAGCTTCCCAATGCTTTGGCAATAAGTAGCCATGTCTGGCACATGGTATGTAGTAGGGAATGTCAGTTGATACCAATTCAGTCCAAATTTAGAATACTGGACTGTAGTGAAAATTCCCTCAAGTATCTTAGGAGAACGAGGAATTATAAGCTCATGTATGACATTAAGGATTTGATCCTTATAGGATACACTGATTCTGATTTGCACACCGATAAAGGATTCAAGGAAATCTGCATCAACATAAGGATTCACCTTTAACAGAGACCTATAGTTTGGCGTAGCACCAAGAATACCATTGCTTGTGAAGCAGTTTAGGAGTCTATATGGATAAGGAAGTTCTTGACAGATCTGGAAGTTGTTCCAAATATGAACTTGCTAGCCACTAATGAGGCAAACACATAGAGCATAAAAATTATCTCATTCGAGAGATCGGCTCTAAAGAATCGTGACTGTCACGAAGATAACTTTAAAGCACAACATGCTGGTCCATTTACGAAGGCCCTCACCGCTAAAGTGTTCGAGGGAAATCTAGATGGTCTAGGTCTACGAGTTATGTACAAAGGATAATCTAAGGCAAGTGGGAGATATGTAATGGGTATAAAAGATGCCCTAGTTTATTGTATTTGTATTGTATGAATACTAACCCACTATGTTTCTGGATTGTTGTACGCCCCACTAGAGTTTTAGTCTAAGTGGGAGATTGTTGGGTTTTATGTCCTAAAACTCGTGGATAGTAAATGTAACAAAGTTAATCGATAAAGCGTTATTGAGTTTATTCAATAAGTAGTTATTGAATGGTCGTTTAATTGTGCATTAATTAACTCAAATCCAATAAACTGAAACCCATGGCTATATAATGAACACGTAAACTTTATGTGTAGACATAAAAGGGATCAAGTTCAACTGATAGCCAAAACGGTCTATAGTATAGGGATAGAGGTTGGGTGTCTTATCCTAGGGACACTATGAGATGCGACCAACTTTGTATTTAATACAAACGATGTGATCCTGAATCGTTCATGTAAAGACATGTGAGTGGGGGCGTCCTATGCAATGAGATTGCATAAGACCAGTACCGAGAAATAAGACATTTTCCTATATAACGTCGTTTACTGTGAAACTGACTATTTCATACGATGACCTAGGTAACTCAATCTTCATCTTGAGCTAACTATGAACTCCTGTTTATTCAGGATTATCCTTTGATTTGCATGGTTGAGAGTGGCCCAACATCGCCGACTCAATAAGCCTACCATTTTGGGGATAAGACCGGGTAGATAGCTAGGGACATAGTCTTGCACGATGGAATTCACTCCTACCCGCCTGTAGGGATAGTAGAGGTTTTTCCCTTAAGTGTTAACTTCGGGTCTTGAAAAAAGGCGCGGCGTTCTCTCCTGGCACGAGAGGATTTTATGTTTAATGGTTGGACCATAAACAAATTGTTCATTATAGGATCAGTGGAACTTAAGGAACAAGATGTAACTTCAGGGGTAAAACGGACTTTTGACCTGCTATAGTTATGAACAACCTATGAAGGGTCGACTTACTGACTATGGTTGTATCAGGTGGACAGAAATATATCTACAGTGAGGGGAGTACAGCTACAGGCTATGGTGAAGTGTCCCGTTAGTTAAACGAATGTTGGTCGACTGGGTTAATGAGATTAACCGGTTAATCTCGAATCGTTGGAGCCCATGATCTGTAGGTCCATTAGGTCCCCATGCTAGCTCATATGGAATTAACCTTAGAACAAAGTGATGAAAGAATTTGAAATGTTCAAATTTGATTTAGGGAGTACACATTAATTATATATGATATACTACTTAACACTTTATAATTTGATTATGAATTAAACTAAAAAGAGAGTTGGAAATATTTAAATAGGATTTAAATATTACAAATATGTATAGATACATATTTAAGTTTGAATTTGAATAAAATTCATATTCAATATCGGGAATGCAGGAGTCGGAATTGATGCAAAATATTAACTTAGTATTTCATACTAAATTAATACATTTAATTCGAATGTTTAAATTAAATTATTTGAAATAATTTTTATTTATTTAATAGAATTATTTATTTAAATCAGATTTTGATTTATAGTTAATTAAATGTATTTTTGAAAATTCATTCCAAGAGGTGGCAATTTTGGTGTTTTCCATTTCATGCACATCTCCAAATTTTGACACCATTTAGACGACAAATCCTTTCCCAGTTTGATTTTATTCTTCCATATATAAACATGAATTTGATTCATGCAAAAGGATGGAGATGAAGGGATAAAAGCCCTATGCAGTGGAAAGAATTACCGAACCTACTCAAAGTCTTTGATTTTTAATTGAAATACCAATACAATTTGCATAATATTACAACAATAAATCTATATTTAAGGAGCTGTACAACGACCATAAACATGCTAAATAATTAACTAGATCTAATCTAGATAATCCTAGTGATCAAGGATTTCAAAGAAAACTTACTTTTGTAGAAAGTCTTCATCGATTCGCCTTTTCTTGCTAGTAAGATTGAAAACGCAACAACCTTCTTGTGCGAACACCACCAATTTGTTACACCAGTATATCTCTAAGACTTCTTGAAGTAGGAGACTGGTGGGAGTTTTTTAGGAGAGATCTCTGAGAGAAGGAGAATGAATGAGATGCCTTTCACCCTACCCCAGGGGTCCTATATATAGGTAATGGCCAAGACCATTTCCTAATAGGAAAATGTCCATGAATAAGTTCAAATCTATTATCTGAACCATATCTAATTTTAATAAATAATTAATTAATTTCAAAATTAATTAATTACCCAATTAAATATCACATCTTTAATCTTAGGGATTTTATTAAAATTAAAATTAATATGAATCCAATTCATATTAAATTTATTTGAACTCTTCCAAATATTTTCTCTCAAGAATTAATTTTTTAAATTAATTAAAAATTATATTATAAAGTTTCATAAACTTTATATTATAATGTATCAACATACATTATACGATTCCCCAAATAAATTGAACACTTTCAATTTACAATTTATATTTAATTGCTTCATGTCTCTTTACGAGCTACCAGTGGGACCTAATGGACCTACAGATCAGAAGCTCCAACGATACGAGACTAATTGGCTAAACTCATTAACCAAGTTAGTCAACATTCGTTAATTGTGGGTCACTCCACTAAAGACCCACAACTGCACTCTTCTCACTGCAGAATATTTCTGTGTCCACGGATATTGAACAATAACGGCAAGTTAGTCCTTCACGAGTATTTGTAACTCCAGCTATATCAAGTTACTATTTCACCCCTGAGTTACCTCTACCTCCTTAAGTACCACTGCTACTCTAATGAACAACCTGTTTGTGGTCCAACTATTAAATAGAAACCACTCTCCGGCCAGTGAGAGGGTAGGACCCTTTGTTCAAGACCCGGAGACACCACTTAAGGGAACACTCATCTACTTCCTCAAAAGTCGGGAAGGAATAAATCCAATCTTATGTGATTATGTTCCCATCTCCCCACTCGGTCTTGTCCCCAAAATGGTAGGCTTATTGAGTCGGCTTACTGGCCCCTCTCACCCATACAAATCAAAGGACAGTCTCTCGTGAACAGGAGTCCATAATCCACTCACGATTTAGACTAAGTTGCCTAGGTCATCCTAGTGAAATAGAAACCTAACTAGTTAACGGTGTTACAACTAGCGGTTACTATTTCGCGGTCCGGTCTTATCCAAACTCGTTGAATAGGATACCCCCACTCGCATGTCTACTACATGGACACTTTGGATCAATACGTCTGTATCAAATACAAAGCGGGTTGTATCACATAGTGTTACCAGGATAAGGTACCCAGCCTTATCCTTGTATTATAGACCTGAACATCAATCCCCGTATGTCCCCACATACTAGTTCAAGTTACATACAAACAACCTTGGATCTTAGTTTGTTGGATTTGGGTCAAATTGTGCAATATTTAACAATAACATTTTATTGCAGAAACTTAATAACACTTTATTAAGACAAATATACAATTTGTTTACATTCACTATCTACGAGTTTTAGGGCATAAAACCCAACAGGAGAAAAAGAATATACATAAGCTTTCTTTGAAGGTTGTTGTACTTTTGGTTCTAAAAACCCATAACTCTCAATCTCATTTTCTCCCACAAATTCATCACACTATGGTTCCCACAAGCCCGTTCTAAGGCCGGAGAATAGCGGGGAAGATCTTGATGGTCATCTATAACTTGTTCGTGTGAAGAATCGTCCATGGAAATGCAAGAAATCGAGCTTCAAATGTAAGTTTAATCTTCCTCTGTTTTTCGGTTTAAGAACATGCTTTTAGTTAGAGAAATTTATGTAATTAAACGCCCAAGATCGTTAATCACTTCCGCTAGAGTGTTTTACATTCCTACATCCATAGATTTTTCAAGCTGTAAATTAATGGCTCTGGATTCCTCAACAAAATTTTCAAGCAAGCTTTCTAGGGAAGACTTTTCTTCTATGGAAGTGGATTGTACTTCACTCTCCTCCTCTTCGGGATGCAATCTCCCTAGGGATTTTTCTAGAGCTAAATTCATGGCTCTATTATCCTCTATATAGTTTTGAAGTATGCTTTCTAAGGGAGATTTTTCTTCTAAAGGGGGACAATTTGAATAGAAAAAATTGGACGATGGTGTTGGTTCTTTGGGCTCAGATTCCCTAAATGGCCACCGAAATTATAGAAAGCCATTTAAATTAATTAAAGCAACAATAATAAGGCTCTCAATCAGATGAAAACACCAATTAAATGCACAACAAGAACAATGCACCAGGAATCAAATAAAAATAAAAACAAAGAAAGCAAAATAAAACCTCTAAATTAAAGCAAGCAATTTCTTCACAATATTAAATGAATGAAATTATTCAATCACTTGCAACGGCGCCAAAAACTTGATGGGAAAACCGCAAGCGCATGGGTCGTCACAAGTAATATAGTGATTTTGAGTATGTGAGTATCGTCTCCACAGGGATTGGATTTATTCACTTAACTACTGTGAATAATCTTGCTTAGCTTTATTTAGAGAACAAAATCTAATGCTGAAAAGATAAACTAAAAAGCTAATCTAGAAAGCAAAAGATAAATGGAGACACAATTTGGAGGGATAATTCTAAGGTGTGATTTCGTTAATTGGACCTTTAACTGCTTTATCAATTAACTAATTCGGATTAATTAGACATTCAATTCATAAGTCTAGAGGCCTAATGTCAAGGACTCTCTTGTCGGTCTCCTCCTATTTTCATGCATTTCAATGAAGAATCTCCTTTCGGTTTCCTCTTTATTTACTAAGCATGACATTACAACCCTTCAATAACAACATCTAATGTTATTTATTTTATCCCGTGTCACTCGGGTAAATAAACATTACTAATGCATTCGATTCTAGTCTAAGCTTCTCTCCATCGAGTTTCCACTTAGTAACAATTCATTTAATCAGTGATCAGGTGATTAAAAAGATTAAGGAAAAAATGCACAAATGAACGATAATGACAATCAAACCAATTTAATTCATTAATTGAGCAAGGTTCAACAAACTAAATCAAACGCAATGAATTTATGAAGTAACTACTCATAATCACTAAACATCCAATAATTCCTAATCACAACTATTCTACAAAAAGTAAAGGAAAAGGGAAGGGAATTGCTCATAATAGTGTCAATCTCCTCGATCCCATGGCGACCTCCATCGATCCCAAGCTCCCAAGATCTTCAACAAAGCTCCCAAAACTCTCCCAAAACCCCCAAATTTAGTGTTGAATCGAGAATAGGGTGAAAACCCTCAAATTGGCTCCCCAAACTAGACTGAAAATTGCTCTATTTATTAGATATCCAGTAGCGATAGCGTCGCGACGCTGACGTCACAATGTCGCGACGCCGTTACGTCATGTGCTTGCTGCCCAAGTAGTCTCAGTGTCTCGACGCTGAGGACAGCGTCTCGACGCTGTCCCATTTCCAGATTTTCCGTCACGGCTGCCTTGCGTTGAGGCGCTCAAGGCTAGTGTTTGAAGGATTCGAATTCCGTAATTCCGTAAAGTAAAAGCGTGATTGGGACCGATTTGTAATTAATTTTGTTTAATCTAAAATACCAATACATTGGCAATAATCTTAGAACTATTCTAAATTTATATTAAGGCTAAGCATACAAAAATATTAGATCTAAATCTAATATATATATAGTAAAAAATTACTTACTCTCGTTGACGACACAGATTAAATTCACCAACTGCTTGTGAAATAATCACGAACTACTGCGAACACCACCACTATGGCTACACTGGTATGACTCTGAGACTTCTAGAGGCAAGAGACTAGTGGGAGTCTAAAGGGAGCCTTCAGGGGAATTCTCTGAGAGTAGAAGAATGAATGAGATGTTTTTCACCCCACCCCAGGGGTCCTATATATAGTAAAGGCCAAGACCTTTTCCTAATAGGAAAAAGTCTCTAATTTTAATAAATAATTAATTAATTTCATAATTAACTAATTACCCAATTAAATATCATATATTTAATCTTCAGGATTTTATTAAAATTAAAATTAATATGAATCAAATTCATATTAAATTTATCTGAACTCTTTCGAATATTTTCTCTCAAGAATTAATTTTTGAAATTAATTCAAAAATTATATTATAAAGTTTCATAAACTTTATATTATAATGTATTAATATACATTATATGATTCCCCTAAATAAATTGAACACTTTCAATTTACAATTTATACTTAATTGCCTCAAGTCTCTTTACGAGCTACCAGTGGGACCTAATGGACCTACAGATCAGAAGCTCCAACGATACGAGACTAATTGGCTAAACTCATTAACCAAGTTAGTCAACATTCGTTAACTGTAAGTCACTCCACTAAAGACCCACAACTGCACTCTTCTCACTGTAGAATATTTTTGTGTCCACAGATATGGACCAATGCAGTAAGTAAATCCTTCACGTGTGTTTGTAACACCAGCTGGGTAAAATTACCGTTTTACCCCTGGGTTACCTCTGGTTCCTTAAGTACCACTGATCCCTCTAATGAACAAGTTGTTTAGATTTCAACCACTAAACAGGAGTTCCTCTCGGACCAAGAGAGGACGACGCGCCTTTGTTCAAAACTTGGAATCAACCCTTAAGGGAACACACATCTACTTACCCCAATAGGGGAGGGAGTGAATTCCATCTTGTACTGTTATGCTCCCAGCCCCCATTCGGTCTTGCCTCTGAAATGGTAGGATTATTGAGTTGGCGAACTGGCCACTCTCACCCATACAAATCTAAGGTCAATCCCTCCTGAAAGGAGTTCATAACAGACTCAGGATTGAGATTGAGTTACCTAGGTCATCCTATTGAAATAGAAACCTAAACTAGTTAACGGTGTTACATCTAGTGGTTACTATTTCCCGGTTCGATCTTATGCAAACTCATTGCATAGGATACCCCCACCCGCATGTCTCCTATATGGATGCTTTGGATCATTGCATTTGTATCGAATACAAGGTGGGTCGTATCACATAGTGTCACCAGAATAAGGTACCCAACCTTATCCGTATACTATAGACCTTTTAGGTTGTTACTTGGACACCGATCCCCGTATGTCCCCACATACTAGTCCAAGATTCATTTAAGCAACCTTGGATCTTAGTTTATTGGATTTAGGGTTTATTAATGCAAACTCGATTATTCAATAACCAAATTATTGAATCACTAAAATAACGCTTTATTGAGATCGATTAATTTGTTTCATTTACTAACTACGAGTTTTAGGGCATAAAACCCAACAGCGTCTTGACGCTAGGCCTCAGATCTCTTCTACAGAATGGCCCTTGGACTTTTATCTTCGACCTCCAACTTGCTTTTCTTTGGGCTTTTGGACTTGGATCTTCAATGGACTTATTCAAATTGCTCCAAAAGCTTCCAAAATCTCTCAAAACTCCGGTTTTGTTTCCTTGGCTTGATTTTCTGAAATTTAAACATAAAAACACTTCAAAGCACACAATTTATGCACATAACTAGCTAAAATCAATTTGAAAATGACAGCATTTATGCATGCTATCATTATTCGACAAATGTTTGTTGGTGCTTTCAAAACCTATTCCCATGGTGAAGCCAACAACGATGGAATTCAAATTTGTTTCGTTCTGTGTTCATTTTTGTGAGCTACCAATGGACTTATCCAATTTTTCAATGCCTGAGAGGTTAGGAAATGCAATCAGCCATTTTGAAGAATATGAGAATGTTGTAACAGGTTAAGGGTGGAAGGAAAGTCTTCGCGTTCGGGTCACTATTGATATCTCTAAACCACTACGACGATGTGTCAAGGTGAACTTAGAAGAACCATTAGGCAGTTGTTGGACTCCTATTCGATATGAAAAGCTACCAAATCTCTATTCATATTGTGAAACAATCGGGCATAGTGCAAAGGATTGTGGATCGTTTTACCTTGCTGCAGGTTCCTCTTCTCAAAAGCACCAATACAGAATGTGGATGCAATTTTCTAGGAGATCATCAAGCTTATTTCGCTCACCCAACACTAGCCCTTTGCGTAAGTCCTCGACGATGGTGGATATAGCATTAGCTGACAACAATACTCCCACAATGACAGCAAGTAGGGATTCTCCGTTGACGGGCTCTGGCAGCAGGCCGATGGAAATTTCTCCGGTGATGGAGGATTCGGTAATGCCCTCTGTGGTGGCCAATACTCATGCATTAAATGAGAATAATTTATGGATTGATGGCCCTGACTCAGCTAAGGTAAAAAATAAGCTTTAATATGGAAACATTGCTTTGAATAATAATTCTGTGCAGGTGAATTTCGTGGATCTTAAGGGGAAAGCAGTTATGGAGGGAGGATTATTTCAACCAGTTAATGTGGATGTTTCAAATCCACGTTTTATGCAACATTCCTTCAATTTGGAGACTCCTCCCATTACGAATCATTCAAACCAGAGCAAGCTCGAACCGAACGCTGAACCACAGACCGGTCCACTTGAAAAACCGGTTGACCCCACTCTTTTTGGTAGCACAATTGAGCCAACCCAACTACAACTAAATCCCACGTCGCTAATTTGAGTGCAACAATGAAGGGGTGGAAACGCCGAGCAAGGAATCCAGTGGCGACCAATTTATGTTCGTCTTCTGTTGAAAACTAAAAGAAAAAAATAGGTGGTGGAATGGCAGGCGACACCAAAAAATGGCCTTGCATTGTAGAAGACAATCTGATTGATCCAAATATTTCATCAGTGGAAGTTGAATTACAGCCCCACTAAGAGCCATGAAAACCTTATGTTGGAATGTCCGTGGTCTCGGGAATCCTAGGACATTCCGAGCTGTTAGTGACGGTATACACCACTATAATCCTCATTTACTATTTTTGATGGAAACCAAATGTACTGTGAATGCACGCAATTTTAATAAAATTAAGATGTGTTTGAATTATTCTGGATGTTTTCTTGTGGATTGTATTGGTCGTAGCGGGGGACTTTATTTGTTCTGGAAAGAGGAGTTGGATGTCACAATTCGTTCGTTAACAAATTTCCACATCGATGTATCGATTCAATGGGGCTCTAAAGTATGGCGTTTTTTGGGTTTGGATGGTGATAGGACCTAAATAGTCCTATTTTATCACCTCTAATCTAAGCTTGTTAGAGTAATTTTATGCTTTACTTGTCTTATTTACAAGTTAATTGAGCTTAGGCTATGTCGGGAGCCGATCACGCTAATTGGTGTTAATTCGGGCCAATTACGGAGTTTTGGAGCCATCTCGGTGTCTTGGACAGTGAGGAGGTGAAGAGACCCAATTGTGTTGAAGCGGGCCTGAAGAATGACACCGAAAGCCGAAGATTGAAGCCCCGAACTGAGAGGAAGCGAGATAAAGCCGAGAAATACAGCAGCAAGTAGAGATATGAGGCTGGCGTCGAGACGCTGCCCTTGGCATCCTAACGCCAACGTATTTTCTATATATATGTAGCCTCGGTTTTAGTCCGCCGTTAGGTTAGAATTTTTGGTCCCTTTTACAATTTTTTTGTCTCTTTTACATTCCAGCACTGTTGTAGACCACTCTTGGTCATATTGTATGGATTGTTTTATGTTATTTGTCGCTTTTACTTCATCTATGCGTAGCTAAACTCGTTTAGAACGTTGGATTGGGTTTATGTCTTGATTCTAAATAATATTGGCTGAGCTTTCTGGTTTATACTTGTTGTTCTTGCTGTGTTTTTATTAAGTTTTGCATGTTATCCCGTTTAAACCAATACATGAGGCTAGTCAATTAGGATTGACGCCCTATGCGATTATCGCTTGTGTATTCTATTAGTTATTTTTAGATAACCACTAGGCTGAGGCAAGCCACTCTCTACGCGAGTGTAGGTGTTAATAACACACATGCAGAAGCAATTTAAGATCTTAGGCACACAATTTGATCAATTTAATCCTAGAAGACATGTTGTCCTCAAGGACCAAAAACAGACTGATAAAGTACCTACCTTTAGAATATCCCAATTCGTATAATCTGATGCTTTATAATTCACACGAACGACTTTTGGACAACCACTTGGATCTTCTCTACTATCCTCAGGCCTTGGAACGGATTGTGGGATCCTCTATTGATAGGAATTGGAAAGGAAAGCTTTTGGGTATAAGCAAGTGTGAGAGTTTGAGCTATGGAGATTTTGGGAGAATTTCGCCAGCATTTAAGGTTGAATTCTTCCACCAATTTTCATCAACTCATCCTCTATATATAGAGGAAAATCATGCACAATATTTGCACAAAAAATTGACAGTGATTTGCGAGTAATTTGAGTCATGGGTTAGGTGGTGCAAGAAGGCTAATCTAAGGTGATTAGTCATTAAGCACGACCTCCAAAAATTACAAAATTTTGAATATCTTTTAAATTCAAAATTTTGTAATTTTAAATATAAAATCTGAACACTCCCACTCAATTATTATAATTTTATTTTAATTTAAATAAAACTTATTTAATTTAAAATAAATCATTTAATTTAATATCTTATATTAAATTAATACCACTTGTGCAATCTTGGTTTTTCTCCCAACGAAATTTCTCGAGCATGAATCTTTATTCACATGTTTAATATTTAAATCATATTTAAATATATCCAACTCTCATTTAATTCGTAATTAAACTAATATGTCGTTAAATATCGCATATAACCGACTTTTGAATCATTTTTCCAATTTTGAACATTTCAAATATTAACCTATCATATTGTTCCAAGTTTTATTCCTATTGAGCTAGTAGAGGGACCTAATGGACCTACAGCTAATGGGCTCCAACGAAATGATGATGACCGATTAATCTCATTAACTTAGTCATTTATCGTTCGTTAGCTTTCGGGGCACTCCACTATAGCCCGTAGCTGAACTTCCCTCACTGTAGATATATTTCTTGTCCACTTTAGATATCCATGACCAGTAAGTCGACCCTTCACGGGTTGTTCATAACTAGAGCTGGGTCAAATGTCCGTTTTACCCCTATAGATACATCTTGTTCCTTAAGTTCCACTGATCCTCTAATGAACAATTAGTTTGTGATACAATCACTAAACCAAGTCCCTCTCAAGGTTTAAGAGGGCAGGGCCCCTTTGTTCAAGACTCGGAGTCAGTACTTAAGGAAACAACCTCTTTACTAACCCTAAAACGGGTAGTAGTGAATTCCGTCTTGCAAAGCTATGTCCCTAGCTATCAATTTAGTCTTATCCCCAAAATGGTAGGATTATTGAGTCGGCGATGTTTGGCCACTCTCACCGTTGCAAATCAAAGGATAATCCTAAATAAACAGGAGTTCATAGTTAGCTCAGGATTAAGATCGAGTTACTTAGGTTATATGTATTAGATGCTCAATTTCAACAGTAAACGGTGTTGTAAAGTGAAAGTGACTTATCTCCTAGTTCGATCTCTATGCAAACTCTTTTCATAGGACGCCCTCACTCACATGTCTTATACATGAACGATTAGGATCACATCGTCTTTTTTTAAGGAACAAAGCGAGTCACGCCAATAGTGTCCCCAAGATTAAGGTACCCAACCTTATCCATATACTATAGAACATTTAGACTATTTACTTGAACTTGATCCATACTTATGTCACACATAAACTTCAAGTATACATAATAATATAGCCATGGATTCTTAGTTTATTGGATTTGTGGTTATATTTAGGCACAACAAATATAGAAATAATACTTCATTGAAGCAAGTCAAATGTTACATTTACTATCTACGAGTTTTAGGGCATAAAACCCAACAAACTCCCTCTTGCACTAAAACTCTAGTGAGTGGAAATGTATACGCATTTAATAATACCAAAGCAAGGAAATGTTACAAATACAATAAACTAGGGCACTCCTATACCCTGCACATCTCCCACTTGCCCTAGGTTATGTTATATACATATCTCGTAGACCTAAGTTCTGTAGATGACCCTCAAACACTTTAGCCGAGAGAGTTTTTGTAAATGGATCAGCGATGTTATGTTCTGAAGCGATCTTCGTGACTATCACATCCCCACGTTGCACTATCTCCCGAATTAGGTGATACTTCCCCTCGATGTGTTTGCCTCGTTTGTGACTGCGAGGCTCTTTAGAATTGGCTACTGCCCCATTATTATCACAATATAAAGTGATGGGCAAGTTCATGTTTGGAATAACTTGTAAGTCTGTTAGGAACTTCCATAGCCATACTGCTTTTTTGGCTGCTTCACATGCAGAAACATACTCTGCTTCCATGGTGGAGTCAGCGATGCATCCTTGCTTAATGCTTCGCCATACTACTACTCCTTCATTTAGAGTAAACACTGACCCTGACGTAGATTTTCATGAATCGATGTCAGTTTGAAAGTCAGAGTCGGTGTAACCAGTTAGGATCAGATCCTTTGAACAATACACCAACGTATAGTTCCTCGTTCTCCGGAGATACTTGAGGATGTTTTTAACGGCTGTCCAGTGGTCATACCCTGGATTAGATTGGTACCGACTAACTATTCCTACTGCAAAACAAATGTCTGGCCTAGTGTAGAGCATAGCGTACATTAGGCTGCCGACAGTTGAGGTGCAGGGAATATGTCTCATATCCTCAATTTCTTGAGGAGTCTTAGGACATTGTTCTTTAGACAGATGAACTTCGTGCCTGAAAGGTAACGATCCTTTCTTGGAGTTTCTCATCGAATATCGAGCTAACATTTTGTCGATATATGCTGGTTGAGACATGGCTAAGGTTTTATTCCTGCGATCCCTTATGATATGGATGCCAAGAACAAATTGTGCTTCTCCCAAATCCTTCATTTGGAATTGCGATTCTAGCCAGTTTTTAACGTCAGTAAGATATCCTACGTTATTCCCAATAAGTTGAATATCATCTATATATAGTATTGAGAAAGCTACTTTATTTTTTATGATTTTCTTGTAAACACAAGGTTCATCAGGATTTTGGTCAAAGCCAAATGATTTGATCGTTGTATCAAATCGAAGATTCCAAGACCTTGAAGCTTGTTTTAATGCATAAATGGATCGTTTTAGTTTACAAACTTTTTGTTCTTCATTCTTGGAAATGAACCCTTCAGGTTGAGACATATAGATATTCTCGTCAAGGTTGCCATTCAAAAAGGCAGTTTTGACGTCCATTTGCCATATTTCATTGTCATAATATGCGGCTATGGACAGAAGAGTTCTAATGGACATAAGCATAATAACAGGAGAAAAAGTTTCTTCATAGTCAATTCCTTCCCTTTGGGTAAAACCTTTTGCTACAAGCCTAGCTTTGAACGTTTGCACGTTTCCAGTTGCGTCTCTCTTTCTCTTATAGATCCACTTGCACCCTATGGGTTTTATCCCGTTAGGTGGATCCACAAGATCCCATACTGAATTGAAGTACATTGACTACATTTCAAGGTCCATTGCTTTGACCCATTGATCTTTATCAACGTCATTCATTGCTTGTTTAAAAGTCAATGGATCCTCGATGCCGTCATCCGATATGACGACCTGTGTTTCAGTTAAACCTAGGTAGCGGTTGGGCTGTATTATAACCTTCCCACTGCGTCGAGGCATACTCAACGTTTGAGCAGGACGAGATTGACTAGAAGAACTAGCTCCAACATTATCAAAAGTAGGTGAACCAGTTTGATCAACAACTTTTGTCGTTTCTTCAGTAGTTTCTTTTAATACTAATTTGCTTCGTGGTTTATGATCTCTCAAATAGTCTTCTTCTAAGAAAGTAGCGTTTGTAGAAACGAACACTCTATTATCTTCTGAGTCGTAGAAGAGACCACCTCTCGTTTCTTTTGGATATCCAGCAAATTGGCATAATGTTGAACGTGGTTCCAATTTCTTAGGATTCGTCACTAACACATAGGCAGGACATCCCCAGATCTGGAAATGTCACAAACTAGGTTTACGACCATACCATAATTCAAAAGGTGTTTTAGATACACTTTTCGAAGGAACATCGTTCAATATATCGATTGCAGTCATCACTACATGTCCCCAAAACGAGCTGGGCAACTGAGCATAGCTCATCATTGATCGAACCATTTCCATCAATGTTTTATTTCTCCTTTCGGATACACCGTTCTGTTGCGGTGTTCCCGGTGCTGCGAGTTGTGATTTAATTCCACGTTCTATCATATAGTCTTGAAATTGTAAATCCATATACTCTTCCCCTCGATCAGATCGAAGAGTTTTAATTGTTTTCCCTAATAGCTTTATATTCTTTGAACTTTTCAAATGCTTTAGATTTGTGCGCCATTAGGTACAAGTAACCATATCTTGAATAATCATCTATGAAAGAGATGAAATATTCGTATCCTCCTCGAGCTTTTACATTCATTGGACCACAGAGGTTTGAATGTATAAGTTCTAGAGGTTCTTTGGCTCTATAACCTTTTGCCAAAAACGGTCTTTTAGTCATTTTTCCTCCTAGGCAGGACTCACATGGAGGTAATGAATCGTCTTCTAACTTATTTAAAAGTTCATTCTTTACCAATATTTTGATCCTATCAAGATTAATGTGGCCCAGCCTTAGATGCCAAAGATAAGCGTTACTATTTGGAGAAATGTGTTGCCTTTTTCTTTGAGTATCAACAGTTCTAAATAACTCGTGATTTAAAACTATTTTTGTTACGGTTGGTCTTATGACATACAAGTTGTTTTCTAATTTTGCTGAATAAATGAACATTCCTTTTCGAGAGATGAACGCTTCATTATCTTCAAAATTTACAGAATATCCTTGTTCGATTAGGCAAGAGATAGATATTAGATTCCTACGTATTTTAGGAACTATGTACAGATTTTCCAAAAACAAAAACCTATCTCCTACAAACAACTTGATATCTCCCACTGCAGAAGTTGAAATGATGTCTCCTGTTCCAACCTTGAGCGTCATTTCTTCTTTCTTTAACTGCCGAAATGAACTAGTTTCCTGTAAAGAAGAACAGACATGATTTGTAGCTCCGGAATCTAGTATGCAGGCATTTTGATCATGTTCTAATAGACAAGTTTCCAGAACGAGTAAATCGTATTTACCTTCTTTTTCTTTCTTCTTTTCAGCGAGGAATTTGGGGCAATTTCTCTTCCAATGCCCTTGAACGTTGCAATGGAAGCATTTGCCTTTATCAGCTTTCTTTGTTTTCTTCTTTCCTCAATTAGCAGTAGCGGGAGCCTTTCCCTTTACTCCTTCCTTTTTCAGGAATTTTCTTTTGGAATGGGCTATATTTGCCTCTCCTTCTTTCAATTCCTTACCTTTCATAAGTGATTGAAATGTCTGTAACTCATTTAGGAGCATAGTCAAATTGTATTGAATCTTATTCATTACAGCGTTGCTTCGAAATTGTAGGAAGCTTTTTGGAAGTGACTCCATTATAAATGCTACTTGACTACGTTCGTCGATGACTACTCCATTTACTTAAGCTACATTGAAATGGACCATCATATCAAGAACATGTTCTCGAACAGGTTGGCCTTCTTTCATGCGACAACTGTAAATGTATTTGAGGGCTTCATGATGGAGTTGAAAGGATGGCTATCCAAACATTTCCTGAAGCGAATTCATGATCTCTCTTGCTGAGAACATTCCCTCATGTTTCTTAGCCAAAATTTCAGATAAACTAGCCAGAATATAGATTCAGGCCTTCTCGTTGGCCTTCATCCAGCGATCATATGCATCTTTAACAGATTGAGATGCAGTACGAATAGGGACCGGAGGACATTCCTCTGTCAGGACAAACCGCAGATCATCAATAACCAGAACCGTGTTCAGGTTAGATTTCCACGTTGCATAATTTGCGCCGGTTAACTTATCGTTTTTAAGCAATTGTAATATTGAGGAAGACATGCTGAAAATAATAAACAATTGACTATATTAGTCTTTGCTTTTAACCATTTTAAATAATCCAATCAATTTTTAGCAAAACTATTTAATCAATGTAACCCTAATAAACTATCGATATAGTTTTGCAACGATACTTCAGAGGTTTAGAATAACAGCCACCGAAGGGTGATCAACTACTCCTTCACTGAATTGGGACTTATCTCAGCTAATATCTAAAACCAGAACATCTTATATTCTTTTAGTTACTAGCTATCGTTTGTTTGGTCAAGAACTCATTCTTGTAAGTGTGACCCTCCCACTTTCAGATCCCAAGAGGTATGCACCAACAGGCTACCGTTAGGAAAAGACAACTGTTGGTGACTGACCTAAGAGACCCTATCCATTTTTTGGAGTTCGCGGTGTTTTGAATCCTATGATCAGCCCCTCTGTAGGGATGGTCGCTTTCCAGGGCGACACGCAGGCGGATCATAGGAATCTCACTGTGCAACCTAGGGGTGGAGACCGTAAGATACGTTGTCACACGTCCTTCTCCCACTTACTATGAACACTTTCCCCATTCACCTTGGTATTGATGCATGCTAAACACTTTCCGTAGGGAGGCCACTTCCAGGGTGACGCGAAGCCGAGCATGTATCTTACAGTGTGAACACAGGGGGACGTGGGAGTAAAAACTTGATTTTAAATATCTCTTTTTTATTACTTTTCCTCCCACTAAAGTGTCCTATTATGTTTTTAGGGTTTTAATTTTGACTTAGAAAGAATTTGGCTAATAAATTTTACCTAAGTCTAGGTGATACGTCCATAAATGGACTTATCCTACGATGTCTATGTGAAAAAAAACATATTATAACCTCACATCGCTCACGGATGCTCATAAAATCGGGTTAACTTAACTTAAGTACCGGCTTGATGCTCAGGTAGGAGGTGTTCCGTAAACCGTCAACTTAAATACCTCCAGCCTTAGACAGCATCTAACAGGGTGAGTTCTCTTGTAACCTTAGCTTTACAAGTTATCGACCTAAAACTATTTTGAATCGATTGATCTATGAGTTCTTTTTAACCCTAAGTGAGCATGCTTTTATATTTATTATAGATTTTAAATGTCTATGTCGGTTTTATATCAATTAAAACGACATTAACCTATAACATGCAATTATTCGATCGAAAAGCTTTAAATCGAGCTAAGGAAGTTTCATGCAGCATGCTTTGTTCGTTTTCATTTAGTTAAAATAACGATTATACAATCAAACGATAATGAAATTACTTCATTCAATATGCATATATCATGAAACCTAAACATACATTTTAATATTATAACTTAATTATAACAGACTTAATGCATGTAACATGCTTCCTACGGTGGGATTTTAAATCTATATGACATGTTTTATGCATATTATTGGCTATTTAATTAAAACATACATCCATCCATGCATAATTAACTAAATCACACTAAAATGGACCGGTTTTTGCAATTTCTAGCAAGCAACAACTAAATTATTGCATTTAATAATAAAAAACTGCTTAAATTATCCCTGTCTGGTCAGCTCGACTAGTCAACCCATCAACCATCTGGTCGGCCTGACTGGTCAACACGTCCGGTCAGACTGTCAACCATCTGGTCAGCCCGACTGGTCAACTCGTCTGGTCAGCCCGTCAACCATTTGTTAGCCCGAATGGTCAGCCCCTCTGGTCAGCCTGTCTGTTCTTTACCCAGCTTGAGTTCTTCTTCTTCTTTCGAGCAATTACAGTACTAAATGGACTCTAACGACTCTCAAATTTTACACACTCGATACTAACTCATTTATGCCCATAAACATGTAGGAAATTACAAATTATTAGAACAAATTTGAGAGAATTAAATTGCCAAAACCTTAATATTTCCATTCTAGCACTCAGAAAAATTCAATATGCAAATGCTACCCACCATGATCAAATTAATGCAAATTGGGTGCCCAAACCATGCTCTGATACCAATTGTAGGTGTTAATATCACACATGCGGAAGCAATTTAAGATCTTACGCACACAATTTGATCAATTTAATCCTAGAAGACATGTTGTCCATAAGGACCAAAAACAGAGTAATAAGGTACCTACCTCTTGAAGCTCCCAATTCGTATAATCTGATGCTTTATAATTCACAAAAACGACTTTTGGACAACCACTTGGATCTTCTCTATTATCCTCAGGCCTTGGAACGGATTCTGGGATCCTCGATTGATAGGAATTGGAAAGGAAAGCTTATGGGTATATGCAAGTTTGAGAGTTTGAGCTATCGAGATTTTGGGAGAATTTCGGCAGCATTTAAGGTTGAATTCTTCCACCAATTTTCATCAGCTCATCCTCTATATATAGAGGAAAATCATGCACAAGAATTGCACAAAAATTGACAGCAATTTGGGAGTAATTTTAGTCATGGATTAGGTGGTGCAAGAAGGCTAATCTAAGGTGATTAGTCATTAAGCACCACCTCCAAACATTACCAAATTTTGAATTTCTTTTAAATTCAAAAATTCGTAATTTTAAATATAAAATCTGAACACTCCCACTCAATTATTATAATTTTATTTTAATTTAAATAAAACTTATTTAATTTAAAATAAAATCATTTAATTTAATATCTTATATTAAATTAATACCACTTGTGCAATCTTGGTTTTTCTCCCAACGAAATTTCTCAAACATGAATCTTTATTCACGTGTTTAATATTTAAATCATATTTAAATATATCCAACTCTCGTTTAATTCGTAATTAAACTAATATGTCGTTAAATATCGCATATAACCGACTTTTGTATCATTTTTCCAATTTTGAATGTTTCAAATATTAACCTATCATATTGTTCCAAGTTTTATTCCTATTGAGCTAGTAGAGGGACCTAATGGACCTACAGATCATGGGCTCCAACGAAATGATGATGACCGATTAATCTCATTAACTTAGTCATTTATCGTTCGTTAGCTTCCTGTAGCTGAACTCCCCTCGCTGTAGATATATTGCTTGTCCACTTTATATAACCATGATCAGTAAGTCGACCCTTCACAGGTTGTTCGTAACTAGAGCTGGGTAAAATTTCCATTTTACCCCTATAGTTACATCTTGTTCCTTAAGTTCCACTGATCCTCTAATGAACAATTAGTTCGTGATACAATCACTGAACCAAGACCCTCTCAAGGTTATGCGAGGGCGGGGCCCCTTTGTTCAAGACTCGGAGTCAGTACTTAAGGGAACAACCTCTTTACTAACCCTAAAACGGGTAGCAGTGAATTCCGTCTTGCAAAGCTATGTCCCTAGCTATCAATTTAGTCTTATCCCCAAAATGGTAGGCTTATTGAGTCGGCGATGTTTGGCCACTCTCACCGTTGCAAATCAAAGGATAATCCTAAATAAACAGGAGTTCATAGTTAGCTTAGGATTAAGATCGAGTTACTTAGGTTATATGTATTAGATGCTCAGTTTCAATGGTAAATGGTGTTGTAAAGTGAAAGTGACTTATCTCCTGGTCCGATCTCTATGCAAACTCTTTGCATAGGACGCCCTCACTCACATGTCTTATACATAAACGATTAGGATCACATCGTCTGTTTTTAAGGAACAAAGCGAGTCGCGCCAATAGTGTCCCCAGGATTAAGGTACCCAACCTTATCCATATATTATAGATCATTTAGACTATTTACTTGAACTTGATTCATACTTATGTCACACATAAACTTCAAGTATACATAATAATATAGCCATGGGTTCTTAGTTTATTCGATTTGTGGTTATATTTAGGCCAAACAAATATAGAAATAATACTTCATTGAAGCAAGTCAAATGTTACATTTACTATCTACGAGTTTTAGGGCATAAAACCCAACAGCGAGACGACCCTTGATAGGCCTAGGATGCATGTTAAAGGTTGTAGGAATTAGATTTAAACTATATTTGAATTTAGTTCTTATGACTTCGGACCCACGATCCCAAAGCGGATAGTTTTAATAGGTGGTTGCAAAATTGCTTGTTAATAAACTAGTTAGATAACCGTTGCAGAGGTCTTGGATGGTTGTTACATTATGCATAATTAATCTTGTTAATTGTTGAATTCACGATTAGCGAGTTAATTAGCACAGGTTAGTGTAGTGGGGTCCTCCGAGTAACCCAGAAGCCGACCGGACTAATGAAATCAGCTTAGAACGATTATTAGAGAAAACTAGGAAGCCAACGAATTAGAATCAAGCATAATAAATCCTTATCCAACGATCCTTTTTCATGTTATTGATTTCGTCTTATTTCTCCTCTGCATGCTTATTTTCTACCATTTAAAATTCAGCATTTAATTATTTTATTTTATTTTACTTTTGCTTGTCCTTCATTTATAAAAATCCCCCCTGTTTTCATAAGCACGAAATTCTATAACTGATAGATCCCCCTTCCCTGTGTTCGACCCCGACCGCTATTGCTGCAAAAATAGTAGTAGTGTTGTGGATTATAAATTTTATTTGACGACTTAGGAAGAATTTGACACCCTCCTGCGGGTCACCTCATATGGCCATCCAAATTCTAGCCAAAGAAGCCACATGTGGGACCTAATTAGATGCTTGCACAATCAGATGACTCAGCATGAATTATTGGAGGGGATTTTAATGCCACACTTCTATAAGAAGAAAAGGATGGTGGATTACCTACACGTGAATCACAACTGCAAATGTTTCGAAATGTGTTAGATGACTGTGGGCTACAAGACCTGATTTTTCGAGGGATATGTTTACTTCGTCAAATAGGCAAATTCCTTCCACTCAAATAAATGAGAGACTTGATCGTTTCATTGCCAATGAAGATTTATGTCAGTTATTTCAAACTTTTTCGGTTATGCACTTAGATTGGGCACATTCTGATCATCGCGCAATAATGTTTGATGTGAGTCCACAACCGAATCTAATGGACCGAAAGAATGGAAGACCGACAAGGTTTCGGTTTGAGGAGCTGTGGACTCAACAACCTGATTGTAAGAAAGTAATCACTAATGCAGGGTGTTGGAAGGATCGTTCACTGGGCATTCCACGACTAGAAGTTTGTCTCCAACAATGCAGAATGAGATTACAAAAATGGGGTAAAGACACATTCTCCACTCTTCGTCGTAATATTTTTTATCTTCATGCTATTTGAAAAGATTTGTATAATCGTCCACCTCCATGGGATTTTGATGCAATAAAGAAAATAGAAGATCAATTAGATAAAGCTTTTGAAGAGGAGGAGATTTACTGGAAGCAGCGGTCTCGATAAAACTTGTTACAATGGGGTGACAGAAATACGAGATTGTTTTACAAACGGGCTTCAATGAAGAAACAAAAGAATGAGATTCAAGGAATAGGCGATGTGAATGGTGATTGGATTTCGGACGAAAAACAAATGGAACTTGCCTTTGAATCCTGTTTTCATAACATGTTTACATCGTCTAATCCCCAATTACAATTTATTGATTGTGCTTTACAGGCGGTAGCTCAGAATGTAACAACATGCATGAATGACAAACTCTTAGTACCCTTCAAAAAAGAAGAAATTGAAAGAGCAATACAATAAATGCATCCTTCAAAGGCGCTCAGTCCAGATGGCTTTCCAGTTGTTTTCTATTAGAAGTACTGATCTGAGGTTGGTGAAACTACAGTTTTAAATTGTTTGGACATTCTAAATCAATGGCGCTGAGCTAAAGGCTGGAATAATACATATATAACTCTTATTCTTAAACTGCATCATCCAAAAGTGATATCTGACTTTATACCGATTAGTTTGTGTAATGTGTCATACAAGATAATTGCTAAAGTCTTAGTTAATCGAATAAAATGGATTCTTCAAGACATTATCTCTGAAAATCAGTCTGCAATTGTACCGGGTCGTTCAATTTTTTATAATATCATTGTGGGTCATGAATGTCTGCATACTATAAAAAAAAGGCGAAAGGGAAGACAGGGATGGGTAGCTTTAAAACTAGACATGAGTAAAGCATATGACAGAGTAGAATGGTGGTTTTTAGAGTGATTAATGATTAAGATGTTGGGGTTTATGTCCTAAAACTCGTGAATAGTAAATGTAACAAAGTTATATATAAAACGTTATTGGAATAGTTTATATTCTGGTTGTCGAAAGATTAGTTTATTTATGTATTTATTAACCCAAATTCAATAAACTAGAATCCATGGCTTTGATATGAAACGCTCGAACCTATGTAGTGACATAAAAGTGGATCAAGTTCAAGTAATAGCCTAAAACGGTCTATAGTATAGGGATAAGACTAGGTACCTTATCCTAGGAAAAACTATGTGATGCGACCCACTTTATTTTAATACAAACGATGTGATCCTGAATCGTTCGTGTAGAGACATGCGATTGGGGGCGTCCTATGCAAAAGAGTTTGTATAAGACCGGACAACAAAATAAGTCACTTTCACTTTATAACACCGTTTACTGTGAAACTGACATATTTCAAGCGATGACCTAGGTAACTTGATCTTAATCCTGAGCTAACTATGAACTCCTGTTTATTCGAGATTATCCTTTGATTTGCATAGGTGAGAGTGGCTCATAAGCGTCGCTCAATAAACCTTCCACTTTGGGGATAACACCGAGTAGATAGCTGGGGACATAGTCCTGCAAGATGGAATTCACTCCTGCCCGTCTTTAGGGATAGTAGAGAGGTTGTTCCCTTAAGTGCTGACTCCAGGACGTGAACAAAGGCGTGTCACCCTCTCATTGGGCCGAGAGGTTTTAGGTTTAGTGGTAGGACCATGAACCAATTGTTCATTGGGGACTCAGTGGAGGCTTAAGGAACAAGAAGTGCTATAAAGGTAAAACGGACTTTTGACCTTACTATAGTTACGAACAACTTGTGAAGGATTGACTTACTGATCACGGTTATATCGGCTGGACAAAAATATATCTACAGGGAGGGGAGTTCAGCTACGGGCTATAGTGGAGTGTCCCGTTAGTTAATGAATGTTGGTTAATTAGGATTGAAAGAGTTCAACCAATTCATCTCGGATCGTTGGAGCCCATGATCTGTAGGTCCATTAGGTCCCCCTGCTAGCTCAAACGGATTAACCTTAGAACAGAATGATGAAAGAATTTGAAAACGTTCAAATTCAATTTTGGGAGATATCGTTAATTATATTCGATATAATCAAACGTATCGGTTTAATTATGAATTAAACTAAATTAGAGAGAGTTAGACATATTTAAATATGATTTAAATATTACAAACATGTATATACGATACATATTTCGGTTTATATGTATGAATAGTGATTCATATCAAAACGCTCGGTTTTTAGAGAGATCGGGATCAGTGTAATTATTTAATTTGGTATTTGATATCAAATTAAATAACTAATTATAATTGAATTAAATTGTTTAAATTAATTATAAATTAATTTCAAATTAATTGCTGGAATGAATTTCAAGTGAATTTCATTTGAAATTCAATGAACATTTGGTGGCAAAATGAAAGGAAATTGTATCATGAATTGCTCCACATGATGCCACCTTATGTGAGTGACTAATCCCTTTCCTTCTTTCATTTATACACTGAATGTGTGATTCATGAGAGACACAACAAGCTTGTTGGAAAAAGAAATGGAAAAAGACAAAAGATTAAAAGCATTTTTCCTCTCTCAAAAACCATGGCTCTCAAACTACAAAACCCATATGTTTCTCCCTTAAATTCATCATGCTTGGGTTCCCACAAGCCTGTTCTAAGGCCGGAGGATAGCGGGGAAGACTCTAGCGGTCGTCCATGTCGAATTCGTGTAGAGAAACAACAAAAGGAATCAACGAATTTGGGGCTCCAAGTGGTTAGTTCGTGTTGCTCTGTTTTCGTTCTTGTTTTTAACATTCTTTAATCAATGAAATTAATGCAAATTGGTGCCTAAGATCATCAATCACTTCCGCACAAGTGTTCTTCACTCCATCATAAGATGGGTTTTCATCCAAATTGGGTGGCTTTGATTATGGACTGTTTGAAAACTCCCAAATTCTCCATCTTGCTAAATGGTGTCCCTGTCAGTAGTATCATTCCACTGTGTGGTTAACGTCAAGGTGACCCGCTTCCTTCCTATTTATTTCTACTATGTTCTGAGGTCTTATCTTCCATGATTATGGGGGTTGTTTCAAAAAAGAATATTACAGGGTTAAAGGCAGGCAAACACTGTCCAAACATCTCCCATCTTTTTTTCGTAGATGACAACCTGATTTTCTGTAAGGCATCAATTGAACATGTGTGGGCTTTTCAAACTTTATTGAAAACATATGAGTTAGCTTCGGGCCAGGTAGTCAATGTCGGAAAATCTGCATTGTATTTCTCACCAAATGCCCCTACAGAGTTTCGGTCAGTCATTTCTAATATCTTCGGTATGTCTATAGGTTATAATCTTCGGAAATATCTTGGAGTTCCTTCTTCTTTTTCTAAGAACAGACGAGATGATTTCAAGGTTATGAAGCAACGAGTATGGCAAACGTTGCAGGGATGGAAAGGCAATCTATTTTCTATTGGTGGCAAGGAAGTTTTGATTAAAAGTGTCGCCCATGCGATACCTACTTATATAATGAGTTGTTTTAGATTGCCTCAAACTTTATGTGACGATATACAAAAAATGATGGCAAGATTTTGGTGGGGCTCAACTGCTAATAAGAGGAAATTCACTAGAAAAAATGGGACTACCTTTGTCAACCTAAGCAGTTGAGTGGTTTAAATTTTAGGGACCTTGTAAGCTTTAATAAAGCTTTGTTAGCAAAAACAAGTTTGGCGACTGTTCACCAACCCACAACTTTTGGCTTCTAGAGTAATTAAAGAGCGATATGCCCACCAGGATTCTTTACTCCTAACGTTGTTAAAAGCTAATTGCTTCGTTTTTTGGCGTGGCTTTGTACGGGTACGAGATCTATTGATGGCGGGAATGAAAAAAAGAATTTGGAATGGTAAGTCCACTGCTTTTTTTACGGACCCTTGGATCCCCAAGGAAACCACCTTCAAACCAATGAAGGCTCAGGAGATAGAAATTCAAGAGAGTATGATGGTGATAAGGGTAAAAAATATTTCTATTTTACCCTGATATTTAGCTCATTTCTTTGTCAAAAGTTGCATGTTTAGATCAATTTTATTGTTCCTGAGCTCAAAATATGTTAAAGTTGATAAGTTAGGAAGTTGAGAGTCACATTTGTCAAATTATGCTTATTTGTGCCTAAAAAGACTCAATTTGATATGAATTTGACTAAGTTTGTTGTTGTGCAGAAAAACATAGGAAGTTGGAATCTGCCCAGAAATGCGACCGCATTTTTGCGAAGGTAAAAATGAAATGCGACCGCATTTTTGGGAAGGTAAAAATGGAATGCGACCGCATTTCTGGAAAAACAGAGACAATTCCGAGTCTACTGCGGGTCATTTTGAATGAGACTATTGTGCACCTAACCGGCTGTTTTGACCTCGAATTCGACTAGACTACCTACCAGCACCTATTTCACAGCTCCTCAACCACTTCCAACACTATATAAGCTCGTGATTCGAAGTCAAATCCAAGCAGAAATCATTTGGAAGAAGAGGGTGGTGACAGAACCCTAGTTGAAGCCTATGAGTAGGGATGCCCAAGGTCCTTCATAGATGACTAAATTCTAACCTTAGTTAGACATCAAAACTTAGGGTTTGTAGGGATTTTCACACATTCCCACTTTGTAAAAGCGAGAGAGTGGAGTGTCGAGCGAACTCTAGAAGGATTGGATAAAATAGAGAAAACCCTAGTATTTACCTACTGTCATTATTTCCAGCTTATGTTACTTTTCATTTATCTGTATTCTTTATTCTTTATTTCAATGAAAAGATATTCATTTTCACTTTATCTCACCATGACCAGCTAAATTCCGTTGAGGTGAACCCCTTATCGTTCAATAGCTTGGAAGTGGTAATTCGCTAGTTTCTATTCCATGCATTCTTTATTGATTATCATTCTGATCTTGCTGAGTTTAAATTGATCACTTAGACTTTGCATGCTATGTGAGTTTGATCTCGAAAGGGACAGACGATATTAGTTCTCATAAGGGTGATATAGGAGAAAAAGCTCGGAAGAGATTGTTCGGTGGTATAGGGCAAGCTGCCTAAGGCACCCTATATCAACTATAGGGTTATAGATTGCATTCGTGAATTATCTATGTCGGAGTCGAGTCACAGAAATGTGCATAACGGTACTCGCTTAGCCTTCTAACGGTTCTTGGGAGCAAGGCCAAATAGAAGTTAAATCTGACTCAATGCATTGAATAGGCTTAAGTTGAATAATCTATGATTAGGGTTATTTGCCTTTGGGATGAAACTGTATTGAATGCCTCGTTTTATTTATTATTGTTATTTCTTTATTTATTTGTTTTCTTTATCTTATAAAAATCAATCAACAATTATTTCTTTGGTTACCTCTTTTAAGAAATCATTTGAGCAGTTGCTTCTTCAAATCTGAGTTTCCAATTTAGTCCTTGTGCGATCGATACCCTTGGAATACTTCTAAGGTTTTTTATTACTATGTACGATAATGTATACTTGCACTAAAGTTGGCTGAATTTTTCTTTATTATTATCTACCATCTTATCTCACATCCATCATTCAGCCTCTGTCGCACTAGATGGTCTCTGATTTTATTACACCGTCGAGAGGATGGAATATGGATAAGTTGCAAGGCCTAGTGGTTGGAGAAGATGCAATGATTATAGCCAATGTTCCTATTAGTGCAGGAGACGAGGATGATCAGTGGATATGGCATTATAACAAAAATGGAGAATACTCAGTCAAGAGTGGGTAAAAACTAAGTAGAAGTATATTAGCAAATCTAGGTACATCCAACAGCAATATGCAAAGGCAGTCGTGGGAAACATTATGGAAGCAAAAATTCCATCTAAAATAAAATTATTTGTTTGGAAAGTATACCATACATGTTTACCAACAAACTTCAGCTTATGGCAAAAGGGTATTGACATTTCTCTGATCTGCAATATGTGCCTGAATAACTTCAGCTGTGGATCATGCGTTATGTGGATGTAAGAGATCCAATATGATTTGTGATCATATTTTTCATCGCTTAGACAGTAATATCAAAGAAGCCGATAATTTGGTTGATTGTGTCACATGGTTAGCAAGACACTTGTCTGATGACGAATTTGATCGAGCATGCATAGCATTCTGGTCTATATGGAATGACAAAAATAATGTCGGTAGGAATGTGCCAATCATGGATTGGAAAAATCATTGTGATTGGATATTTGGATATTGGAATAAAGTCAGATCAAAAGTGACGACGAACAGGGTTGTACCATATCAGAATTATACTCATCATGTGACAGAGTTTAATTTGTATACGGACGCATCGGTAAGCTTGGGTGATGAAGGCACCAAAATTGGAGTACTGGTGAACGAACCTGACAGAAACCTAAAGTTTGCGATGGAGATGATTGATACAACTCACGCACCGCTGGCTGCAGAAATAGAAGCAATATTGCAAGGTCTTAGTTTATTGTAGAGGTTGCAAATTAGTACCACAAGTGTTCATTGTGATTCGATAAATGCAATTAAAATGATCAATGGGGAGTAGAAGCCAACGTCAGATGTGTATCATTGGATCATACAAATAGAAGACATAGCTACTACTTTTAGCGAATTATCTTTCTATTACATTCGTAGGAAGAGAAATAGGAAGACAGATTGTTTAACATGCTTCGACTTGCAAAAGTTCTATGTTGTGGTTATCAAATTTTCCACAATGGTTGATGTCTTTGAGTAAATATACTCATTGCAAATGTACTCACATATGTGATTGTTCCAATTAATGATATGCTATGGTTTTGATTAAAAAAAAAAAGTCATAACTAAGTAACAATATACACTAAATCATAACAATATACACTAAACCTGACGCCTTCAATAACGACATTAGGAGACCTATTAATAAATTTTAATTCCACATTTTTTATCCCGATCAACGACATCTTAATGGCATTGGGAGTTACCCCAACGTCCAACGTTGTTTTTAATGGCCTCGGGAGTGTTATCATAAATGTCGACGCCTAATTTCTAGATTCCTCAAGGCGTTATTCTGCCTGCCAACACCATTAAATTATCATCGGAAGAGGCACAATTTCTCAATGCCCAACTTCCTCGTTATAGCATAGGTCGACACCTTTTTTGCCCGTCAGGAGAAATTTTGTTGGAAGAGACAAATTTTCTTGTAGTGTATTAAAGAAGCACCTTAGGCCGCACATGGGCAAAAATGTTGGGATCAAAATTTACCCCATTACAAGATGTAAAATTGTTGGGGATGGGAGAGAAGAAGATGAAGATGATGGGGGGAGGAGATGTCGGAGAAGATGATGCAAGTGGGGGTTGAAAGAAGAAAAAAAACGAGGGAGATCAGTGGAAAATCCAGTCGATTGAATGTAAGAGAGAAAAAACTAGTTTTTCTTTTTAATAATTCCTTTCCTTTTTCTTTTCCTTTTTCCTTTCTCTTTCATTTTCCTTTCTTTGTCTTTTTTCCTTTTCATTTCTCTACTGTTTTCTTTTCTCCAAAGTTTTGAAATTCAAAATAAACTTCAAGATATTTGGTGTTGATGTCGAAATCCGGACAAGGAGAACTCACCTGACCCTCACGTGCCACCAACAGTGAATTTGTTTAAGGGGAAGATGTGGCCCACAAAACAAGGGAAACCTGCACACCGGTGTGGTGCTTGCCACACCGCCACTATGCTTAAGTCAGTAATTGGAGGGAATATGAGCAAAACAGAGAACTAGAGGAAGAGAAGAAAGAGTTTTCCGCCCCTTCTTCAGTGACGAAGAGGGGTTTAAATACCTGCTCATGCTCCTAGGGTTTTTAGGAATTCGGAGGCGTTTCGGGCTGAACCGAGTGGAACTGAGGCAGCCGGGGGCACCAGGGACCGAGTGGAGGTGGAAGAACTCAGCCCGCGCAAGCGGGCCGACCATGGGCCGAGGCCGACCAAGGGGTCGGGCCAAAAGCCTGATCCCTTCGGCTTTGGCCTGACCCTTTGGCATGTTCTTCCTTCGGATTCCATTTCCTGGTTGTCTCCTCGGGCTGGTATCGTGTTGTCCTCGTCAGCTCCTTGCATATCGGAGTGGTCCAAAATTACCTATAACATTTGGTAAAAAAAAAAAATTAACTTTATTATACCCAAATCTCCCAAATTATCCTTCAATCAAAATTTTTATAAATCAAAATCAAAATTAAAGCTTCAAAAACTTTCAGAAGTGTAAAAATTAGACCCCTAAACTTTAAATGGTAAAATTAAACCATCAAACTACGATAAAGGTAAGAATTAAACCCTCTAACTATCATAATAAATGAAAAAATTGAATTCATTTTAATCAACTTCTCTCTAATATTTCCTCCTCCTCTCTATTTTCTATCTCTTTCCTCATTCAAGTCTCTTTAATTTCTACCTCTCTTCCCCTTCAACTACCAACTCTCTACTTTTTGTATTGGTTTGTTATCATTTCTTTTGCTCTCGACATCATTATATTTTCTCAGCAAAGAAAACAAAATAGAAATCAGAAAAAGAATTCCAGTAATGTAAAAATAGGAAGAATCTTGATTTTTCACAAAAATGAACATGAACTGGAGAGCAAGAAAGTGAGAGCGAGATCAGCACTGGAATCTGGAGCATTGACTAGAAATCCCAGATTCCAGCGACAAAAAACTACCAAGAGAGAAACCAACGAATAAGGGTTTGGAATACATTTTAGTTGAGAGTTGGTGTAGAGTTTTTTTTTTTCTTTTTTCGTTTTTCTCTCTTTTATCTATTTTTAGCTCAACAACATTTGGGGCTCGATATTCAAACCTTTGATATTTTGATCGATGATATATCATGACTTAATTAATTGGACAATGTTCGAGTTACTTTTTTTTTTTTAGTATATCAACATTTGGGGATGGGGAGATTCGAACCTCTGACCTCATGGTCGAGAGTACATGTCAATTACCGCTGAGCTAAGCTCGTTTTGGTAATGTTCGAGTTACTTTGGTGTATACTCTTATTAAAACTTGATTTTAATCAAATTAAACATATTGTTAATAAATATTAAATACTTCATTTAAGAACGTTAGGTTGTCATTATTGTGAAAGCAACATAAAATAACAATTTTTAACATTGTGTTAGGCAATGCTAAGTCAATCTTGAGTTTGGCAAGGCTATGTAGGAGTACCATGTAACTTCTTTGTTATGACATGTTCACAGGAAAATTTAGGTATTATAACAAAAAAAATTAATGTTAATATTGTTTAAAAAAAATCTCTTTGCTCCCACCAATACTTTTATGCATTACATTTATAAATTAGCAATTATGTCATACATGGACGAGGATTAAAAGAAACCTACAACCTCTTATAGAAGGCACGTGACTTATGTTCACGTTGGTCGACAAAAAATGTTTGATTGAGCACATTGTAGGGGTAATTTCCCGAATAATGTACTTTAAAAAAAATGACAAATCTAATGTAGTTTTCAAAATAAAAATATTAATAATGCACTTAAAATGACAAATTACAAAGTTGGGGTGAAGTTAGAAAGTATTGACAAAATTAGGGCACTTAGAAAGCGTGTACCTAGTACACGATTACCATGGGATAAAATCGTATACGTGGTACACGATTCCAATAAGCATCGCGTACCAGGTACACGATTTACGTGGAAACAATCGTGTACCCGGTACACGATTCCACATAAAAATCGTGTACCCGGTATACGAGTTTTTTTTTTAATTAAGTACACGAGTTTTGTATACCACATTTAAATATTTTCATATTTGAATAAAATTTATTTCGAAGTAAATATTTCTTTTTTTTTTAATACTTAACGTAGATAGATATTTTTCTAAAATTTCACGGACAACAATTTTCTGGAATAATTTCATCTTTTACAAAAGCTAGTACAAAAAATAAGTAAAATCCTAAGTGCCACAGCGACGTGGTCTTCTCGTCCATGTGTGATTGATGATGAATCACATCATCAATATCTTGTTGAGTTATGTCACCATGACCAGAACTTGAAGCAATGTCTGTCTGATCTGCTAGTGACTGAACTTGATGAGCTAAAGTGTCATCATCAACTATAGGAGGTTCTTCATCTTCATTATACTGTGGAATGTCTGCAGCCTGTTGTCGACGGCGTCTACGACGAGCACGTGTCCGATCAGTGTCAGCAATGGTAAGCCTCCTTGTTTGTTGAATGATATCAGTTATGTTCATGACGTATTGCTCACACATAGAACCTAACTGTGGTATATTTTGTTCCACAGAAAAATGTTGCACATCTCGAACAAAGTTATTCTGCAAAAAGAAAATAATTAAAATAATAAAAATATTTGTAACTGAAATTCAATAATAACAAAATCAAAGTATATACTATTTACCGTGCAAGCATAATAAGCACCCTCACGCGTGATATACCTCCTCGTGATTGAATCATACCAGTGTAAGTAGTCATCAGACACAACTGGCATGTCTACTATGTCGCCCAGGACACAATGATCACGACGTGCACGCCACAATGATATATATGATGCATGATGATGTCACCAATCGTGATCGTGCTTACCTCGCAAGTCTAACTGATGTAACTCTATGACTGTATCGCAATATGGCGGCACCATTTGTCGCATTCCAAATTGTCTTAGCACTCGATCTGAGTAATGCCACTCTACAATATGGAAACATATGAGAGGGCTTACAGTCAACCAAATCTCCCGTCCATTACGACAATAGTCTGGTAGTAAGGCCATAATCTCAGGTGTGTATGGTGTCCATGTGATCTGAAATTTATAAAACAATAAATTTATTAAATGAAAATAAAGTTAATGTATATTTTTTTAAAATAAGAAAAAATTTGATTACTGTTTTACCTAGTTGGGCATAAGACGATCAAATGTAATACGATACATGATCAACAAATTTGTAGTTTTCTCAGATGCAGCCAAAATTCCATTCCATCTACACATTATAGAATACAATTAAAGCATATTATTATACAAATTTATGATATATTTAAATTATTCGTAAATTTAACATACTGAGCTCTAAGTGGGCGTCCAGCATAATGACAAGGGGTCAGCAAGTCGTGTAGTGGTGCGACAATAGAAAACCGATCGAACGTCCAAACTTGTAGTAGTATTAGTGGACCGACTATCACTAATGCACTGGCACTACTAGCTCGACATAATTCTCTATACAACCATGCAAGACATGCACTACCCCAAGAATATTGTCCAGCTGTCTCGAAGTTTTCTAAAAGTGGAAGAAACATGAGATGAACAAGTGTGTTGGACTTGTCAGCAAATAGAAACCCTCCAATCAATTGCATAATAAAGGCTCTCGCATGCCTCTGTATTGTGATCTCGTCGGCATTGGGGGGCAACTCTACAAACTGTGTTGTCAACCATGGAATGCTTAATCTAGATCCATGCAATTCAGGGGGTCGAACTCCAAAAAAATCCTCACATACTTGACCCCAATTATATTGCAATGAGCCAGTTACAGGTTCTCCATCTATAGGTAATCCAAATTGCACTGCAACATCTTGAAGTGTAACAATACACTCTCCACAAGGCATATGAAATGTATGGGTTTCTGGCCTCCATCGCTCAACTAACGCAGTAATAAGATGTCAATTTAGTTGCATGAAACCAATCTGCGCAACCCCCGAAAATCTGGCTTGTTGTACATAAGGCACGATGCGTTGATCTATATTGATATTTCTGTTAACCACTGCCTCTCTTCTTCGACATTGTAAGATAGTAATGGATTGATCATCCCATATCGACTGTGAACGGTGCGTACGTTGTAAATATAATTGTCTTGGGTTAATTGGCCCAGGTTCCATATTTATACTGAACATTTAAAAACACATAAGTCCATTAGCAACTAATAAATCAAGATTCATTACAAAGAAAACATAATCCATTACAAAGTCCATTACAAACAAAATCCATTACAAACAAAGTCCACTACAAATCAAGATTCATTACAAATAAAACATAATCCATTACAAAGTCCATTACAAAGTCAATATTACAAAGTCCATTACAAAGTCAATATTACAAAGTCCATTACAAAATCCATTACACGAGCTCCATACCTGTTGATGAAATTTAACAAAATGAAATTCAATTTAATCAAGTAATAATAATGTTTAGAAATGAAATTTGAATCAAAATAAATCTTCTTCATCCATGGGTTGAAGATGAAGCGCCTAAAGTGCGAGTTGGACAAGTGCGCTTGTTATGGCCTTCTCACTTACACAAACCACAACGCACTTTTGTACCAGCTTCTCGCCAATCCATCTCGTTATGAATTCGTTTAGATTTTGGTCTTCCATGTTCCCTCAACAAATGCTTGTTTGGACGAAGTGTGTCGAATTGTACCTCTGGCCAATAATCTCTATGTTGAATAGGATGGAATTGACTTTCATAGCATCGCTGGTATTCTGATAGCTTGTATGTTTCATCAACAAAAGGTAAGTGTGCCAAATGAATGTGGTTACAAGCTGCAATTACATGGGAGCAGGGGATCTTGTAGATCTGCCACTTGTTACAGGTGCATGAGTTATCTTTTAAGCAAACAACTTGTGTTTGCTGACCCTTATATGGAGAAATCATACTTATTCCTGTTTCAATTTCAAAACTTGAAGTACTTCTATCAACAGACTTCACAGTATGTGCAGCAGCTCTCTTTTCCCACCTCCTGAGTCTATTTAAAGCATATTTTGTATACGTTTCACCACGATCAAATGCTTCACTGATTTCTTCTCGACGTTGTTCAAAATAATGGATTGTCCGATACCAAGTGCACTTAACCAATGTCGTGATGGGCAACAATCTAGCTCCCTTGAACACACCATTAATACATTTAGCTAGGTTTGTAGTCATCCATCCATAGCGATACCCATTGTCATGTGATTGTGTCCACTTTTCTAGATTCATGTGAGTGAAAATTCAAGACAATCAGGATTTAATCGCTTTAACTCTTTCATAAATTGAATGAACTTACGCCTTTGGTGCTGACGTCCTGCCCTATAGACCAAGTCTTTGAGCTGCTTCGATTTATACTTTTTATTAAAGTTACTTGCCACATGACGAAGACAATATCGATGGTATGCTCTAGGTTCACTCCAACCATTTTCTTCATCATTCACAGCAGCTAATATGCCTCCATGTCTATCAGAAATTAAACATATACCATCCCTCTATGTAACATGGGCACGTAAGGCACGTAAAAACCATGACCAGCTAGAAGTGCTCTCCTCTTCCACAACTGCAAAGGCAATGGGAAATATTTGTCCATTTGAGTCAATAGATGAAGCTATCAATAATTTCCCTTTATACTTGCCATAGAGGTGTGTACCATCAATCTGAATCATTGGTCTACAGTATTTAAAACCTTCTATTGCAGGACCAAAGGACAAAAAGACTCGACCAAGAATTACATTGTGCGGAACCTCAGTTGGAATGAAGTCCCATTCAACCCGAGATGTTGGATTATAGTGTACAACAGCCATCAACCAATAAGGAAGTTCTTCTTACGATTTTTCCCAATCACCAAATACTTTAATCAAAGCTTTTCGTTTAGCTTGCCATACACGTCTATAATTAACTCTATAACCATAGTCTTTCTTTATAGTTTCTTGCAATAATGATATAGAAACTCTAGAATCACTTCGAACAAGATTTTGAATTTCATTACACATAAAATCTGAGTCTAGTTGTGAATGGTCTTGGGTGAGTTCCGGATATAAACACGAATGTTCCCCTTCAAGCTTTGTAATTTCAAACATTCCATGAGTTTTTCGCCGACAGGCACGAAGTCTCCAATTGCACCCTTCATCCCATTGTTTGCACTTCACATACCAAATATCTTGATTTGATTCAACCACAGTAATCTGATAATGGTTTACAACACAATATTTTTTTACGGCAAGTTGTAGATCCTTTTTATTCTCAAATAATAATCCTTTGGTGATTACATCTTGGTTCATTTCTACACACTTTGCCCCTTCTTCCAATGTGGACCCTACTTCACATATTGAATTAGTAATCTCCCAATCTATATGTGTGAAAATATCTGAAGGTGGCTCCTCATTTGGCTTTCTATGGAGAGGATTAATATTAACATTCTCTCCAAATAATTCACCAACTTCTGTCTCTATATCACTATCCCCACCATTTCCAGGTTCAAGAATAACTAACTTCTCACGAGGCAATGACATATTTTACCAATTTGACTATAACTGAAAAAATTAGAAAAATATTAATTAAATTTTATTTTTTTCAACAGCATGAAAAATATGTCACACCAATCTGAAAAAAATCAAAAAATTAAATAAACAAGTCCAAAGAGGCCCAACAAAGTATATCTAAGTCCAAACCTCAAACAGCCCAAATCAGTCCAAAAACGATCCAAAACAGTCCAAAAACGACCCAAATCAATCCAAAAACAACCCAAATCGGTTCAAAATATACCTAAAGCAATATATATCTAAGTCCAAAACTCAAACAGCCCAAATTAGTCCAAAAACGATCCAAAACAGTACAAAAATGACCCAAATCAGTCCAAAAACGACCCAAATCAATCCAAAAACAACCCAAATCGGTTCAAAATATACCTAAAGCAATATATATCTAAGTCCAAAACTCAAACAACCCAAATCAGTCCAAAAACAATCCAAATCAGTCCAAAAACAATCCAAATCAGTCAAAAAACGACCCAAATCAATCCAAAAACAACCCAAATCGGTTCAAAATATACCTAAAGCAATATATATCTAAGTCCAAAACTCAAACAGCCCAAATCAGTCCAAAAACGATCCAAATCAGTCCAATAACGACCCAAATCAATCCAAATCGGTTCCAAATAATCCATAAACCTACAAAGCAATAAAACCGTCCACAGACTAAAAATCTATCACTAAAATAATCCATAAACTAAAAATCTATCACTAAAATAATGTTTTTATATGAAAAAAAGAAAAAAAATATACCTAACGGCGGCGAATTGAGCGGCATGGAATCCAGGCGGCAGCGGCGGCAGAGAGGTCGGCAGTCGGTGGAACGACGGCGACGGCGACTTCGGACAGCGGCGAAGGCACTTGGAACGGCGGCGGACGAAGCTACACAACAGAGGAAGAGAGAAAAAGCCGAGGGGGGGTTGGTCGTTTGCGGCCCGTTCACAAGTGGGGTAGGGTTTCATGGACCACGAAATCGTGTACGTGGTACACAATTTTGTTAAGTAAATCGTGTACCAGGTACACGATTTCGCTGGCGCAACGTTAGCGACACATTAGCACCAAATCATCGCCAACCTGGTGATGTATGCCTCGTCAGCGTGCCAACAAGGAAGTCGCGTACTGTTGGGTTCCTAGAGTGAGTAAAAATGTGATATAAAAATGCTCTAGAACTCTGTGCAAGTATACACAGTCCGCAGCAAGTAATAAGTATTATCAATCCAAGGCCTAAACTAGCTTCCACTTTATCTATTTTGTATAACTCTTTAATGGTTTCAAGTATGGTAAAAATGATTGGTTTTTTAAGAATAATGCAGAAGCAAAAGAAATGACAGAACAGTAAGTAAACGGATAGACAGACATATTAGAAACAGGCGCTGGTCAGGATTTAGTAATTGTTTTAAAAGATGCTCTAACAATAGTATTGATCATGCAAAACTCTCGCATTCTTATTAGCAGATTCCTCCCGGAACTCCGGATTTTTTAGAATATGTTTCAACTCCAATGAAATACTACCGATCAAGCACTAGGCAATTGGCTATCCCTAGCTCAGTCACTGGCGTTCACCAATACACAATGATCTAGTGTAATTAACCGTCACACACTCCCTAAATCATCCCTGAAACTAGAGAGAGGTATTCATAGCGGCTGGCCAGGCGGGCACAAAATGTAAATGAGCACAATAATTAATCAAGATGCATCAATCAATATTTATTACTAGAAATTAAGCACGGCAATTACATGTTCCTAACCAACGCCTAAAGCTACTTAGTTCATAAAATGCATGGAAACACACGTTACAATCTGAGTAAGCATATCCATAATCATAAGATAATAAAGGAAAATATTAATCTCCTCGATCAGCTTGCAAATGATGGTCTTCTTGATCGTCTCCAATCTCTCTCCTCTATTCGGCTCCCAAAAGTGGAAATGAGAGTGAACTCGTCCCCAAAAGTGGAATCCCTTTGACTTGGGCGGCTATCTCCTTTTATAGAGTGATAGGAGGCTTGAATTAGGTTGACCTAGACACGTGGATGGCTCTCCTTGCTCCTTTATCCCGAGATTAGCTTAACAAAATTCAATTTGTTAAATTGGCTAACGAGCTGTGAGGTGGCAGTTTTTCTCCCAGCTTTGCTGCAGCACAGAATTTGCTCCCTGAAGTCGCCCATCAACAGATTCTGCCCAAAATAATTTCCAAAGCTTCCACTCTTCCAAATGGGTTAAAACATGTAATATCTATCTAAAAACAACCCTATTAAGCACAAGAGACACACAAATCAATATAGAAATAAGGTCTAAATAACTCCCTTTTGGAGAGTTATCACACCCCCAAACTTGAACTATTGCGCGTCCCGAGCAATACTAACCAACCTTCCCTCAAGAATTCAAAACATTAGACAAAGCATAGCTTAATCAGAACAGATAATCCAACAATACCTTCTACCTTTACCTGAGCATTCTGCAAAACCAAGGACTGCTGCAGCAATATAATTCTTCCGGCATGGACAAATAATCACCACTTTTAACTCAATTCTAGGAACTTGCCACAGCCTAGCTCTATTATCAGACATATTAAAGCACATTTTTAAGGGGTTTAAATTTTCTGCTTTTCAGACTTAAAGCAGCCCTACAGTCATAAGCTCTTAAGCATGGGATGACCCACTTTATGGTGTGGTATACCCTTGCCTCAAACTCATCACCAATTAGGCTAAGTACTCTTTGCTAAGCTCAAAAATCCCTAGTTATTCCATCTCTTGCCCCTCAGAATGGCAACATTTTATGATGAAGCTCACCTAAGTTCTGGGAGACAGAAAAAACTGCTGGATTATCATTCATCCTTCAAAACTTTTTGCTCCATGAATTTTCTCAGCAAAATTTTCAACAATCACTTTTTTCAGCAAATAATTTTTCATCATTTTTCACATTTCCTAGGTCACCTTTTGACGCGAAGACAAACTGTGGGTATCACAAATGTCCCCGGTTACTCAATAACCTAACAAATTCTTTTAATGAAGGAGTGGAATACTCGAGCAAAACAATTGGAGTAGCAAAAAGTCCCCCAAACTTGAATTATTCATTGTCCCCAATGAATCATTAAAATTTTAAATTATACCCCCAAACTTAAATATTTCTATCTGAATTTTAAAACTAAGCGTGGGACTAGACCAAAGCTTAAAGTGGATCACATAAGTCAACACTACCTCCAGAATTTTCTTTGTCGTAGCAACGACTAGGCCAGAGAAAATGCTCAAGCAAAAGGTTTCGGGCGATCAGAATACCTTGATCTAATTAACCTTAACCAGTCCAAGCTTCAAAAATTCAGAAGAAAATTAGTTAAGTTAGAATTACTTAGTGCTCATGGAACATAAATAACTTCGGAAATTTCATTAAAAACATAGAAAAAGAAATTACATGAGCAGATATATTTTTTTTTAGCATCAGAAAAATAAAAAATAAGCAGAAAAAAACAAGTAATCATAGAAAAAGATGTGGTCAGAAATGTTCGAGCAACAAAAATAATTCATCAAAAAGTTTGCTCACCCAAATGTTCCTTCTTCAATCCTCCTGACCATGATCTTCTTCTCTATCTCCTTCTCTCTCGACAGTTGGTGGCGGAATCCAGGGGTTCAATAAATCTTCAGGGAATGCTGGAAAGGCTGGAAATGGCTTGGAAAAATTCTTCTGCAGCGCCTTCTTCAGATTGGCATCACGACTTCTAACATAGTTCCAAAAGGTTAAAGCTTGCCTCTCGGCAAACTCCTGCCTACTGGCCGAAAGTGCGAGTTGTTCTAAAATCGTGTTGATGCTGTAGACAAGCCCACCCTGACGTGCCTCTTGCGTACGCTGAAGCCGTGCTAAGTTAGGCGTGTCGATGATTCCCTTATCAAATAATATCACATCCCCTTCATTCTCTAGAACCCCTGCTCGCTTGCAAAGCATGGTAATGGTATTCGGGAAAAACAGCTTCCCCACTTTCTTCTTCCAACATCCAGATATTTCATCAGCAATAATTTTTCCCACATCAATACTGAGAGACCTCAAAATAGCGAAAGCCAGAAGCACTCGTTCCCTAGAGACCGTCGAGTCATGAGTCGTTGGAAGCAACCTTTGTTTGATAAATCCCATCCAAGCATTTGCTTCCCTCTTCAAATAGGCTGACTGGAACGTCATTTTCTCTGTTTTCGAAAGTCGCCACTGCACCCCTTCAATACCAACTTCCCTCACAGCGTCACTCAGCTGCTCATTGGATGGCGCTACAGCCATCTCATTATATGCTGCGTGGGGGAAATTTTGAAGGATATACAGTGCGTTAATAGCACCAGGACTCCAGTCGACCTCAATACCTCGAACAATCGCTAGGAAACCTTCTTCTTTGTCAATATTTGCATAGAATTCACGCACTAACTGCGCGTTCACAGATTCAGGCTTTGAACAAAACCGTTCCCAACCGTGGTCTGCAATACCGGTCCTCAGAAAATGTGGAAGATCACCACTAAATCCCCTTTCAAACAAGAAGTCTCTTTTCAGCAACTCTGCATATTTTGCTCTGGCAAGATTGTTGACAAAGCGATCATACGGCAATTGTGACTCTTCTATTTCATCAGGTTCCTCCGATGCTGCAGCAACACTCTTGCCCCTGTCTGCCCTTTGCTTGCGCAATCTTTCTACTTCAACCTTTTTCTCTGCTTCCTCTCTTGCTTTATCCTCGGCCTCCTTCTTCTCACGCTCTTCTTTCTCAGCATTCTCTCTTTCAGAATCAGTAGTTGGAGGTGAGGGGGTATCAATTCGAACTACCTTAACACGACCCACTTTTCGCTTAATACGGCGGTGTTTGGGCACTTCCGGCATGATCACCTCCACACAAGCCTCCTGTTCTTGCTCGTTAACTTCTGCAGGCACAACCTCTGCCTGTTCTTCTTGCACATCCTCGGCCTGTTTTTCTTGAACTTCCTCTGTATTTTCTTCTCGAACTTCCTCTGTATTTTCTTCTCGAACTTCCTCTGTATCCGCAACTCCTGGCTCAGACTGCTCTTGGTTTTGTTCTTCTTGTTCTTTCGGGTCTTCTTCAGCCACTGTGGCAGCGACAACTTCCACCACCTTCTCTACAACTTCTTGATCCTCAGCCCTTTGCTGTCTTCTTCTTCTTTTAGCTTCTTTTTCTTCTGGTGTCTTCTTCTTCTTTGCCTTTACTTTTGGTGCTTCGGGGGTAACGGGTACCTCCTCTTCCTCATTATCTCTCTCTTTTCTTGCTCTCGTTTCAGCGATTGAAGACTCAAAGGAAATTTTACCGCACACAGAAAAAGAAAGAAAAATGCAAATAGCAAGGGACGACAAGAAATTGAAGAAGAACTTACCGAAGGCTTAGGAATAAATAGGGCTGCAGCAAATCAAATCGTAACCGAAAGATTTTGCCCCGTATTAAATGGATTTACCGTTCACATTTAATTTGCAAATCAAATCCACTAACGGTAAAAACTTGAATTTCAATCGCCCATGGTAAATAACTGCGTGCTGTCAACGGCTAAACCGTTGGATTATCCCTGCGTGACACGTGGCAGCATCCATGCAATTTACCTGCCCACAGAAAATTCAAAATCAAACGGTAAAAGTAATTAATTCACAACAAACCCTTTCCATCCGGACGGAAGATTTGCTTCAACCATAACTTTGCCGCAACATCCTTCTGAACACAAGATTATTTTCCAGAAAAATCTTGGATACAAAATCAAATCAGGAAATTCAAATTTACCTGCTCAAATCAAATCTTATCTTTTATTTTTATTTGAAGCCGAATAAATCAAGAAGATCTTTCTTAAATCAAAACCTAAACAGAAATTCAAATAACTGAAAATAAATACAGAATTTAAAATCTAATTAAATCTAATCAGAAAATAAAACTAAACCAACTCGAATCTAAACTAATCAAATTAAATAAAATATCTAGCGAAAATAAAATAAAATCTACTGAATTAAAATAACGACAAATAGAGATAAATCTTGCAGTATTTAAAGCAATCAAATCCACTATAATTAAAATTAAAATTAAACCAAATTATAACAGCAAAAATAAAATCACAACAAATTGTGGGAGCTCAAAATTTTGCTCTGCGAAATGCTCCTGTAAAAATCATGCTCACTCAATCATCAACCAGCTCTAAGAAAGGATATTTCGACTGAAACTCCTCTCCCCAATAATGCTTGACACGCTGTCTATTCACCTTGAATACTCTTCCATCTTTTTCATCCTACAAAGTAATTGCTCCATGGGGGAAAACCTCAATCACCACAAACGGACCTGACCATTTGGACTTTAGTTTCCCAGGAAACAATTTCAATCTAGAATTATAAAGCAAAACTTTTTGACCTTTGACAAACTCTTTAGGCTTAATTTTCTCGTCATGCCACAACTTAGTCTTTTCTTTATACATTTTCGCATTCTCATAAGAAAATTGGCGAAATTCCTCCAATTCGTTAAGCTGCAGCATTCTAATTGCTCCTGCACGACTCATATCAAAGTTTAGTTTCTTCAAAGCCCAAAACGTTTTATGCTCTAGCTCTAATGGTAAATGACAAGCTTTCCCATATACTAACCGATAGGGAGACATACCTAGAGGAGTCTTATAGGCTGTCCTATAAGCCCAAAGAGCCTCATCCAACCTAAAAGACCAATCCTTCCTAGATGGATGGACTACTTTTTCTAGAATTGATTTAATTTTCCTATTACTTATTTCAGCCTGACCATTAGCCTGTGGGTGATAGGGGGTAGCTATCCTATGCTTGATTCCATACTTAGCTAAAAGCTTAGTTAAGATATTATTAACAAAATGTGAACCCTCATCACTTACTAAAGCTCTAGGTGTCCCAAACCGCGCAAAGATGTGCGATTGGAGAAACCTTGAAACCGTCTTGGCATCATTCTGATGGCATGCAAAGGCCTCCACCCACTTGGACACGTAATCTACTGCCAATAAGATAAAAACATTGCCATTAGAAGGGGGAAACGGCCTCATAAAATCAATACCCCATACATCGAATAACTCTACTTCCAAAATGTAAGTAAGAGGCATTTCATCTCTAGGCCCCAAGTTTCCTCTCCTTTGGCAGGCATCACATTGCTTGTAGAACCAATGGGCATCCTTAAATAAAGAAGGCCAGAAGAATCCGCAATGCAAAATCCTCATAGCTGTCCTCTGACCACTGAAGTGGCCTCCATACGGCGAAGAGTCACATTGCTCCAGGATTTCCTTTACTTCATCACCTGAAACACACCTACGAATAATACCATCAGAGCATTGCTTATACATAAATGGCTCATCCCAATAGAAAAACTTTGCATCATGCTTAAACTTTTTCTTCTGCCTCCAATCCATATCAATAGGAGTGACTCCCTTGACCAAAAAATTGGCAATATCAGCATACCAAGGGATCTCCTTGTCTACCTTTACCTCAACAGCAAAAAGCTGTTCATCTGGAAAAGAATCCGAGATGGTAGATTGCTTCAGCGAAGATGATGATGGATCAAGACGAGACAAGTGATCTGCGATGACATTCTCTGATCCCTTCTTGTCCTTTATCTCCAAGTCGAATTCCTGTAATAATAAAACCCAACGAATTAGTCTAGGCTTTGCATCTTTCTTAGACATTGTCGCTACGGGTTTGCGACGCGGAGCGGCCGACTTTGTTCCCAAGAGGAGGAAAATGGAGTCGCCACCAGTCTTGATTTAGAGGGTGTGACTGGGCACCCAAAAATATGCTAAAATGGTCTGCAAATCAAAGATTTAAGGCTCGGGGTCTTTTGTGTATGGGGAAGGTATTAGCACCCCACAACACTCGTTCAAAGAACGAAATTTTTATTCTTCTTGTGTTATTTAAGGAAATTGGCTATGGTAAATACTAAAGAAGATTTTTTGTTGATTTTTAAATGTCCCACATTTTTATTCTCATTATTCCATAAATAAATAATGAGCAATAATTGTGGGCGGCATAAAGCCATTCAATATTTGTTTGAATTTAATTTGGCATCCCAAATTTAAATTCATTGTATCTCAAGAATATTAGGAAAGTCAATATCTTGATTTCCTAATTTCCGTCATAGAAAAGCTTATTTTTTTAAAAAAAACGTTTAGTTTATTAATTTTGAAAATTGTGTGAGTAAAAAATATTTTTTAAAGAAAACTCTTAATTAATTTTAATTTTAAAGAAGTGACCTTTTATGGAAAATGAATTTTGGATTGATTTATTATTTTGAAAATAAAGTTTATGAAACAATTTTACAAAAGCTTTTAATACATTCCTTTTAAAGAAAATGTCTTTTATGAAATATGTCTCTTTAAAAAAAGAAGTTTTAAAGGAAAAATATGAAGAATTTTTATTTATGCTTTGTAAGAAAGGAAACATTAAAGTCAAATCCCGGCATCCCGAAATTTTATTTTTTCCCTCAAGAAACTCAAATATCGGCATCCCGAAAATTCAAGATTCCATCGTTGGAAGACTTTTGCTTTAAAAACTATTTAATTAAGGGAAAGAACTTTATAGGGAATTATGGAATAAATATCATAACTTAGAGAAATAAAAAAAAACATATAATTGAGAGAAAATATCTAAAAAGGGATAAAAACTATAATATACAAGAAATAAAGTTTAATTGCTTTAAAAGAAACATATTGAAATCAAATCTCGGCATTCCAAGACATTGACTTCTTACCTCAAGAAAACTCAACATTGGCATTCCAAAAATTGAGATTCCGTCGTTGGAGATTTTCTTTTTTTGGACACAAATAACAAAAGAAGCATGGTTTTAGAAAAGTAATGATACAAGAATCAATGGTATTGACCGAATTCAAAACATAAGAATGCAATATTGAATGGTAAATAAAATTAGCAATAAACTATATTTTACAAATAAATTTTAAATTTTGCAGTTAAACTAACATGTAACAAGGAGAAATAATAATAAAAAAAAATATATTCACAATTATTAAAGATTGTTAATTAGAAAAAGTAGACTCCATAACATATTTTTTACACAAAATTCTAAATAATAAAAGGATAACAAAATATGATGTGATGAAGATAAAGTAAAACATACCAAAGAGACATGTGATATATAAAAAGTTTATGCATAACAACTAGTCAATATTCTAAGATAACATGCTAGATGCAAATTTAAAGAGGAAATAAAACATCGAAAATAAAATTTGATTTAGGAAGAAAAAAAAATCGAAAAGAAATAAATAAATAAATACCTAAGACGAAGAATGAGAGGAATGCATGCCTAAAAGTGAGAAGAGACCTCTTGGTTGAAAGAGAAGACTACAATGTCGATGTTTGTTTTCTTGTTAAAGGGAGAAAAATATGGGAGGGTGAGAGAGAATGAGATACAAAAATGTGGTTAGGATCCCTTTTTTATTGGGAGAAAAACGTGAAAGGGGAGGGGAGGAGAGAAAATTGTATCTAGGGTTTGAGAATAGAGAGATTTGGGAGTCTATTTTTAGCCACACAAAAAAACGTGTAGGTTGTCTTTCCCGGGCTAAAAAAACGTGTAGAGAGGGTATTCCAAGGCTCCAAAAAATCGTCCTATGCAAGAATGGGAGGGCTCCCTATTTATAGCCAATTCCAACCACCACATATTAGGAAGGTGATCAAATAAAATTAAAATCCAATAAAATAAAAAAATGAAAAGGGAATTCAATAAATACACCAATTCCACCTTCCAAATTTACAAGATATTATTTGACAATCAATCACCCAAGGAAATAAAATATTTTCTTTAACCTTGCCAAATAAACCTAATATTTGATTTGGCAAATTAATTAATCAAAATAAAATATTTGACCTAATAAAAAAAACATTTGAATTGGCTAAATTAAAGATCTAGAATATTCTCTTTTTTTTCTCATTTTCGAAAAATGGATAGATTTAAATTAAATAAAATTTCGGACAAATTTAGGGGTCTACAGACATCAAATACCTTATTGTTGCATGATCCGTGAAAACCGTGACTTTGGATCCAACCAAATATGGGCGGAATTTCTCAAAGGCAGACACAACAGCTAACAACTCCTTTTCAGTAGTTGTATAGTTGACTTGTGCCTCATTTAAAACCCTGCTTGCATAATATATAGGATGAATAAATTTGCCCTGCTTTTGCCCTAGCATTGCACCTACTGCAGCATCACTCGCATCACATATTACCTCAAATGGTAAATTCCAGTTAGGTGCACAAAGAATGGGTGCTGAGATTAAAGCAGCCTTTAAAGTCTCAAAAGCCTTCCTACAATCTGCATTAAAGTAAAAAACATGATCAATGCACAATAAGTTACAAAGAGGTTTACTGATTTTTGAGAAATCTTTTATGAACCTTCTATAAAATCCAACATGACCTAAAAAACTCCGAATCCCCTTCACTGAATTTGGTGGTTCTAGTCTCTCAATAACCTCAATTTTAGCTCTATCAACTTCTAGACCATTCTTGGAAATCCTATGTCCTAACACAATGCACTCCTTCACCATGAAGTGGCATTTCTCCCAATTAAGAACTAGATGGGTATCCTCACATCTCTTTAACACCTTACCTAAATTATTCAAACAATTCTGAAAAGACCCTCCAAAAACTGAAAAATCGTCCATAAATACCTCAACAGTGGACTCAATCATATCAGAAAAAATTGCTAGCATACACCGCTGAAATGTTGCTGGAGCATTGCAAAGGCCAAAAGGCATTCGGCTAAAAGCAAATGTCCCGTAAGGGCAAGTGAAAGTGGTTTTTTCCTGATCCTCAGGAGCAATAGTAATCTGGTTATACCTAGAATAACCGTCTAAGAAACAGTAGTAGGCCTGACCAGCCAATCGATCCAACATTTGGTCAATAAATGGTAGAGGGAAGTGGTCTTTACGGGTGGCTTTATTAAGCCTCCTGTAATCCATGCAAACCCTCCAGCCAGTTACTGTCCTGGTTGGGATTAACTCATTATCTTTATTGCTCACTACCGTGACACCTCCTTTCTTAGGAACACATTGGACAGGGCTTACCCAATTGCTGTCTGCAATCGGATAAATAATGCCAGCATCCAACCATTTAATCACCTCCTTTTTAACAACCTCTTTCATTGCAGGGTTAAGCCTTCTTTGTTGCTCAATACTCCTAAAGGATCCCTCTTCTAGAGTGATTTTATGCATACAAAAAGATGGGCTAATTCCCTGAATGTCAGCCAATGTCCAACCTATTGCCTTACGGTATTGCTGCAGCAACTTTATTAAGGCCTCTTCATGCTCCGGCATTAAATCTGATGCAACAATTATGGGCAACGTCTCACCTTCCCCAAGATACACATACTTTAGATGATCTGGTAAGGGCTTCAAATCTAAAGTAGGTGCCTCAATTAGGGATGGCTTAATAGGAGGAGCTTTTCTTTGATTTAAATCTAAAGACTCAAAAACTTCTTCACACCTAAACATTTCTTTTTCATTTTTTCTCTCTAAAGAACAAACTTCTAAATCCTCTACACTAACCTCTCCATGGCCTTCCAAATGCTTGCTAGCCGAATCCTGCATTGCTGTCTCAACAATTGTGTTCTCCAGAATCCTAATGAAAGAGCAATCCTCCATCTCGTCTGGATACTTCATGGCCTTAAACACATTAAATTTTACTTCCTCATTACAAACCCTCATTGTTAATTCCCCTTTTTGAACATCTATTAATGTCCAACCAGTAGCCAAAAATGGACGACCTAGAATAATTGGGACATCTCTATCAGCCTCATAGTCTAAGATAATAAAATCAACAGGAAATATGAATTTATGTACTTTTACTAAGACATCCTCAATTTTCCCCTCAGGATATGTGATAGACCTATCAGCTAATTGGAGTGTAACTGTGGTAGGCCTAGCTTCACCAATACCTAGCTTTCGATAGACCGAAAGAGGCATAAGGTTAATGCTTGCACCTAAATCACAGAGTGTTCTACCTAACTCTTTTCCACCTATTGACACAGGTATAGTGAATGACCCTGGATCCTTAGCCTTGGTTGGTAGCCCATTCTTAAGAATAGCACTACATTCCTCAGTAAGAGATACAGTTTCAAACTCACCTAACCTTTTCTTTTTAGTTAAAATATCCCTAAGAAATTTAGCATAATTAGGCATTTGCTCAATAGCTTCTACTAAAGGGATATTTATATGCAATTGCTTAAGAATCTCTAAAAACCTTTTAAATTGACCATCCTGATTCTTAGGCCTTTGCCTTTGTGGAAAAGGTAGAGGTGGTACATAAGGTGGGGGTGGCACATATGGTGGTTCCACATCTGGAACAGAACCAGATGCTCCAGCATTATTATTGCTACCTCCAGCACCCTGACCAGACTCCAACTCTTTTTCAACAACAACATTTTTATCACAATTCTCCTCTAAATCCTGATGTTTACTAGGTTTTTTTCTCTCTTCTAGTGGCTTACACTCCTTAGAGTCACTGTCTTTACCTGCTCCTTACCTTCCCTTTTTGGGTGTTCAGTATCTGAAGGAAGTTTCCCTTGAGGCCTTGCCTTCAGCTCATTAGCTAGCTGGCCCATTTGCAATTCCAGGGCTCTCATTGAAGCTTGATTACTTTGAATAGCAGCATTTGTACGAGCCATATATTCTTTCATCATTGTCTCAAGAGAACTCTCTGAACTTTGTTGGGGCAAAGCCTGCTTATTTTGCTGGGGCAATACCTGTGCTTTAGCAAATCCTGATTGGTTCACCTTTTGCTGTGTCTGCACATTGCTTCCTTGTCCTCCCCACGAGATGTTGGGGTGGTTGTGCCAACCTGGATTATAAAAGTTAGAATATGGGTTGTTCCTCTGATTACCTACAAAAAAACACAGAAGCTGGATTGCTGGGGCAAAACTCGTAGTTGTGCTCTTCACCACAATAGACACATGCCTCCGCTGCAACTTGGTTCACCACTGCAGCAGACTCCACAGCTGGTGGCTGTTGATGACTAACCACTGTCATATTTTTAAGAGCGTTAGCTAACATTGCAATATCAGCCCTAATGGTAGACACACCATCAACCTCTAACACACTCTTGACCTTTTTATTTGTGCCTCTAACATCTGACCACTGGCAACTATTAGTTGATATTCTTTCTAAAATTTCATGGGCTTCATTAAAAGTTTTTGCCAAAAGGGCCCCTCCAGCCGAAGCATCAACCATACCTTGGGTTGTTCCATTTAACCCATTGTAAAATGTTTCCATTTGGATACAATGAGGTAAACCATGGTGGGGACACTTTCGCAAAAGCTCCTTAAACCTCTCCCAAGCCTCACTAAAAGTCTCATCTTCAAGTTGCCTAAACCCTACTATTTCACTCCTCAATTTAGCATTTCTATTTGGTGGGAAATATTTACTCAAAAAATTTTCTGCTAACTCATTCCATGTCCTAATTGATCCTGGAGCAAAAGAGTTTAACCTCGCCTTTGCTCCATCTCTAAGAGAATACGGGAACAAAGTTAATCTAAGGGCATCTCTAGGCACTCCTTGAATTACAAAAGAATCACTAACTCCTAGAAAAGACTTAAGATGTAAATGAGGGTCTTCAGATGACAAACCATGGAATTGACCCACGGTTTGCAACATCTGAAACATTACCGGTTTCATTTCAAAATTTGCTGCCTCAATGTGAGGACGTGCAATCCTTGGATTTAACTCATCAAACATTGGAAAAGCATACGCTAGAATGGCTCTGGCCCTATCGTTTGCTACCAAGATAGGATTCTCAACCTGATTATTTTGCTGTCTATTTTGCTTCAGCGGCTGGTTTTGCTGCAGCACACGATTCTGCTGGGGATCAACTGGATCTTCTGGACCCTGCGGGAGACGCGGCACGTCAGCCATTTGATTTTGCTGTCCACACTGCTCTCTCCTTCTTATCCTGAATGTCCTCTCGATTTCTAGATCAAGCTCGAACCTCACCCCAGGCGGATCGTTCATGCACCAAACTCACACCTGCAAAAACAAAAGAAACAATCAAAAACTTCTAGCACCAAACCACTAAAACACATACACAAAACAGATCAGATAAAAACTTATTCAAGTTCCCCAGCAACGGCGCCAAAAACTTGTTGGGTTCCTAGAGTGAGTAAAAATGCGATATAAAAATGCTCTAGAACTCTGTGCAAGTATACACAGTTCGCAACAAGTAATAAGTATTATCAATCCAAGGCCTAAACTAGCTTCCACTTTATCTATTTTGTATAACTCTTTAATGGTTTCAAGTATGGTAAAAATGATTGGTTTTTTAAGAATAATGCTGAAGCAAAAGAAATGACAGAACAGTAAGTAAACGGATAGACAGACAGATTAGAAACAGGCGCTGGTCAGGATTTAGTAATTGTTTTAAAAGATGTTCTAGCAATAGTATTGATCATGCAAAACTCTCGCAGTCTTATTAGCTTCCTCCCGGAACTCCGGATTTTTTAGAATATGTTTCAACTCCAATGAAGTACTACCGATCAAGCACTAGGCAACTGGCTATCCCTAGCTCAGTCACTGGCGTTCACCAATACACAATGATCTAGTGTGATTAACCGCCACACACTCCCTAAATCATCCCTGAAACTAGAGAGAGGTATTCATACCGGCTGGCCAGGCGAGCACAAAATGTAAATGAGCACAACAATTAATCAAGATGCATTAATCAATATTTATTACTAGAAATTAAGCACGACAATTACATGTTCCTAACCAACGCCTAAAGCTACTTAGTTCATAAAATGCATGGAAACACACGTTACAATCTGAGTAAGCATATCCATAATCATAAGATAATAAAGGAAAATATTAATCTCCTCGATCAGCTTGCAAATGATGGTCTTCTTGATGGTCTCCAATCTCTCTCTTCTATTCGGCTCCCAAAAGTGGAAATGAGAGTGAACTCGTCCCCAAAAGTGGAATCCCTTTGACTTGGGCGGCTATCTCCTTTTATAGAGTGATAGGAGGCTTGAATTAGGTTGACCTAGACACGTGGATGGCTCTCTTTGCTCCTTTATCCCGAGATTAGCTTAACAGAATTCAATTTGTTAAATTGGCTAACGAGCTGTGACGTGGCAGTTTTTCTCCCAGCTTTGCTGCAGCACAGAATTTGCTCCCTGAAGTCGCCCATCAACAGATTCTGCACAAAATAATTTCCAAAGCTTCCATTCTTCCAAATGGGTTAAAACATGTAATATCTATCTAAAAACAACCCTATTAAGCACAAGAGACACACAAATCAATATAGAAATAAGGTCTAAATAACTCCCTTTTGGAAAGTTATCACGTACCAGGTACGTGAGTTACCCTTGGAATCGTGACCATGGCCCACGACTTATGGAAATAGCGCCCGACGTACACGATTTAGCTACCCTATTTTTGGGATTACTTTCAGAACTCCTCTAAATTTGTTTTTTTTTTTATTAAAGTACATTATTAATAAAAAAAAATCCCACATTTATATTCTTAAGGGTGAGTTAGACATACTCTTTTTTTTTTTTTTTTTTGTTAGTTCAACAACATTTGGGGTGGAGGATTTGAACCTCGGACTTCTTTGATCGATGTTACATGTCAATTACCGATCAGTTATGCTAACTTTCTTTTCCAGGTCACCGATATTGCGTGTGGAATCTCCGATATAAAAAGGGAAGTACCAGTTGGCTAGTCTGACATGAGTAACTAATTTTGCAAATTTCAAATTACCATAAAATGATTTCCAACCACTTTCCAATTAATTTATTGTCTTAAACCCTAAAACAAAACTAAGGAGTGATTTTATCATGCATCCCCTGTGTTTGAAAGGAATTGACTGTTGAGGATTCGACATTGGAAAGATAAGTGGAGACCTCTCATACAATTTATAAGATACATGGACTACTCCTCTTATTGTCAATTGGTTTTGAGATGGAATCTCATGTTATCTAATATGGTATTAGAGTCCATTAAACCCAAACGAGTATTCGTTCCAAAAAAAAAAAAAATTGGGATCTAATCCAAGAATGGTGAACACAAAGAGGCACCATCTCGAGGGATCATCACTACAAGAAAATTTGTCTCTGCCGACGAATTTTATCCCAACGAAAAAAAAAGCGTTGGCCTATACAGTCTCTCCCGACGCTAGAAAGTAGGCGTCGGGAACATAAAGAATTCCACAGTGGACTTTTTTTGACGTCGGTAGTTGGCATAACTCCCGACGCTAGCCTTAGTAGGCGTCGGCAATTCCAATAACTCCTGACGTTGTATGCACAGCATCGGGAGTTCCTATCTCTCCCAACGCTATTAAATGGGCGTCGGGAGAGGGTTATTTAAAAACAGCCCTAATTCTTTCTTTCATTCGCAAAAATCGCAGCCCCTTCGTCCCTTCAAAAATCGTAGCCCCTTCTCTGTTCTCACCTTCAGCCCATCCTTCTTCAGTGCCGCCATTGTCCGCCTCCGTGTGACTGTCCGCCGTCCACCTCCATGCTGCCATCCACCGTCCACCTCTGTGCCACTGTAAGTTTTCTTCGCTCATTCTCCTCTAATTCACTTAGCTCTATGTAATTGATGCATTTCATGTTAACTAAACCAAATTTATTAAATATACTTTATGCAAAAGATTGGGATGGGCGATTTTGAAGAAAAAAAAAATTGTATGTATTGAATCACCTTTTTCTGTTTCTATGTTGCTGTATTTGAGCCTTATTGTTGAAGTCAAAGTGAAAGGGTTCTTTCTTTTGGGTTCAGAAAATTTGTGTCCTTAGTTGCATGATTATCCTTCAATAATTTTCATTTGAGCATTAGTTGTGTTGATGTGAAAAATTGAATGGAAGTTGGAATAATGCTCTCTTTCTTCTCTAGCGAACATCATGCTTCAACTAGTTGGATTAATGTGAAAAATTAAGTTGGTTACACAACAGTTGTTTGTCACAATGTAGACCATTGTCTCACTTAAACTATAACATGAAAGTTATTTTAGAATTTTATTTTGAGGATTCTACATTGGAAAGATAAGTGAATACCTTCTAATCCAATTGGTCTTGAGATGGAATCTCATATTATCTAATATTGACACCAACAATGGAGATTTATTTGGTTCTAGATCGTCTCGTCGTCATTATATTTAAGCGGTAAGAATAGATTGAAATTATCATCTCATAGATGGTTTAGATAGACTTCCATTCAATTTGTTGGATTTTTCTTGTTGTCAATAACTCTGTGATTTTTTTATTTTATTATTTTTTTTTTTTATAATAATGAGAAGAATAGTTTGGGATATTTGATTTCTTAAAGAGTTTCCAACAAATTTCTTACAAAACATTAACTCAGATGCAATGTGAATTAAAAAAAAAAAAAAAAGAAAAAAAAGAAAGAAATTGTAAATTACATGTTTTAATAGCAATTCAAATGAAAAGTTAATCAAAGGTCTACATTGCAACATTTATGAAAGTTGGAGGTTCAAATTGATACAATTTGTTAAGTTTGGGGTTCAATTTGATAAAATTGAAAGTTTAAGGTTAAAATTGATACAACCTGCAAAGTTTAGGGGAAAAAATGATTTTTTTCCCTTATTATTATTTTTTCTGACTATGACCTCGTATTATTTGTACTACCTAATTTTAGTCCTTTTTTTATGGCACTTGTCCTTGTTTCTTATTTAGTTGGTTAAAATACAACTTTCTTATTGGGATAAGATATACAATATTTTCCTCAACTAATTTTTATTCTAATAAAAAATTGAACCAACTTTTTTTAGTTGATTGGACTTTATTATAAAATATTACAAACTTCTACTTAATTTTTCAATTCTGTAATTCAATTTAATTTAGTTATTGTTAATTAATACCAATTAAATTGTTAAAGTATATTTGGTAATTATTAAATATCATATTAATAAAAACTAATAATCTTCTATATCAATATTTGTCCCTCAAATAAGAATTTGTTTCGATTATATTTTTTAATTGATGTAATTTTTTTAATTAGTTAAATAAATTTTTTTAATGATTATTTTTTATTATTTAATATCATAACTATAAACTTTAATGATATTTTGTATTAATAATTTTTTTCCAATAAACTCTAAACCCTTTCATTCTAAATGGTTTTGTTGAGGATCCCACATTGAAAAGATTGGTGGAGACCTCCCAATTCATAAGATAGATGGGCTACTCCACTCATTGCCAATTGGTTTTGAGATGGAACCCCATGTTATCTAAGAGGTTTCATTCCAATTTGTTGTCATCTAGATTTATAGTAAATAAACAGTGTTCACCAAATTTAAACCTAAAATAGGTTAACCAATGCAATATAATCTTTACATAATATATTCTAACATTCCGTCAATGAATTATAAAATTTAAGCCTACCACAAAATCAATTGGAATTTTAGAGAAATACACATCAAAGATGAGCTTTTATTTTTGTTTTTGTTTTTTTTTTTTTCCTAAATAAGATGGGATTTTCCTAAGGGTTTGAGTTTTAATAGTGTGTTGAGCTGTCAATAATTTTGTGTACTTATTAGGCTTTATTTTATTCAATTTCGACTTTCATTAATATTAGTGAAGGGTGAGAAATCCTTTACGTTTCTTTTTATTAAAATGAGTGGTTTGACTTTCATACTAATTTTGAAAATCGTTTAGGTTTCTCACTACAAGAATTAAGGGATTTCCTGACGGTTTTTCTCCCGACGAAAAAACATTTGTGGGCAGATCTAAGGAATGTCCACGACTTTAAAACCGTTGGGATATGTATAGAAAATGCCAACGGTTTTACTAAATTGTTGGCATATGTATAGGAAATGCCAAAGGTTTGATAAACCATAGGCATATGTATAGGAAATGCCAACGATTTTGATAAACCTTTGGGATATGTATAGGAACTGCCAATGGTTTTATAAACCATTGACAAATAAATAGGAAATGCCAATAAGAAATCCCAACGGTTTAAGAAACCGTTGGAATATATTTCAGATATCCCAAGTTGTTGAAATCTTGATTTATTTGGTTCGTTGGGATAGCCAACAGTTTAGTCAAACCGTTGGCTTTTCTCTACTATATGGCAACAATTTGGTTTGACCGTCGGCAGTTCTTCTATATAGTCGACGGTCCAGTTAAGCTGTCGAGGTTCTTGGAATGTCAGCGGACCGGTGGTTCATATATTTACCAACGGTCAGGTTGAACCGTCGAATTATTTGTCTTTTTTTTTTATTTGTCATACTTATGCTATATGCTTATGAATTTTGACAACTTTATTTTTATTTAGGACACCAGGTCAAACTTTACTTTTGAAGGAGCTAACATGAAGATGAGAACGTTTTGAGGTTTACTTCTGAAGTCCAATTTAGTCACTTTAGACTTTGCCTTTGTTAACTTCTCTTGTTTATTAACTTTGTACTAGTCTTTGTTAACTTCTCTTGTTTATCAACTTCAGATACTTTGTTGACTTTAAGCTCGTAATAAAGATACGACTTTTTGTTGAATTTATAAGTTCATTCGTACATTACTATCATTTATTTTTATCCAAGATGCCAGTTCAACGAGTGTTTTTGCAAAATATAAATATGAAGAAAAAAAAATGAAAACCAACGGTTTCAGACCGTTGGCAAATATACAAAGCGAATAGGTAAAAGTGTTGGAAAGTCTAAGGAAAAAAACCAACGGTTTTGTGAAAATTGTTGGGAAAACTAAGCAATGCCAATGGTTTTCAAACCGTTGGGATCTAAAAGACCAACGGTTTTGAAAACTAACCAATGCCAACGGTGGTGTCTTCCAACGGTTTTTAAAACCGTTGGCATTTGTGTTGTCTTCCAACGGTTATAAAACCGTTGGCATTTGTGGGATTTTCCAACGGTTTTGAAACCGTTCGAATTTCCTTTGATTTCCCAACGGCTTTTTGAAAACTGTTGGCATTAGCTGCCCCGACGTGGTTTTGTCGACGACAAGCCCAACGATAAAAAAAAACCGTCAGGAAGACTTACACCAACGGTTTTTGGAGTTCACCCGACGGTTTTTTCCGTTGGCGTATTCCAAAAATCTTGTAGTGTCTTTTTATTAAAATGGGCGTTTCAAATTTTGAATAAAAGTAGAAGTTGCAATATTTATACAAGTATAGAATTCAATTCAATGGATTGCCATTTATAGTTAAAATCGATACATACATCACTAAGTTTATGAGTAAAAATTGATAGTTTTCCAAAATATTTTAATGAAAAATGATAAATTGATTATGGCGTGGTCCTATCTAGTTTTCTATAAGTAAAAAAGCAACCAAAACCACCAACATACTAAGAGACTTTTCATTGAATTGATAGTTAATTACAAAAAAAATTGTGATTAGTTGAAGAAATTGAATCAATATATAGAATTATGGAAGTGCAAATCATCTCAAGAGAAATCATCAAGCCAGCAGCCTTCCAAGAAATGCCTCAAGACCTTGATCAGGACCAAAACACTTAAAAACTTTCACTTCTGGACTCGGGCTCCCCAGAGTCTTACACTTCCATCATTTTCTTCTACAAAACTGATGTCCCTTTCAACAAGGAAGATGAAATTGCTTCATTAAAACACTCTCTATCTAAAACATTGGCCTTATTTCCTATGGTTGCTGGGAGAATCAAAAGCAATCTGATTCATTGCTCTAATGAGGTTCCTGGTGCTCTCTTTATGGAGGCCAACACTCAAAATCTCCATGTCTGATTTTCTCCAAACCCCAAATCTTCAATTGCTTTGCCATTTCCTTCCTTTCCCTGATCCCCTTGGTGAAGGAGCCATTGGAGACCGTTTTCCAGGTTACTGATAGGTTACAGTAAATTTAATCTTTTTTTTTTAGTTACATTTCTTGATAAGTGTTTTTATACACGAGTTAATCAGTTTTGTTGGTGAAGGTTGCAGCTCAAGTTAATATTTTCAGTTGAGGTGGAATTGCAATTGGTGTTTGTTTCTTACACAAAATTATAGATGCAACAAGCATGAGTGCATTTACAAAATGTTGGGCAGCATCCAATAATGGAAAATTAGAGAAATTAGGGTGTGGGAGTTACAAGGCTTCTTCCTCACTTTTTCCAGCAAGAGAACTATTGCTTAGGACTGAACCTATTTTGTCCAACATGAGTACTCATTTTTCAGTGCCACAAGGGAGAAGCAACAGTATCAGGAGGTTTGTTTTCGATGCGGAGGCAATATCAAATTTGAAAGCTAAATGCATGTCTCAAACTGTTCCTAACCCTACAACTGTTGAAGCCGTAACGTGCTTCATTTGGAAGTATGCTATGAAAGCATCCAGGTCTATATCACTAGGTAAGGATGGATAGATTATCTCTCTATCTCACCCTCTTCTTCCTCTTTCTTGTTTCACGTTTTCTATTTTCTGTTCCTCGTTTTTCAATTTAGAGATACGTTTGGTAACTATTTCTGGTTTCTTTCTTAATTTTTCATTGAAAAAAGAAACACAAAATATTTTTTTGTTTTCTAAAAGTTTTAATTAAAAATGTATAAATTTTATGTGAAAATTAACATTTAAAACTAGAAAATTTGTCGTGGGTGGCAAATAAGAATTATATAATTGCAAATATAGCACAATGTAAAAAAAAATTGCAAATATAGCAAAATCTATCAGAGTATATTACTAATAGACACTGATAGACTGATTAATCAGAATCTATCATTGATAGATTCTGATTAATCAGAGTCTATCAGTGTCTATCGCTGATAGACTCCGGTTAATCGAAATCTATCAGTGACTATCACTGGTAGACTTTGATTAATCAAATTATATCAGTGATAGTCATTGGTAGATTTTGAATCAAAGTCTATCAGTGATAGTCACTGATAGATTTTGATTAATCGGAGTCTATCAATGTGATAGACATTGATAGACTTTGAATAATCAGAGTCTATCAGTGATAGACACGGATAGAATCTGACGACAGCTTTTTAGTCTTGTACAATTAATTTTGCTATATATGCAATTAGTTTGCAACTGTACTATATTTGCTATTAATTTGGTTCAATTTGTCATCTATGCAACTGTCCCTTAAAACTAAGTTTAGATATTTATTTATAAATTTATGCTTTTATTTATGTTTTGGAAAAAAAAAAAGTTAGAAACAAGACAATAAATTCAACTAGCAATTTTGAAACCATCAACAGAAAACAAGATAGAAACTTAGGACCTATTTGGTAGACAATTTGATTTTTGTTTTATGTTTTTGAATTTACTGAATTTAATGCATATGAGCTTGGTAGATATGGTTTTGAAAACTATTTTCGGATTCTGTGATCCAAATAGTAGAAATTATAAAAACAACTTGTTTTCATTGTATCTAGATTTCGAATTTGAAATTTTTAAATGCAAAATTAAATTAAAAAAGATAAAAACTTTAATAAATATAGTATTTTATGTTATAAACTCAATTCATTTTCGTAAAATTGAAATTTGTATAATATAATGTATTATAAATTATATGATATTGTATTCTCAAAATAAATAAATAAATAAATTACATTATGTTGTAAAATAATAATTATAAAAAATTTATAACATATAACATGCTTATAAATTAATTACTAATAGTTTATATTCAATTTTTTATTTAGTTGATTACTACAAATAGTTTATGATTTATAAATATATTATCAAACACATCTTCAACAATTGTTTAAATTGGAATCCAATTTCTGAATCTACTACCAAACACATATCTTAAAACATGTAATACAACTCTCTCTCTTTTCATTGAATCCTTTGTTTCAAATTTCTGTTTTCAAACACATATCTGAAAACATGTAATACAACTCTCTCTCTTTTCATTGAATCCTTTGTTTCAAATTTCTGTTTTCAGATCAAGTTAAAGTAGGAATGTTACTAAAGGACCCTTCAATTTTGCTCTCCTACACTCACAATTTATTCTCATAATATAACCTCTCAATACAATCTAATTTTATCATCTCTACTAAAAATAAGATGAAACATTAACAGATAAGAAAGAAGTTGTTGCAAATGATGAAGAAGAACTAAGTTGTGTTAATACAAAATGGAGATCGGTCTTACTTCATAGCGTTAACCTGCGAACGAGAATACAGCCTCCCTTAACAGAACATCATATTGGCAACATTCTTTGGCTGAGTCAAGCTTATTATGAAGCATCAAATATAGAGACCAACTTGGCTGATCTCGAAGCTATATTGAGACAATCGTTACTTGAAATCAATAACAATTTTACGCAAAAAGCAATTGGAGATGATGGATTTACAACCTTTTTCAACTCATTATAACAATTACGTGAACTTCATGCAAAGGCTTCTGACTCGTATCTGTTCTCGAGTTGGCGTAATATGGGTTTAAATCAAGTGAATTTTAGATGGGGAGAACCTGTATGGACTGCCTTAAGAGTACAAGTTCTTGGTTCTTTGGTCAAGAATGTAGTTATCCTAATGGATACAACAACCACCAATCAAGGAATTGAAGCATGGATTATTTTGGAAGATGAAACAATGAAGTTGTTGGAAAACGATGGTGAGTTTCTTCAGTTTGCTTCCCCTAACCCAACGATCAAATTGGGTTATGTAGAACTCGATCCCCTGTATGTACAGACCTTAGTTGACCACTGCTAAATCAAGAGGATCATCGATCGAAACTAATGCATGATTTTATAGTGATGAAAATATAAAAAGGGCGTGTCTTTTACTTCTAGGCAAGTTAGCTTGTTTTTTTTTCTATTGTTTCAAATTATTGAAGAAAAGTTGTATCATGCTATCACCTCAATGACATCGTCCTTGCCTTTCAAAATAAAATAATTTGGTTAGTGTGAAAGTATAATTCTCTCCAATTTGATATTTGATGGGATTTTTTTTTTTTTTTTTTTTTTTGGTTATAATGAGAACTATATATGTTACTGATGTGTCTTATAATCTAAGAAAAGTTAAGGATGCGTTCACTTTCCTTCTTAGTTGTGCTTCTTGAGGTTGGATAAGTTGAGATAAAAGAAAAATGCAAACATTAAAACATGTGCTTGTATGGAAATCAAGCATTTTTTTTTTTTTTTTGAAAAATAAGCACTTCATTAATAAGGAAAGTTAGGTACACCAACGTCTTTAGCCATTAAAACACAAAACCCGGGGGGGGGGGGGGGGGGGCAATCGGACGTGGTCAATCTCATCGATAAATCACGCCAACTCCGAGAGGTCTTCAAAGTCACGGTTCAGGGCTCCGATGACCTCTGAAGAATCTGATTCAACAACAAGCTTGAATCTACTACCCACACGCGATCACTAGCTTTTAGGTATGCTTCAAGACCTTCAATAATCACTTTGGCCTCCATGCATTTGATGGTCAATTTCCTGAAACTTTCCTTGCATCCAGCTCCGACCAAAGACCCGTTAGAGTCACGGATGGCCCATCCCATCCCACCTTTCCCTTCTTTCTCACACCATGATGCGTCAGTGTTCAACTTCCAACTATCAGGGTCCGACGGTTTCCAAGGAAGGTGACTCGAATGGTTCTTCATTTGAGGCGGCTGCAGGTTAGATTATGTACCTTCTGTTGAATACTCAATATATATGTGAATTGAACTGAACGCTTGCCCAAGATTTGGGGAACTTTGAGTTTGATTACTGATGTTTCTGTCCAAAGAGACCAAAGAATTATGATCGCACGGTCCTGCTCCTCCTTGTTTAGAATTCTACACATCCCATCCCAATAGTCGATATGGCTCCATTCTTCTCTGCAAGAATTTAGAATAGGGAGGAGGTTAGGAAGGAATTCAATCCAAACTCTCCTAGAAAACTTACATTTCCAAAAGAGGTGCACTGAATTCTCCATATGAGCCCTGCATAGACAACAAGCTCCATTAGTATTGATTCCCTTTTTAGTAATGTTAGCTTTAGTTGGGATAATGTCATTTTGGATCTTCCACACTGCTTTGCTCGCTAAGATGTCCGATTCTGAAGCTTGAAAGCTTGAGTTTAAGTTTCTAGCCAAAATATAAGCACTTTTGACCGTGAATATGCCTTTGGGGTCGGGGTTCCATATAATCATGTCATTCGATCTTTTACTACATCTTGGCATTTTGAGAATAGCTTCGGGGAAGATCAATTGGTGGTGTCTCAATTGTTGATGCTTGGTCCCTATGAAATCAATAAAGACGTTCTTGATATTTTAGAGACGACAACGACGGTATGTATGTTTCTCCCTATATGATTTAGATCTAATATTTTTGTATGCTTAGCCTTAAGTTTCTATAGAATATGTTCTGTAAACTTTTGTCAATGCAATGGTATTTTAGATAAACAAAATTAACTACGAATCGGACCCACTTCGCTTCCGCTAATGGAATTAGGGAATTCCAATCCTACAATTGGTATCAGAGTCGATCGTAGATCTAATCCTGTTTCTCTGAAATTTGCATTGTTTTACTTTTTGGTGGGTAGCCTTTATGCATTTGATGAATGAAAGGTTTGCTAGTAGATGTTTAAGGTTTTGGCATTAGTTTTGCAATTTTTTCGTTGATTTGATCAATGTAAGGGCCCGATGTTTTGGGCAATTTAATTGTAATCGAGTCTGTAAGTCCGTGTCGTTCGTGTTTTGATGATTTGTGGCAAAGAATTGAAGAAAATTGGCCAAAAATCGAAGAAAACAAAAGGCTGGAAGAAGAAGAAAACTGCAAAAACAGAGGCTGCAATCGAAAAAAAAGGGCGTCGATGACGTCATCCTTGCTGAAAAAGACAAAACAACTGACGTAGGGCTGACATCAGCCCTAAGGCGCGGTCCATACGCACCTCAGCTTGGTTCGGCGCAGTCCAGCCGATTCTTCACGGTTTTGCGCTGGTCGGCTCGGTTCGACACGTGTCCTTGCAGTTCGGCGTGGTTCGTCAATGGTTCATCCGGATTTTGACCGGTTCCAACGGAGACACGCGGTTCTTGACCGGTTCTCGAGTTGTTTGACCTAGTTCAACGGGTTTTTGATTGGTTCTCAAGTTATTTGACCATTTTCCTTCGGATTCTGACTGATTCTGGCCAATTTTGACCGATCTGAGTGGTTTTTGACTCGATTTTGTGTGGTTTGAGCAGTTTTTGGTCCAGTTCATCGCGTTTTGACCGGTTTATACGTTTTTTGAAGCGACTCATGCAGTTTTAGCCTGGTTCGAAGCTGGTTTTCGGGTTGGTTCACGGCTAGATAGGCCATGTTTAGATTAATTATTGTAATTTTTCTAATTTATTTTGTCCTAGGATGCCAAAACCTGTCTACTTAGTTATTTATTTTACTTTATGGATATCATATAGCTTAAAATCCCACCATAGGTTAAGCATATTCATGCATATTTATCTATAATCTATAATATATATAAAAGTACGAATGTGGAAGAAACTTTTTTTGGACGATATTAACCTCAACTTTTTTGAAAATACCTAAATTATCCTTATTTTTTTTTATTAAAAAATACATTACAATAAAGTCTTTAGAACCTTTCACTACCCATACTCACACACACGTTTATAATTTCTATTTTGAAAGGTTACTAAATGTTAATGGTTTTTTTTTCATTTATTATCATTCTTTATAATTATTTTATTATTTATTAGCATTTAATTAAGATATAAAATCCAATGAACATTCATTGCCATAGTCCTTATTAAATTGTGTTCAATTTTTTTTTAAAAAAAAACTATTAAATAATTTTTCCTTTCCACACCTCACACCCATCCGCGTAAACTATATTGTCTTTTTTTTTTTTTTTAGTTGTTTTATTATTAATTATCATTTAATTAACATGTATGTATTTGAGATTAGAGTTAGAATATCAAAAGTTTTGTTGTAAAAAAACAAAAAAGAATATGAAAAGTTTTGTACCTTTATTTTTATAAATTAATTCTAAAAATTTATGAGTTTAACTTTAATTCTATTTAACGATGAAATTGAAGAGTTCGATAACTATTTATGTTCTATGACTATATAAAGAGCACTCTTCAACATTTTCCCACAAACATTTGAGTTTCTCTCCTTCGATTTTTTTCTTTCTTCTTGTGTTTTGAAGGTTTGCTTTTCTTCATTTGTTCATTGTCTTGCTATATTGATTTTCCTTTTCTTTTTTTTTTTTTCAATTGCTTAATCTAACATTCATCTTTAGTTTGTGTTTTGATGCAATGTTGATGCTTTGCAATTTAAAAGAAGACTTAAAGTTATGCAAATAAGAGAGTGCTAGCCAACAAGAGCATAATTCAATTGACATAAAGTTTGTATCATTTCAATAGGTCAGAGGTTTGCACCTGACATGTTGTCAAAAAAAAAAAAAAAAACAAAACAAAACAAAAGAAAGAGAGGGACGCCTAATACCTCCAATAATACACTTGAATTTGATCATGTTCTAAAAATTACAACTTCCGAAATTTTCAAATATAGCACTAGGTGTGAACTTTCTTATTGTTTCTAATATTACACTTAGAATTTGATTTTATTTCAATTATACTATTTTTGTAAAATTTCAAATAATTTTTTGATAAAATTTGTGTCTTGTTAAATGGTAGCCAAATTGGACTCCATCAAACAAATGGAAATGAGAATTAAATAATTTATTTTTCTTTCTTTCCATGAAAGAACATGAAACTCAATAGTTAAATAGTTTTTTTTTTATTATTAAATTTAGTTTTAAAAAGAATAAGCCACGTGCAAGGCACGTGAGAAAAGACTAGTTATTATAAATGTTATAATGTATGAAATATGTATGAATTTTATTTTCATGGATGTTTAATATAAAATCTTATGATTAAATGGATGAAAAGTATAAGAGTTATATTTATGATAGTAATCTGTATACTTATTTATTTTCATGAGCAATTAATATAAAGTGTTATGTTAATGTACGAAAATGGTAATTCTTATTTTTAATTTTCTTGGGTATTTAAATTAAGAGTTAGGTTAATTATAAGGAAACTAAATTGCATTGAGCATGACATTACCTTAGATTAATATAATTGTTATATTTTTGTATGTCATGTATGCTAGTATATGGTTTATAAATTAATTAGAATTCGATTGTTAATTTATGTCACCATAGTAGTATATGATGTAAATTGACTCTAGAATACTACGCAAGTGCACATAATCTGCAGTAAGTAGTAAGTAATTTATCGTATCCACGAGGTCGTGAACAATCTCACTTTACCTATTTTGCTTAGTCTTTTAATGATTTCAATGTTGATAAATTGGTTTGGTTTTGAAATAATGCTGAAACAAAATAAATAACATAGTAGAAATGTAAACGGATAAAGAAGACAGATTGGAAATAGGCATTGGTTAAGACTTATGTAATTGTTAAGAGATGCTCTAGCAATTCTATTGATTAGGCAATCTCTTGCAGTCTTATCAGCAGGATCGTCTCGGAACTCTGGATTTTTTGGAATATGTTTCAACTCCAATGACGTTCTACCGATCAAGCACTAGGCAACTGGCTATCCCTAGCTCAATTACTGATGTTCACCAACACATAATGGTCTAGTGTGATTACAAGCCACACATCTCTTAAATCATCCCTGAAACTATGAGAGATTATTCATACCGGCTGGCCAGGCGGGCACAAAATGATATTAAGAACAACAAGTAATCAAGATGCTCAAGAATCAATATGAATTACTAGATTATTAAAGAATGACAATCACATAATCTCAACCAACGCCTAAAGTAAATTAGTTCATGAAATTGTAAACAACACATGCTACAATCTATTCAAGCGCATCCATAAATACAAACTTTACAAGAAAGAATAATTCCTCTTGAAGAAATCCGTAGTTGATGGTCTTCTAAGATCTCCAATCGTTTTCTCCTCTTTTCGGCTTCCAAAGATGAAAAGTTTGAAATCTCTTTGACTTGAGACGGCTACTTCCTTTTATAGAGTAGAGTCAACCCTAATTAGGTCAAATATTATATGTGGAACGCTCTCCAAGCTTCCAAAATCCGATATCGTTGCTGGAAACGTCGCCTCATTAATGAATCACGTGCAACTCACGTGGCCAATTTTGCTCTCAGCTTTGCTGGATCATGAATTTTGTACTACCTAATTTTAGTCCTTTTTTTATGGAACTTGTCCTTGTTTCTTTTTTAGTCGGTTAAAATACAACTTTGTTATTGGGATAAGATATACAATATTTTCCTCTACTAATTTTAATTCTAATAAAAAATTAAACCAACTTTTTTTAGTTGATTGGACTTTATTATAAAATATTACAAACTTCTACTTAATTTTTCAATTCTGTAATTCAATTTAATTTAGTTATTGTTAATTAATACCAATTAAATTCTTAAAATATATTTGGTAATTATTAAATATCATAATAATAAAAACTAATAATCTTCTATATCAATATTTGTCCCTCCAATAAGAATTTGTTTCGATTATATTTTTTAATTGATGTAATTTTTTTAATTAGTTACTATTTGTTAATCTCAAATAAAATTTTTAAATTATTAGTTTTTATTATTTAATATCATAACTATAAACTTTAATTATATTTTGTATTAATAATTCTTTTTCCAATAAACCCTAAACCCTTTCATTCTAAATGGTTTTATTCCAATTTGTTGTCATCTAGATTTATAGTAAATAAACAGTGTTCACCAAATTTAAACCTAAAATAGGTTAACCAATGCAATATAATCTTTACATAATATATTCTAACATTCCGTCAATGAATTATAAAATTTAAGCCTACCACAAAATCAATTGGAATTTTAGAGAAATACACATCAAAGATGAGCTTTTATTTTTGTTTTTGTTTTTTTTTTCCTAAATAAGATGGGATTTTCCTAAGGGTTTGAGTTTTAATAGTGTTGTTGAGCTGTCAATAATTTTGTGTACTTATTAGGCTTTATTTTATTCAATTTTGACTTTCATTAATATTAGTGAAGGTTGGAAAATCCTTTACGTTTCTTTTTATTAAAATGAGTGGTTTGACTTTCATACTAATTTTAGAAAATCATTTAGGTTTCTCACTACAAGAATTAAGAGATTTCCTGACGGTTTTTCTCCCGACGTAAAAAAATTTGTGGGCAGATCTAAGGAATGTCCACGACTTTAAAACCGTTGGGATATGTATAGAAAATGCCAATGGTTTTACTAAACCGTTGGCATATGTATAGAAAATTTCAACGGTTTGATAAACCATAGGCATATGGATAGGAAATGCCAACGATTTTGATAAACCGTTGGGATATGTATAGGAACTACCAATGATTTTATAAACCGTTGACATATACATAGGAAATTCCAATAAGAAATCCCAACGGTTTAAGAAACCGTGGGAATATATTTCAGAAATCCCAAGCTATTGAAATCTTGATTTATTTGGTTCGTTGGGATAGCCAATGGTTTAGTTAAACCGTCGACTTTTCTCTGCTATATGGCAACGGCTTGGTTCGACCGTCGGCAGTTCTTCTCTATAGTCGACGGTCCAGTTAAGTCGTCGGGGTTCTTGGAAAGCCAGCGGACCGGTGGTTCATATATTTACCAACGGTCTGGTCAAACCGTCGAATTATTTGTCTTTTTTTTTTTTTATTTGTCATACTTATCCTATATGCTTATGAATTTTGACAATTTTATTTTTATTCAGGACGCCAAGTCGAACTTTACTTTTGAAGGAGCTAACATGAAGATGAGAACGTTTTGATGTTTACTTTTGAAGTCCAATTCAGTCACTTTAGACTTTGTCTTTGCTAACTTCTCTTTTTTATTAACTTTGTACTAGTCTTTGTTAACTTCTCTTGTTTATCAACTTTAGATACTTTGTTGACTTTAAGCTTGTAATAAAGATACGATTTTTTGTTGAATTTATAAGTTCATTCGTACATTATTATCATTTATTTCTATCCAGGATGCCAGTTCAACGAGTGTTTTTGTAAAATATAAATATGAAAAAAAAATGAAAAGTCAACTATTTCAGACCGTTGGCAAATATACAAAGCAAATAGGTAAAAGTGTTGGAAAGTTTAAGGAAAAAAGCCAACGGTTTTGTGAAAACTGTTGGGAAAACTAAGCAATGCCAACGGTTTTCAAACCGTTGGGATCTAAAAGAAAACCCAATGGTTTTGAAAACTAAGCAATGCCAACGGTGGTGTCTTCCAACGGTTTTCAAAACCGTTGGCATTTGTGGTGTCTTCCAACGGTTATAAAACCGTTGGCATTTGTGGGATTTTCCAACTGTTTTTAAACCGTTCGAATTTCCTTTGATTTCCCAACGGCTTTTTGAAAACCGTTGGCATTAGCTACCCTGACGTGGTTTTGTCAAGGACAAGTCCGACGATAAAAAAAAACCGTCGGGAAGACTTACGCCAACGGTTTTTAGAGTTCACCCGACGGTTTTTTCCGTTGGCGTATTCCAGAAATCTTGTAGTGTCTTTTTATTAAAATGGGCGTTTCAAAATTTGAATAAAAGTAAAAGTTGCAATATTTATCCAAGTATAGAATTCAATTCAATGGATTGCCATTTATAGTTAAAATCGATACATACATCACTAAGTTTATGAGTAAAAATTGATAGTTTTCCAAAATATTTTAATGAAAAATGATAAATTGATTATGGCGTGGTCCTATCTAGTTTTCTATAAATAAAAAAGCAATCAGAACCACCAAGATACTAAGAAACCTTTCATTGAATTGAAAGTTAATTACAAAAAAAATTGTGATTAGTTGAAGAAATTGAATCAATATATAGAATTATGGAAGTGCAAATCATCTCAAGAGAAATCATCAAGGCAGCAGCCTTCCAAGAAATGCCTCAAGATCACCTTGAGGACCAAAACACTTATAAACTTTCACTTTTGGACTTGAACTCCCTAGAAAGTTACATTCCCATCATCTTCTTCTACAAAACTGATGTCCCTTTCAACAAGGAAGATGAAATTGCTTCATTAAAACTCTCTCTATCTAAAACATTGGCCTTATTTCCTATGGTTGCTGGGAGAATCAAAGGCAATCTGATTCATTGCTCTAATGAGGATGCTGGTGCTCTCTTTATAGAGGCCACCCTCAAAGTCTCCATGCCTGATTTTCTCCAAACCCCAAATCTTCAATTGCTTTGCCATTTCCTTCCTTTCCCTGATCCCTTGGTGAAGAAGCCATTGGAGACCGCTTTCCAGGTTACTGATAGGTTACAGTAAATTTAATCTTTTTTTTTTTTAGTTACATTTCCTGATAAGTGTTTTTATATTTATATTGATATGGTTGGTGAAGGTTGCAGCTCAGGTTAATATTTTCAGTTGAGGTGGAATTGCAATTGGTGTTTGTTTCTTACACAAAATTATAGATGCAACAAGCATGAGTGCATTTACAAAATGTTGGGCAGCATCCAATAATGGAAAATTAGAGAAATTAGGGTGTGGGAGTTACAAGGCTTCTTCTTCACTTTTTCCAGCGAGAGAAATATTGCGTAGTAGTGAACCTATTTTGGCCAAAATGACTCATTTTTCAGTGCCACAAGGGAAAAGCAACAGTACGAGGAGGTTTGTTTTCGATGCGGAGGCAATATCAAATTTGAAAGCTAAATGCATGTCTCAAACTGTTCCTAACCCTACAACTGTTGAAGCCGTAACTTGCTTCATTTGGAAGTATGCCATGAAAGCATCCAGGTCTATATCACTAGGTAAGGATGGATAGATTATCTCTCTCTCACCTTCTTCTACTAATACTAATGTTCTTGTTTCTTGTTTCACGTTTTCTATTTTCTGTTCTTCATTTCTCATTTTCCATTTTGAAAAAAAAAGAAGAAACACAAAATACGTTTGGTAACTGTTTCTTGTTTCTAATAAGTCATTTTTAGTATTTGCCAAACATTAGAAATTTTTTCAAAATTAAACGCTTGAAAAGTTAAACCAAACACACCCTTATTCTCTTAATAACCTCCGAATACAATCTAATTTTATCATCTCTACTAAAAATAAGATGAAACATTAACAGATAAGAGAGAAATGGTTGCAAATGATGAAGAGCTAAGTTGTGTTAATACAAGATGGAGATCGGTCTTAAATCATAGCGTTAACCTTCGAACGAGAATACAGCCTCCCTTGACGGAACTTGATATTGGCAACATTCTTTGGCTGAGTCAAGCTTGTTATGAAGCATCAAATGTAGAGACCAACTTGGCTGATCTCGAAGCTATATTGAGGCAATCATTACTTGAAATCAATAACAATTTTATGCAAAAAGCAATTGGAGATGATGGATTTACAACCTTTTTCAACTCATTACAACAATTACTCGAACTTCATGCAAAGGCTTCTGAGTCATATCTATTCTCGAGTTGGCGTCACATGGGTTTAAATAAAGTTAATTTTAGATGGGGAGAACCTATATGGACTTCCTTTGGAGTACAAGTTCTTGGTTCTTCGGTCAGGAATGTAGTTGTCCTAATGGATACAACAACCACCAATCAAGGAATTGAAGCATGGATTATTTTGGAAGATGAAACAATGAAGTTGTTGGAAAACGATGGTGAGTTTCTTCAGTTTGCTTCCCCTAACCCAACGATCTTGTTGGATCATGTCGAACTTGATTCCCCTGCATGTACAGACTTTAGTTGACCCACTGCTAAATCAAGAGGATCGTCGATCGAGAAAATATAAAAGGGCGTGTCTTTTACTTTGGGGCATAGTTTGCTTGTTTTTTTTTTCTAATGTTTCAAATTATCGAAGAAAAGTTGTATCATGCTCTCACCTCAATGACAACGTGCTAGCCTTTCAAAATAAAATAGTTTGGTTAAGTGTGAAAGTATAATTCTCTCAAATTTGATGTTTGATGGATTTTTTTTGTTTTGTTTTTTTTTTTTTTTTTTTTTTTGTTGTTGTTAGAATGAGAACTATATATGTTGCTAATGTGTCTTGCAATCTAACAAAAATTAAGGATGCCTTCACTTTCCTTCTTAGCTTTGCTTCTTGAGGATGATAAGTTGAGAGAAAAGAAAAATGAAAACATTAAAACATGTGCTTGTATGGAAATCAACCAAGTTGTTGTTCTTAAGCTATATAAAAGCCAAAGTAGAGATATACAATTGTGATATCATAATATATCATTGTGCTACCAATCTTGCTTCATATCTCTCAATCGTTCCATCCTCTTTCAATTTTGTTTTAAAGATCCACTTTGATCCTACTATGCTGGTATGTGGTGGGGATGCTACAAGATTCCATTATGGTTCTCGTTTAGAGCTTTCATTTCTTCTTCCATGGATGTCTTCCCATTGGGGTATTTTAAGTGCAATCTTGAAGTGTTTGGGTTCGGCCACCAACGCTTGATGTTGATGTTTGTTCTTGAAAGTGTTGATTACATCATGTAATTGAGGATCCAACTGTGAATTAATTCGCAATTTTCTCCTTGTGATCATATAGTGCATGTTCACATCAGATTGATTGGTTTGCTCTTCTATGATTGATGGTAGTTCATTATGTGTTTGATTCTCTTGCATTGAGCTTGTATTGTTACCGACACAATAGGGAGATAAGTCAATATACAAGTTTTCACTAATATTAGGAAGTTCACTTACCTATTGTGAATTGTATTGTTCCACTGCATCATTTTTCTCCATTTGTTATGAAGCTTCAGTGCTTTTGTTGTTTCCCCTTTGTTCCTCCTCATGTTGAGATATTGTATTGTCACTTGTTTCAACTTGAAATTGGCATGTTGTACTACAACCACTACTCTCGGTTTGTTGCTTTTCTTGAGTTGGGTGACTGAATCAATGAGTTCTTCCTCAAGCTGAACTGTGGCGTTGTTTTATAGGTTGTGTATTTCTTCTTCCTCAATATTAACTATTCACTACTACAAAAATGGCTTTTAATGACGGACGAAAAAAAATTCACGGACCTTTTAATGATGGACGAAAAATGTGCGGCCTTTTAAAAAGTTTCGGACTTTTAATGAGGGGCATTGCCCGTCATTAATAGTTTCTTTTAAATGCCCGTCATTAAACGTGTTTTTTTTTTATTTTTTAAAAACGGTAGATTTTTTAAATCAACTTTCTCTCTCCCCGAAAAAACCCTAAACTTTTCTCCCTCGCGTGCCTTTTTCCCCTTCCTCTCGATCTCTCTCTCTCGTCTTCTCCCCCGGCTTCTCCCGCTCGTCTGATCGGATCCAAACCTTTGTTGCGATCCAAACTCCATAAACGCCGGCTAGATAAGGTTCTTACGAGTTTCGGGACATACCCTTCTTCCACTATTGCGTTAACTTACCATTTATATACGATTTTATTGCCAGAAGCCATTAGTAGACCTTCAAACTGAGCATCCCTTCCCTGTAAATGATTAGTCTGTCATTCATAAGCAATATTGGTGTCAAAGCTGCTGAGGCAGATTGCAAAAGCCTGGAAAGCGAAAATCGGGTAACGATAATCCATTGTGAATAAATCCTTCCCCACTTTTCCAAACTGAAGGATGATCTTCTCATGTTCTTGTGTGTAGACAGCGGCGGGGAAGACGGTGGTGGTAGAGTCGTATGTGGTGGATGTTCCCTCCGGCAGTTCTAAAGAAGATACGGTTTTGCATTTTGCTTTATTAGGTCGGTTGCTTTTGTTTTTTTTTTTTTTGTTAAAATAGAAAGTGTCGCTATTTTTAAGTAAAACTCTCGTTGTTTAATCTTTTCTAATTCTTAATTAATTTTTTATATAAAAAAGAGGGTTGAAATTCGTTCAAAGGAAGTTGTTTTTTTTTTAAACCATTCAAAGGGAGTTGCTGAAATTTTTTCACGGAAGCAATAGTAACTCTTCCATGAAAGTTCAAACACCAGCACTGAAGCTGTTCGTGCCACTGGGGAGTCTTGTTTCTTATTCTTTGCTTTCTTTGTTTATCCTTGAATCTCATTCTCTTCTAGCTACGGCTTTTTTTCCACTGTGAAGCTTTGCGATTCTTTCAATTGATTTTACAATTTCAGGTGTTGAAATTATGCTATGTTTTTTGTCATTGTGAATGCATCTGGTGTATCTGATATTGCTGTTGATGGTGGTTTTGATTTGATGTCTTTTTTTGTTACTCTTGCTGAAGTTGAAAGTGAAACCTGGTTGGAAACTGTGTGTGGGTGGACTGATGTTTGTGAGATATTATGATGTTCTGAACTATTTGTGTTTCTTAAAACACATATAAATATATGGGCTGCACAAACCTAATCATAATGAGCCAAGTCCATTATCCTTTTCTTTTATCTCCGCACGGCAACAGAGGCGGTTGTTTGATTTTCTTCAATCAAAGCATATAGACCTTCACTTTTAATCCCTTTGCTCAAGATTTGACCATGTTTACTCTTAATCGCAAAACCATCAGCATTAAATGTAATCTTGCAATCATTTTCAGCAGTCAATTTATTGATGGACAAAAAAAAAATTTAATTTCGAGAACAACAAGGACATTACTTAGATTAAGTTCATTTGTGCTAGTTTTTATCAAACTTTTGCCTATATGTGATATGCTAAGACCATTACCATCACCTACGTATAATTTTTTTGGACTAAAATAAGGTTGATATTGGAGTAGTTTACCTGTGTTGGCGACCACGAGAGCTGAAGCTCCTGAATCAGCAAATAGTGGAGATTCTGTTGCTGCCAATAGTGAATCGCCAGTGCTTGTGGTACTTCCTCCGCTTGGTATGCGTGGTCAAATTGTTTCCAACACTGTAGAACTGTATGGTTGAACTTCCTGCATATTTAACATTGTACTGATGCACTGATGCATCTTTAAGAACCACACTATGGTTTTGTTGCTGATCTAAGAGTTTCTTTTGTGGTGATTGAAAAGCAGTGGGTGTGTAAGATAATGGGCTTTGGTTATTATTTTGAGGTGTGAAAGGCAATGGACTTTGATTATTATTTCTCCCTTGATAATTTCCTCTTCCCCTTGGGATATAATTTCTTTCTCGTCCTCTAGATCTCCCTCTTTGTGCAAAAAAAGCTTGATTATGGTCCACTTTTCTTCCTCAATTTCTGACAGAAGTTGCAATTCGTTGATTTTTTAGAGCCATCACGAATTGGTTGTATGATGGGTAGGGTGCCTTTGATAACATAGCTACTCTAAAATCTTTATACTTACTTCCTAGGACTTTTGCTAGGTGAAAGACTTTGGTTGTTTTATCTCCAATGGCTTTTTCATTGTTGTCACCTTGTCACAAAGAGCCTTGAACTTCTTTAGAAACTCCTCCACACTTAGATTTCCCTTTCTTAGTCTGACAAGAGCTTCATTGAGATGGAGTTCATTCTCTTTTGTTATTGTGAGTAGTTGCTTTTCTACTGAATTCCAAACTTGATTTGAGGTGCTAGAGTTTTCAATCATGCTAAGTACCTCTTCAGTAATAATTCCCAACATCCACGACGTTAACAATCCATCATTGTGTTTCCAAACATTATGCTGTGGGTTGGAAGCCTTTTTGTCGTGTGGTTGATCTTCATAAAGGTGATGTTCCACTCCTATAGTTCGAATCAACGGCAATATTTGAGATTTCCACAAGAGATAATTGTTAGAAGACAACTTGATGAAGATAAGGCTGGAACATTGATGAACAATTTGGATGGTGAGGCTATTTTCATTCTTGGCCATGATTAGATCCTTGTAAGTTTGATCTTGAATAATTTTCGTGTAACCAACCTCTGATACCATGTTATATCAAAACTTGTTCAAGAATCACAAAGAGACTTTTTTTTCATTAATTTCAGAAAAGGTTCTTTGCAAGCAAATAAAAGTTACACGAAACAAGGCTTGCAAAGAAAGAAACCTCATTCAAAGGAATATAAAGATATGATTTTCTAAGTAAGGAATATGAGAGCTGGACAAATAAATACAAAATGATTTCTAACCAAAATACCAATTAGCCACATATGGAAACTCCTCAACGATATTGTCTGCTAGCTTGCAATCATAATTCAAAGGTCTCAAGCTTGTTACCTTGAGCGAGTTGACGTTTGGGTAAGGATTAAAGAATTTACAACAGTAAATTAGAAGCTTCCTGTGGTTGGAGGTTTATGCTATTGTCATGGATTTGGTAGTTGAATTTCTGCTACTATCCTAGTTTCAAGTTCAACTTAAGTTGTTCACTCATTCACAATTATAAGCACGAATTATACGAAGTAATATCTCAATCGTTGGTAGTTTCATTTCTAGAACATTATATCTGATCACCAACAATATTTATAGTCTTTTTTAATAAGATTAACCATTATTTTTATTTAAAAAAAAACCATTTAATTTTAAAAATGTTATTGTATTTTACACTAACCCTAAACAATTTTTTTTTTTTTTTGTATTTTACATTGCAACGAATGCAATGTCAAGTGGCGAATATTTATTCGGTCTCTTCCAATGAGATTGATATGATTATTGGGGAAATTCCTATTTCGAATGAGGTTTAAGACGGTTGGTCATTTCTCTTTTTTTCACATTTCTAAAAATAGAAATAGGTGTGCTGATATGTTGGCTCATCGCCGGTCCATGTTGTGGTTATCTGATTTCCCAGCATGGAATGAGTGATTCTACTCATTGTATTTCTTCTTGTGATTGCTTTTAATGAAATTAATATTTTTCCTTTAAAAAAAAACTCATACATGCATTTCTATATTGGAAAATATGTAACATCTACTTAAACAATATCTTGTCTTTTTTAAGTAACTTCTCCATGTAGCTCATATATACTTTTGGATTTGTAGAGACTTACCAAATCATGTTATTCCATTTTGTCATTTCAAAAATTTCTTCGGAAAGAATGATATAACAATCATTTAAACAAATACTATATAACAATCATTCATATTATATATATTTAGTTGTTGATTTTTTTTCTTACGGGTTGGCGGATTGGGCCAACAACTGGTCATCATTTGCCCACCCGTCATCGACTTGTGTTGGCATCTCGTCGCGGGTTTTGATGATCATTTGTTGAAGATCGGAGTCACCTGTACTCATCTCTTCTTTCAAACTTCGTCCAGCCAATGAACCTAAAATACCATATGTAAGAATGGAAAATTCAATTCCTAAACAAAAACAATAATAAATAGAAAATGAAAAAAAAAAAAAAAATTGATTGAGGGTTAATTTTTTTTGTTCTAGTTACCTGTCGTTGTGATAACGAGGAAGAAAACGAAAAAGAAGCTCAACAACTGAAGGAGGCATTTGCATGAAACTGATGATGCTCTTTGAACCATCTTTGACAAATATATTAATTGCAAAGCTTTGTGTTTGATAGTTCAAGAGAGACTTTCTCTGGGAAGTTTCACTTTTTATTTGTTAATTGCCTGCCTTGAATCGAACTTAGGTTTTTTCGTTATATATAATAAAATTTTCAGAGGTATTATTGAAACTGCCACTTGCTAAGAATAGTAGTCCACTATGTTTAAATTGGTTGGTATTCTATTATAAGTATTTCGTATAAATATAGGCAATACCATTTCTCACCATGGCTAATAATATATTTCAGTTTTCTATTTTTTTTTTTTTTGGGGGGGGGGGGGGGGAATTGGTTATTAATAAGCACATTTTTATCTCTTTGAAACAACGAAAGGTACACTTGGTCACCCTCTATGCTCGGAATAATATTTTATATTTTAATCCTTGAACTTTTAGGGGCTTTTTCAGTCTCGTTCTTGAACTTGAAAAAATGTCAAATAGGTCTTCAAACGTTCAATTTTGCGTCCAATAGTACCTGAACTTTAGAAAATATCCAATTAGGTCCTCAAATTTTCATTTTTTATCCAATATGTTCCTCAACTTTAAATTTGTGTCTAATAAATCCTTAACCAATTCAACCGTTTTTAAAACTCAGAAGCCTACTCAAGACAAAATTAGAAGACTTTAGGGTCCCAAACGGCATAAAATTCAATTTTATATATGATAGATTGATTAATTTTTAAAAAACTTTGAATATGCTAGGGACCTATTATATTTAAAATTGAAAGTTTAGGAACCTATAGTAGACATTTTTAAAGTTCAAGGACATATTAGACACAAAATTGAAAGTTTAGGGAATTATTAGGCACTATTTATAGTTTAGAGACCAAATTGGCACGAGCCTGAAAGTTCAGGGACTTAACATATAATTCAACCTATATTTTCAAACAAACTTATAATCATGTTTTACACTTGTTTAATTGATTTATCATTGTTGAAATATGTAACGACCCTACATTTCATGACAAATCCCTAGGGTCATTACCACATGCATTACCTACTTGCTTTTTAGAGAGCCACGAGGAAAATAGAGATTTAACACAAAATAGGCTTAGCTAATTGAAAATAACCTTCCGGCCTGGGATCCCAATTAAAACATGAAGGAATGAAATTTTCTCATTTCAAATAAAATTCTCAACGCAAGACTAAATCCATCATAAATAAAACGTTTCAAATATGCAATGAAGGAGTTCAAAAACATTATAAAGCAGAAGTCTAATCTACGAATTCCATAGCTCGTCCAGCAACATTATATGTCACGTGTTCTGTACACATTTGTCGTTACCTGCAATTATATATTAGGGAAAATAATTAGTATTTAAAAATACTCCCTAAGCAACAATATTGGTAGACATGCATCAACAGAGGTAACTTATGGTTAGTTCACGTAAGGGGCCTAATGGTCATTTCATCTATCATGTCGTATGATTTTTTTTTTTTATAAATAATGTAGTTTTTTATAAAAAAAAACAAATATAGAGGAGTTCTGAAACTAATTCCAAAAGTAGGGTAGCTAAATCATGCACTTGGGTTGCGAGTTAGGTAAATCGCAGTCGTGGATTGTGATTATAGGGGTAAATTGCGTACACGGTACGCGATTCCAAAGGTAAATCGCGAACCAAATACTCGATTTCATTATTGGCACGATGACTGGACACCGTTTGCATTGTTAGCATGATGATGTGGTACTAGCGGACTCGCATACCGTGTACGTGAGTTCCATGTGGGTTATTTAACATTCAATTTATTCAATAACAACTTTTAGTGAATAAATCTCAATAACGACTTTATTGAACAAGTATATTGAGCAAGTGTACATACTATAGCTAGGGATCTTAGTTTATTAGATTTAGGTGAACGACACTGCCCTAGAATGATGACCTATCATGATTGCTTGCGAGGCAAGAGCCACAAGATCAAAAGACCTACAAAACAAAAACAACAAAAAAAACAAAAAATAATAAAACAAAAACATAACTAACTTGGGTTGCCTCCCATAAGCGCTTGTTTAATGTCCTTAGTTCGACGTGTTGACTGTGTATGCTTCAAGGGGGTCGGGTCTATGAAGGATTGGAATTCCTAAATTTCAAGCGGAATCATATATGGCCAATTTGTATTTTAATTAAGTTTTCTAAAATACCAAAACATTGACAAATCATACAAAACGATTCTATATATAAACTAGGCTAAGCATGCATTAGATCTAAATCTAATCATTGAAAGAACGAAATACTTACTTGTTGAAGACTTTCTTCAATGAATTCCCATCAAGAATAGTATGATCACAGTAGGGACACTACCACCGAGATCTTCCATTGCTATATCTCTGGGACTAGGAACCAAGTTGTGGGACTTGGTCTTCTTGAATTTGGAAAAAGAATTTCACTAGAATGTTGTGAAAATTCTTAGAGAGAAATTTTTTTTTAGAGCAAAGTGTTGTTCTATTTCAACTGGGAAGGTATTCTGTGTTTTATATAGAATGTCATACCATTTTCCTAGTCGTAATAGAATAGGGATTTATTTAATTTAATTAATTAAATCAACAATTAATTAATTTCATTTAAATCATATTTAAATGAACTTATCCCACATAACCTATAGTTTTTAATTAAATCAAATTTAATTAATTAATTACTAAATATTATTTAATTTAAGCCTACTATTAAATCGTATTTAATTGCGTTTCTCTCAACTAATAAAGTTTAATCTCAAATTAAACTTTATATTATAATGTATCACATACATTATATTAATTGTATCTGATACAATTAACTTGATTTCCCATAATGGATTTTGAACTATTCAAATTCCTTTCAAGACTAATTGTTTTTCCTAATTACCCTTTATGAGCTTAAGACATGCATTGTCCTCAATGTATAAAAAAAATTGAAGTCTAAAACAAGCATGAGAACAAGAAAAGAAATAAAGGAGTGAAGGATATTGTCCTGGAATGATGACCTATCATGATTGCTTGCGAGCCAAGAGCCACAAGATCAAAAAACCTACCGAACAAAAACAACAATAAAATCAAAAATAACAAAACTAACTTGGGTTGCCTCCCATAAGCGCTTGTTTAACATCTTTAGCTCGACGTGTTGACCGTGTATACATCTAAGAGGTCTAGGGATCCACCAATGGTGCTCTTGCTCAGGGGTTGATCTATGTTGGGCCACGGGGGCACGTGACCCCTGAAATAATAAAAAACATTTATATGTATAAGGTATTTGAATCAAAGTATTATATTTGACCTTTGGATCATTGGTCAGAAGGGAGGCACAAGCACTTGTGCCACCCCTCCCCCCCCGGCGAGGTTTGGGGCGACTAACGCACGCGTAGCTTTTAAAATGTATTTTTTTTTCAATTTTCAATTTTTTTTAAAAGCCTGAACGTTTTTTTCTTTTCAATTTTCAATCTTTTTTAAAAGTCTGAGCGTTTTTTTTTTTCAATTTTCAATTTTTTTTTAAAGCCTTAACCTTTTTTTCTTTTTTGTTTTTGTTTCAATTTTTAAATTAGAATATATATTAATAAAAATAGGTTATACATTTGTATACAAATATAAAAACAAAAAACAAAAGAAAAATCATTATTAAATTGTTTTTTAAAAAAATAATTGTATAAAAAAAAACTTTATCTCATTTTAAAAAAAAATCTTAAATATTTCGAGTTTCATTCTTTGCAGTGGATAGTTCTAGGTTTATTATAATTTTTTAAATAATATTACTTAATCTAAATATTATACCAATGCATTTAAAATTATATTTATATGAATGTTAAATTATAAGTTTAGTTCCTGAACCTTAAAATTTGTGTCTGATAGTTCTTTATACTTTCAATTTTTGTTTAATAAGTCTTTTAACTTTAAAAATGTCTAATAGAGATCCGTGAACTTTCAATTATATATCTAATAGGTCTTATACATACATACACATGCATATATATATATATATATATATATATATATATTTAATAATTTAGGTCCCGTTTGATAACCATTTGGTTTTTGGTTTTTTGTTTTTGAAAATTAAGCTTATAAACACTACTTACACCTACAAGTTTCTTTGTTTTTCTAATACCCTTCTTTCCATGTTTTTAAAAACCAAACCAATTTTTGAAAACTAAAAAAATTAGGTCCCGTTTGATAACCATTTGGTTTTTTATTTTTGGTTTTTGAAAATTAAGCTTATACACATACTTCCACCTATAAGTTTATTGATTTTAGTATCAAACTTCTACCTTGTTTTCAAAAACCAAGTCCAATTTTGGAAACAAAAAAAAGTGGTTTTCAAAAACTTGTTTTTGTTTTTAAAATTTGGCTAGGAATTCAAATGCAACCTTAACTAGGATGAAAGTCATGGTAGGGAATTTAGGAGAAAACAAGCATAATTTTCAAAAACCAAATGGTTATCAAACGGAGCCGTTTTCAAAAACTTGTTTTTGTTTTTGGAATTTGGCTAGGAATTCAAATATGTCCTTGACAAAGATGAAAACCAAGGTAGGAAAATTGGGAGAAAACAAGCCTAATTTTAAAAAACCAAATGGTTATCAAACGACTATTCCATTTACAAAAGTTTTAATTTTGTATCTAATTGAACCTTAAACTTTCAATTGTAACTAGTAAAGACATTGATTTTAAAAAAAATGTTGAATGAGTTAAAGACTTGTAAGTTTTAATTTTTAAAAAATGTTGAGTGCATGAGTTAAGGACTTATTGAATACAAAATTAAAACTTTATGGATCTACTGGACACAAAATTGAAAACTTACGGACCTATTAGACATTTTTTTAAAGTTTAGGGACTATATAAACACAAATCTAAAAGTTTAGGATCAAGCTTGTAATTTAACCTAATATGGACTTGTGTCCCCCGAACATAAAATTCTAGATCCGCCACTACTCTAGCTTGCACATTTTCTGTAACCAACCACCATTGCTTCAGAAGGGTTTGTAGGGTCCTCAAATTCTTTAAGAACTTCTTTCTCGTGTTGTATTTAAATTAACTACCGTGAATACTTTTGCCCAATTTTATTTAGATATCACACTAGTATGAGAACTATGAATCAAAAGGTATGCAAATTAAAGGATGAAAATTCAATTGGAAGAATTCTTAGGGATTTGATTTCGTCAATTTAGATTTAGGATTATTTAAAGTGAATGAATTTTTAACGTGCAATTATTTTATTGTAGGAGTTTACATAACTCGTGCGGAAGCAATTGACGATCTTGGGCGTTTAATTTCATTGATTTCTCTAATTAAAAGCATGTAATTAAACCAAAAAAACAGATAAACGAAAACTTACCTTTGAAGCTTGATTTCTTGCAACTCCATGGATAATTCTTCACACAAACACATTGTGGACTACCACCGAGATCATCCCCGCTATTCTCTGGCCATAGAACGGGCTTGTGGGAACCCCAAGCATGATGAAATAAAAGGGAGAAAGAATGGGTTTTTGAGAGTTCATGAGTTTATGAGAGAGATTTCTAAGCTTGGTGTCCATGGAGAATTTTCAGCAAATTCCACTTCCATCATCTTTAAAAGACATGCAACAAACTATATATATTAGGGGTGTGCAGCGGTCGGTCGGGGTCTGTTTTTGGCCAAAACTGTCGCCAAAAATCGACCATTCGGTTTTAGTTGGTCGGTGGTCGTCGGTTTTTGATGGGTTGGTGACGTCGACCGACCGACCACACCAACGGTTGATCGGTTTTGGTCGATTTTGTGACTCCAGCAAACTCGAGAGCGAAAAAGGATGATTTTGTGACTCCGACAAACTAGAGAACAGAAAAAGTGAAAAAAAGTAGAGAATAATGGAGAACTTCCGACGAAGAAGAAGGAATGGAGAGAGATAAGAGCATAGGAGAAAAAAAGAAGAAAGAAGAAGGAAGGAGAAAAAAAAAAGTTCAACCGCTGCATTTCGGCGAAGTTTCTTGCTTCAGTTTGATGAGAGAGAGAGTAAGGAGAAAAAACGAGGAGAAAAAAAAAAGATGAAAATGGAGGAGAGATGGAAAGAGAAATCGGATGATTGATGAAGGAGGGGAAGATTAAAAAAATAATTTTAATAAAAAGGTAATTTTTTAAAAAAATTTAGTAATCATTACCTACCTTGTCTTTTCACATTTTCTTTTGTCTTTTCACACTTCTTGCTCACGTTTTCAGCTATCTTTTCTACTTTTGTTTTTTTTTTTATATGTATTAAACATGAATCGGTCGGTGGGTCAGTTCTCGCTATTTTAGGCGAGCAGACCGACCGACGTCGGTTCGGTCGGTTTTGGTCGGTCGGCTCGGTTTTTCGGTGTATTATGCTCACCCCTAATATATATGGAGACAAGGCATAATGGAATTGGTATTGTCATGAGAATAGGTGTCTTTCTCTAGAATTTTGCCTGACAACTAAAATGAAACTAACATCTGAATTTCATAAATTAATTTCAAAATTAATTTTAAACAAAATTAATTCATATAATTAGTTTAAAATTAATTTTAAATAATTAATTAAACATTTTAATTAATTATAATTATTTAATTTTAATATCAAATATTAATTTAAATAATTGCCCAATTCCAAACTCTCTCAAATAACCCGGAATATGAATCCCTATTCATATATACAAACCGAAATATGTATATGTACATATTTGCAACATTTAAATCATATTTAAATAATTTGAACTCTCTTTACAATTTAATTCATAATTAAATTATAATAGGTTAAGTATATCACATATAATTAACACATATTCCCTAAATTGAATTTGAACTTTTTGACCTAATGGACCTACGGATCATGTGCTCCAACGATCCAAGATTAACCGGTCTAAACTCTTTAGCCTAGTTAACCAACATTCGTTAACTAACGGGACACTCCACTATAGCCCGTAGTTGCACTCCCCTCACTGTAGATATATTTCTGTCCACCCGATACAACCATAATTAGTCAGTCGACCCTTCACAAGTTGTTCGTAACTGCAATAGGTCAAAAGTCTGTTTTACCCCTGAAGTTACATCTTGTTCCTTAAGTACCACTGATCCTATAATGAACAATTTGTTTATGGTCCAACCATTAAACAAAAATTTCTCTCGTGCCAGGAGAGAATCAGCGTGTCTTTGTTCAAGATCCGGAGTCAGCACTTAAGGGAACAACCTCTATTATCCCTACAAGAGGGTAGGAGTGAATTTCATCTTGCAAAACTATGTCCCCAGCTATCTACTCGGTCTTATCCCCAAAATGGTAAGCTTATTGAGTCGGCGATGTTGGGCCACTCTCACCCATGCAAATCAAAGGAAATTAGTGAAATTCGATCAAGAACAATTCTAGTAGTAAGTACTTTTTTCCTTGATCGATAGGGTCTCTTAATCTAGATTAGACCTAGGTTTCTTGTGGATGTTAAGCATGTTTTATAGTGAATTATACAGTAGTTTTATTAGATTTAACTGCTGTAATTTTATTGCAATTCGTATTGGTATTTTGGTTAAAATATAAACACAGTATTGGTTCTGTAAAATCTTCCGCTGGGTAGGGCTTTTATCCCTGCACAAACAACATACAACATACAGGGCAAACATCATGTTTTCCAATCACAATAACATGTTTTCCAATCAAAATAACATGTTTTATATATGAGGTGAACAACATACAAATTGTAACATACTCAACTAATGCAATCGTGCAACAACCATGCACCTAACACATGAATTCCCGCATCATGTCGTGCACACTCTGTTTCCACTCAACCTCCACGGGCTCACTCAACACTCATAGCCCTCACAAAAGCTCTCTGAGACTGATTCCTTTGAGTCACGCTGACCCTTGACCATATTACCCAGAGCCTCAATGTTTCTCTATGGCGCTCAGCGTTCGACCCTTGACCATTTATTACCCAAGGACTCCCAAGGACTCAAACTGTGTATCGCCCCTTGGCCATATTACCCAAGGCACCCGATGACTTTTACAACATATAGACTCATCACATCGCCCCTTGGCCATATTACCCAAGGCACCCGATGCTCCTCTTAATCCATTGGTGACATAGAACCCCTCGACTAGGAAGCACGGACACGTCATATATGGCAAAGAATCTGTCGAACACGGACACATCTGGACACGCGTCGGACACGCAATTTTGCCTGTCCTATTTTTTTTTCAACAGACACGTTTGGACACGTTGGGACTGAAAGAGTTAATATCTAAATTACGGAAGCAATTGTGGATCTTAGGCACTTAATAAGCTCAATTTGATCAATCTTTGCATGTTGTTCTAAAGAAGGAAAACAGAGTCATGGATACCAACCTCTTAATTTCGAGAAATTGATTGAATCCTTTTGTTTTTTTCCTTCTCCAATTAGTCACAAACCAGCACTTGATCTTCCTTGCTATCTTCAAGCCTTTGGAACGGATTGTGGGATCCTCTAGTGATGGAATTTGATGGGAAAAGCTTGAAGAACAAGCTATGGAGGTGGGTTTTGGTGTGGAGCAATTTTGGTAGCAATTCCCCAAATAAGAAGATGATTTTCTTAAGCAATCCTCTTCCCTTTTATAAAGGTAAGATAGCTGAAGAAAGTGACCAGAGATTGACACCAAATTACCCAAGATTAAGTGGGTAATTTGGTGGCTAATTTGAGGGGAGTGCATGGGTTTAGTCACCATGCACTCCACCTCCTAAAAATCAATTTAATTTTGAATTTTCAAATCCAAAGTTATCTTGGTTTTTAGTTTTTAATTATTATATATTAATAATCTGAAAAATTAAAAATCCAATTTTTAATTTTTCAATTTTTAAATTAATTCAAAATTAATTTAAAATAATTATTAATTATATAATAATTAATTAATTTAATATCTAATATTAAATTAATATTTTTCCATCAATCCCGAACATTTTCGAAATGTTATTTTCCACCATGAATCTCTATTCATGTTGTCGGTACTTAAATCATATTTAAATATTAATTCTCTCACAACCCGGTTTATACAAAATCTGACGTATAGACAACGTCAAACCTATCCAACCATTTCCCTAAACTGAATTCGAAGTAATTCATATTCTATCCATCATATTGTTCCAAGGGTTAGTCTCAAGCTAGCAAGGGGACCTAATGGACCTATAGATCATGGACTCCAACGGTACGAGGTTTAACCGGTCAAACCCTTTTAACCTAGTTAACCAACATTCGTTAACTATCGGGACACTCCACTATAGCCTAATAGTTGAACTCCCCTCACTGTAGATATATTTCCGTCCATTCGATATAACCATGATTACTAAGTCAATCCTTCACAGGTCGTTCGTTACTATAGCTAGGTCAAATGTTTGTTTTACCCCTATAGCACATCTTTGTTCCTTAAGTCCACTGATCCTCTAATGAACAATTTTTTTATGGTCCAACCACTAAACAAAGTCCCTCTTGAGTCAATGAGAGGGTGGGCCCCTTGTTCAAGCCTCAGAGTCAACACTTAAGGAAACAATCTCTCTATTATCCCTGATTCGAGTACGAGTGAATTCTGTCTTGCTACACTATGTCCCCAAATATCCATCTAGTCTTATCCCCAAAATGGTAGGCTTATTGAGCGGAACTTTTGGTCCACTCTCACCCATGTAGATCAAAGGATAATTCTAAACGAACAGGAGTTCATAGTAAGTTCAGGATTAAGATCGAGTTACCTAGATCATCGCATGAAATAGTCTTGTCTTAACAGTAAACGGCGTTATAAAGTAAGAGTGACTTATTTCTCGGTCTTATCTTTGTTGGGTTTTATGTCCTAAAACTCGTAGATAGTGAATGTAAACAAATTGTATACTTATTTCAATAAAGTGTAATTGAGTTTCTACAATAAAGTGTTATTGTTAAATATTGCACAATTTGACCCAAATCCAATAAACTAAGATCCAAGGTTGTTTACATGTGACTTGAACTAGTATGTGGGGACATACGGGGATTGGTGTTCAAGTAACAACCTAAAAGGTCTATAGTACAAGGATAAGGCTGGGTACCCTATCCTGGTAACACTATGTGATACGGCCCGCTTTGTATTTGATACAGACGTATTAATCCAAGGCGTCCATGTAGGAGACATGCGAGCGGGGGTATCCTATGCAATGAGTTTGCATAAGACCGAACCACGAAATAGTAAACCACTAGATGTAACACCGTTAACTAGTTAGGTTACTGTTTCAATAGGATGAACTAGGTAACTCAGTCTTAATCCTGAGTGTGTCATGAACTCCTTTTCACGAGGGATTGTCCTTTGATTAGTATGGGTGAGAGTGGCCTGCACGCCGACTCAATAAGCCTACCTTCTTGGGGACAAGACCGAGTGTGGGGCTGGGGACATGACAACACAAGATGGAATTCACTCCTTCCCACTTCTAGGAGAAGTAGATGAGTGTTCCCTTAACTGGTGACTCCAGGACTTGAACAAAGGGATCCCGCCCTCTCACTGGCCCGAGAGGGACTTTCTGTTTAATGGTTGGACCATAAACAAGTTGTTCATTAGAGGAGCGCTGGTACTTAAGGAGACAGATGTAACACAGGGGTAAAATGGTAATTTGACCCAGCCGTGATTACGAACACTCGTGAAGGATTGACTTACCGGCATAGGTCTATATTCGTGGACACAGAAATGTTCTACAGTGAGAAGAGTTCAACTGTGGGTCTTTAGTGGAATGACCCATAGTTAATGAATATTGGTTAACCTGATTAATGAGTTTAATCTATTAACCTCATATCATTGGAGCTTCTGATCTGTAGGTCCATTAGGTCCCCTGCTAGCTCGTAAAGAGTAATTAGGAACAAATATATCTTGAGAGAATTTGAATAGTTCAAATTCATATTGGGAATTAAGTTAATTGTATGAGATACAAATTAATATAATGTATAGTGATGCATTAAAATATAAAGTCTAATTTGAGATTAAACTTTATTATATTGAGAGATTGAATATATTTGAAAGAGTTCAAATATATGTCTAATTAAATATATGGTATTTAATTAGAAGATGAATTAATTAATTATCAATTAATTAATTATTCAATTTAGTTTAAATTAAACGAGATTTAATTAAACTATAGTCTATGAGAGAAATAAATATTTGAAGAAATTCAAATATTAATATGAATTTGATTCATATTAAATTTATAGGATATAAGAGAATTTGAACGAGTTCAAATTTTAATATTAATTTGATTCATATTATGGAATTAATTAATTGAAGGCCTGAAATTAAATATATGATATTTAATTGGGTAATTAATTAATTAACTAATAGAAGGTCTGAAATTAAATATATGATATTTAATTGGTGATTAATTAATTAAAGAATTAATTAATTGGTAATTAATCAATTATGGAAATGATTAATCACTTATGGAAGTGATCAATCATTTATGGAAAAGATTAATCAATTATGGAATTGATTGGTTATGAAATTGATTGATTATGGAAAAGATTAAGTCAGTTATGGAAATAATTGATTTTAAATAAATATTTTATTTATGGCCTTTCTCCTATAAATAGAACACTAACCCTAGGGTTTAGGTACCACAACATATGGCCACCATAACGGTTTTTTCCCATTCAATATTAGGTAGTCCCACAACTACGTTCCTAATCTCTTATAGCGGGTAGTCCCACAACTACGTTCCACAACTACGTTCCTAATCTCAGAGTTATAGCGGGGAATAGTCCCACAACTACGTTCCTAATCTCAGAGTTATAGCGGGGAAGATCAAATGGTGGTGTTCTTCGCTGGAATCATCCGTTGAAGTATTCAGAGTCGTCAACGGAGGTATGTTTTTCATCGCTTAACCTTTTGCCAATGTATTGGTATTTTGTAAAACAAAATTAATTTACAAACGGTCCAATTGCTTCCGCTGTAACGGAATTGGGAATTCCAATCCTTCAATTGGTATCAGAGACGATCGTAATTTTAATTTTGTTTTACAAAATTTGCATTGGTTGATTGGTGGGATTTAATTCGTGCATTTGATGTATGGGTTTTGCTAGTAGATGGTTAGGGTTTTTGGCATTAGAATTTGCAATTTTTCATTGATTTGATCATGTAAGGCCCGTTGTTTTGGGCGATTTGTTGCAAATTTAAGTCTGTAAGTCCGTGTCTTTGAATTCTGTATTGATTTTGATGAAATTCGACACCAATGGGATGTAATTTGCGCTGAAAAATCGAAGAAGATACCACTGGAATTTTCGATTTCTGGAAAACGGAGGCTGAATCGCATCACGCTGAAAAAAAAAAAATCGCGAACAAAAAAATATTTTATGCGTCCCCTGATGTTCGAACACGAGTGCCTGGAGCGGATGGTAATGCTGCGTGCCTAGCATGCGGGAGGTCAGTGGTTCGAGTCTGGGTCTGGGTTTTTTGTGTAAATTATTCTTCTTTTCCTCGTGGAGGGCTTGCAATTGGGCTTTGTGGGCCGTTTTCGCCCGTTCTTGGCCCGTTATTTAAATCTTGCAGTAGATCACTTCGTGGGCCGATTAAACAACTAAACGTGCGTGTGCAGCTTCGGTTCAGTCATCAGTTGACCGGTCTTTGACCGGTTCTCGCTGGTTCAATGTGGTTCACGCATTTGTTGACCGGTTCTTGTTGGGTTTTGACCGGTTCGTGCGGTCTGGCGGTTTTCTGGGCTGGTTCAGTGAGTTTTTGACCGATTCAAGCTGGTTCAGTGCGGTTCAGCTCAATTTCTCGCCGGTTCGAAGAGTTTGGAAGCAGTTCGAGGCCATTTTGGGTTGGTTCACGGCATGATAGTACTGTATTAGATAAATTACTGTAATTGTTCTATTATTTTGAGTCCTAGGATGCCAAAACCCGTCTACTTAACTATTTAAATTGTTTTATGAATGTCATATAGTTTATAATCCCACCATAGGTTAAGCAAATTCATGCATATTTATTTATAATTGTTATAATATATGTATTATGCATGAATTTAATTTTCATGAGTATTTAATATAAATTGTTATGATTAAATGGATGAAAATTGAGAAGCATTAAGCATGAAATTACTTTAAAAATATAAAAAGTTATATTTATGAAAGTAATTTATATGCTTATTTATTTTCATGAGCCATTAATATAAAGTGTTATGTTAATGTATGAAAATGTGAATGCTTATTTTAATTTTCTTGGTTAATTATTTTAAGAGTTAGATTAATTGAAGAAAATTAATTTGCATTGAGCATGAAATTACTGTAGTTTAAAAATATAAGAGTTATATTAACATGCTTATTTTTCATGAGCTATTAATATAAAGTGTTATGTTAATGTATGAAAATGTGAATGCTTAATTTTAATTTTCTTGGATAATTAATTTAAGAGTTAGGTTAATTAAAAGGAAATTAAATTGCATTGAACATGACATTACCTTAGATTAATATAATTGTTATATTTATGGTATGTCATGTATGCTAATGTATGGTTTTATAAATTAATTAAAATTTGATTGTTAATTTATTCACCATAGTAGCATGTTATAGGGTTAATTCATTAAAATTTATAATAGTTATAAAATTATTGAATAGAAACCGTTAACTTATAACAAAGAATTGCATGCAAACATAGGATCTTAGAATAAATGAGTTAATTTTAAAATGTTTAAAATTAATTAGACCTAAGATCACATTTCTAATAGGATTAGAATTATTCTTACTTAGAATTAAAATTAGTTTTAATTGACTAAGTAGGAAAAACATTACTATGATTATAAGGGAACTCCACCGGTTAAGTTCTGTCTAAGGCTGGTATTTAAGCTGACGGTTTACGGAACACCTCCTACCTGGGAACTGACCCGGAATACCGGAGTTGAATTAATCATAGTTAAATGTTAGCATGCAATGTCACTAGGTTTGTTAAAAGTGTTTAATACACCTAGATCTTTAGAGTAAAGACCTTACATTACTGTGGTTATAAGGGAACTCTCTCGGAAAAGTTCTGTCTAAGGTTGGGGGTATTTAAGTTGACGGTTTACGGAACACCTCCTACCTGGGAACTGACACGAACCTTGAGTTGAATTAACCATAGTAATGTTGACTTGCAATGTTGGGTTTATTAAAAGAAGTTTAATTCACCTGAAACATTGTGGTTGAATCCTTTCCATAATTGTTATAATAGGATCAAACTTAGATAGATTGACTTAGCCGAATTTATCTAAGTTAAACAACCCTAAATTAACCTTAGGAAATTTTCAGTGGGAGGAAAATTACAAAACGAGATTTAAATCAAGTTTTGCTCCTACGTCCCTATATTCACAACGTGAGGTTCATGCTCGGCTTCGAGTCGCCCTAGGAGTGGCCTCCCTTCGGAAAGTGTTTGCATGGATCAATAACAAGGTGAATGGGAAAAATGTCTAGAGTAAGTGGGAGCGGGACACGTGTCAACGTATCCCTCGGTTTCCACCCCTAGTTCACATCGTGAGAGTCCTATGATCTGCCTGCAGGTTGTCCTGGCGCAACCATCCCTTCGGAGGGCCTGATCATAGGATTCGGAGCACTGTGAACTCCTGAATAGGATAGGGTCACTTAGGCTAATCACCAACAGTTGTCTTTCCCTTCGGTAGCCTGTTGGTGCGTGCCTCTGAGATCTGAAAGTGGGAGGGTTACACTTACGGGGATGAGTTAAATGTGTTAACTAACCCTTGACCGAACAACGGTAACTAAACGCTAACGGAATATGAGTTATTCTGGTGTTAGAGTTTCGTTGAGATTGTCTCAATTCAGAGGAGGAGTAGCTGACCACCCTTCGGTGGCTGTTGTTCTAAACCTTTGAAGTATCGTTGCAAAAACTAAATCAATAGTTTTATAGGGTTTCTTTGATTGCTTATTTGTCTTTGCAGAATTTGATTGGATTTTTTGTGATGGGTTAGTGCAATTAATAATACAAGTAATTTGTTACTTCAGCAATTATATAATAATTTTATGTGTATTGTCTTACGTCACTTTATGAATAACGGTAATACAACAGGCTTAAACGACAAATTGTGGTAAATAAGTCTAGGATTATTCTTAACTGAGGAATGTCCTCATGCCCCATATGTTTAATTCATTAAGAATTATTCTTGATGAATATGACATAGAACCTTGCTTAGTAAAAAGAGAACTTGTTCAAGACCGTAATTTTCATTTACTTGTCTTGAAAACGTGATTAGTGAAGAATAGTGATTCTCCCTGAATACTTGATTCAGGGGCCACAAATCACGTGTGTTCTTCTTTTAAAAGAATAAGTTCCTGGCAAGAGCTTGCTGCTAGTGTAATAACTCTCAAAGTTAGAATTAGAGAGGTTATTTTAGCTATATCAGTGGGGAACATTAAGTTATTTTTCTCAGTGGGAGAAAATACATATTATTAGATAATGTGTATGTAATTCCTAAGATCAAAAGAAATTTGATTTCTGTGTCTTATTTGCTGGAACAATGTTACTCTTTACCTTTCTCTGCTAACGCAGTTTTGTTTCAAGAAAGAGAGTTGACATTTGTTTAACTTTACTGGAAAGTAACTTAAATGTTTTAAGACTAATCAAGAGTAAAGCAGTCATGAACACTGGGTTGTTTAAGACTGCTACTACTCAATGTGAAAATAGGCAAAGGATTTCTCCTAAAGGAAAAAATACTTTTCTTTGGTTCTAAGGTAGACCATATTAATCTCAATTTGATTGGGAGATTGGTCAAGAGTGAACTTCTAAGCGAGTTAGAAGACGACTCTCTACTACCTTGTAAGTCATGCCTTGTGGGCAATATAACTGATAGATCTTTTACTGGAAAAGATCTAAGAGCCAAAGAGCCCTTGGAGCTTGTACATTTGGATCCTTGTGGTTCAATATGTTAAAGCAGTGGGAGGGCATGAATAATTCATCTCTTTTGGAGGATTATTCAAAGGTATGAGTATCTTTACCTAATGCAACTTAAGTTTGAAGCTCTTGAGATATTCGAAGGGGCTTAGAACTGAAGTTGAAAACTTGTTAGGTGAGATGATAAAAACACTTTGATCTGATCAAAGTGTTGAGTATAGGGATTTGAGATTCCAGGACTATTTGATAGTACATGGGATCACACCCTAAATTTCATTTAGGAGAAATAGAACCCTATTGGATATGGTTCATTCCATGTTGAGCTATGCTCAATTGTCTGGCTCGTTTTTGGGGTCATGTAGTGTTGACTGTATTGCATACTGCACTAGGCAACCCCAAAGGAAACGAGAAGTGGATACTTCTTCAATTCACAAGAGAATAAAGAATTTGTATCGACAAATGCTAAATTCTCAGAAGAAGTCCACATCAAAAAACCACAGAGTAAAGTCGGTTTGAGTAAGTTAACTAATGAAGCTATAGTAACATCCACAAGAGTTTTTTATGAGGTTGGTTGTTCAACAAAAGTTGTTGATGGACCAGTGCAACTAGTCAGACACATTCATCTCAATAGTTGAGAGTGCCTCGATGTAGTGGGAGGGTTGTTTGATAACCTGAACGTTACATGGACTTGTTTGAAGCCTAGGACATCATACCTGATGATGGCATAGTGGGTTCATTATCTTTTAGAAATAAAATGAATGATGTTGACAAGGACCAATGGATTAAAGTCATGGACTTGGAAATGAAGTCTTTTGTATTTCACTTCCATCTGGGATCTTGTAGATCTGCTTGATGGGTAACACCTATTAGTCACAAGTGGATTTACAAGAGGAAACGAGACATTCATGTCTTACCTAGAAGGGTTCATACAACAAGATCAAAAGCAAAAGGGTTTGCAAGCTTAAGTGATCCATTCATGGATTGACCTAAGCATTTCGATCTTGAAATATAAGATTTGATACAGTGACCAAATCTTTTGGCTTTAATCAGAACATTGATGAGTTTTGTGTTTACAAGTGATCATCAATAGTTCAGTAGCTTACTTAGTGTTGTATATGATTGATATCCTAATCATTGGGAATGATGTAGGTTATTTTGCTGACTAGTAAAAGGAGCTAGCAACTCAATTCCAAATGAAAATTTTGGAGAAGCTGATTTTATTCTTGGGATCCAAATTGTTTAGGAACCGTAAGAACAAAAAGCTAGCCTTGTCTCAAGTGTCTTATATCTACAAAATGTTAGTTAGATATAAGATGCAGAATTCCAATAAGGGTTCACTACCTTTCAGATATGAAATTCTTTTGTCTAAGAAAATGTTTCCTAAGACACCTCAAGAGGTTGAGGACATGAGACGAATGCCCTATGCAATAGGGATTGTCAGTAAGTATCAATCTAATCCAAGATTTGATCACTGGAAAACCGTTAAGAATATCCTCAAGCATCTTAGGAGAACGAGGAACTATATGCTCGTGTATGGGACTAAGGATTTGATCCTTACAGGATACACTGACATGGATTTTAAGACTGATAAGGATTTAAGGAAATCTACATCAGCATCTATGGTCAATCTTTACAAATGAGCTATAGTATGACATAGTTACAGTCTTGACCGTATAGGCCGAAAACATAGCTGCTTATGAAGCTACGATAGAGACTGTATGCCTTAGGAAGTTCTTGATTGATTTGGAATGTGTTCCAAATGTGAACTTGCCCATCACACTTTATAGTGATATAGTGGTGTTGTGGCAAATTCAAAAGAACATCGCAATCCAAGACAAGCACACATTAAATTGAATGAAATATTGTTGATTCACTTACAAAGACTCTCTCGGCTAAAGTGTTTGAGGGTCATCTAGAAGGTCTAGATCTACGAGATATGTACAAAGATGTAATCTAGGGCAAGTGGGAGAAATGTAATGGGTATAGTGATACCATTATGTAATGGGTATAGTGATGCCCTAGTTTATTGTATTTGTACATTGTATATGTTTTATACATGTATTTATACACCCAGTGCTGTATAGATTATTGTACATCCCACTAAACTAGAGTTTTAGTTCAAGTGGGAGTTTGTTGGGTTTTATGCCCTAAAACTCGTAGATAGTGAATGTAAACAAATTGTATACTTATTTCAATAAAGTGTAATTGAGTTTCTACAATAAAGTGTTATTGTTAAATATTGCACAATTTGACCCAAATCCAATAAACTAAGATCCAAGGTTGTTTACATGTGACTTGAACTAGTATGTGGGGACATACGGGGATTGGTGTTCAAGTAACAACCTAAAAGGTCTATAGTACAAGGATAAGGCTGGGTACCTTATCCTGGTAACACTATGTGATACGACCCGCTTTGTATTCGATACAGACGTATTAATCCAAGGCGTCCATGTAGGAGACATGCGAGCGGGGGTATCCTATGCAATGAGTTTGCATAAGACCGGACCACAAAATAGTAAACCACTAGATGTAACACCGTTAACTAGTTAGGTTACTGTTTCAATAGGATGAACTAGGTAACTCAGTCTTAATCTTGAGTGTGTCATGAACTCCTTCTCACGAGGGATTGTCCTTTGATTAGTATGGGTGAGAGTGGCCTGCACGCCGACTCAATAAGCCTACCTTCTTGGGGACAAGACCGAGTGTGGGGCTGGGGACATGACAACACAAGATGGAATTCACTCCTTCCCACTTCTAGGAGAAGTAGATGAGTGTTCCCTTAAGTGGTGACTCCAGGACTTGAACAAAGGGATCCCGCCCTCTCACTGGCCCGAGAGGGACTTTCTGTTTAATGGTTGGACCATAAACAGGTTGTTCATTAGAGGAGCGCTGGTACTTAAGGAGACAGATGTAACACAGGGGTAAAACGGTAATTTGACCCAGCCGTGATTACGAACACTCGTGAAGGATTGACTTACCGGCATAGGTATATATTCGTGGACACAAAAATGTTCTATAGTGAGAAGAGTTCAACTGTGGGTCGGAATGACCCACAGTTAATGAATATTGGTTAACCTGATTAATGAGTTTAATCTATTAACCTCATATCATTGGAGCTTCTGATCTATAGGTCCATTAGGTCCCCCTGCTAGCTCGTAAAGAGTAATTAGGAACAAATATATCTTGAGAGAATTTGAATAGTTCAAATTCATATTGGGAATTAAGTTAATTGTATGAGATACAAATTAATATAATGTATAGTGATGCATTAAAATATAAAGTCTAATTTGAGATTAAACTTTATTATATTGGGAGATTGAATATATTTGAAAGAGTTCAAATATATGTCTAATTAAATATATGGTATTTAATTAGAAGATGAATTAATTAATTATGAATTAATTAATTATTCAATTTAATTTAAATTAAACGAGATTTAATTAAACTATAGTCTATGAGAGAAATAAATATTTGAAGAAATTCAAATATTAATATGAATTTGATTCATATTAAATTTATAGGATATAAGAGAATTTGAATGAGTTCAAATTTTAATATGAATTTGATTCATATTATGGAATTAATTAATTGAAGGCCTGAAATTAAATATATGATATTTAATTGGGTAATTAATTAATTAACTAATAGAAGGTCTGAAATTAAATATATGATATTTAATTGGTGATTAATTAATTAAAGAATTAATTAATTGGTAATTAATCAATTATGGAAATGATTAATCACTTATGGAAGTGATCAATCATTTATGGAAAAGATTAATCAATTATGGAATTGATTGGTTATGGAATTGATTGATTATGGAAAAGATTAAATCAGTTATGGAAATAATTGATTTTAAATGAATATTTTATTCATGGCCATTCTCCTATAAATAGAACACTAACCCTAGGGTTTAGGTACCACAACATATGGCCATCATAAGGCCTTCTCATATTCTCTCAACTCAATAACTCTAGCGAGAATTTTCTCTCTAGAGTTTTTTCCCATTCAAGATTAGGTAGTCCCACAACTACGTTCCTAATCTCAGAGTTATAGCGAGGAAGATCAAATGGTGGTGTTCTTCGTTGTAATCATCCGTTGAAGTATTCAGAGTCGTCAACGGAGGTATGTTTTTCATCGCTTAACCTTTTGCCAATGTATTGGTATTTTGTAAAACAAAATTAATTTACGAACGGTCCAATTGCTTCCGCTGTAACGGAATTGGGAATTCCAATCCTTCAATCTTGTGTAAACATCTTTTACACAGGATGCCCCTACTCGCATGTCTTTACATGAACGATCCAGGATCACGTCGTTTGCCTCATTCAAAGAGTAGACTGCATGCATTGTGTTACCAAGATAATGTACCCAACCTTATCCATTTACTATAGACCATTTAGGTTATATACTCAAACTTGATCCCTGTCTATATCCACGATATAGTTCGAGTATTTCATATTATAACCATGGATGTTTCTATTGGATTTAAGATATAAAACAAATAATTTCACTTAATAACATCTTTATTATAAAAGGATTACAAAACTTGAGTTTTAGGACATAAAACCCAACAGGGACACGATATTGGACACGTCTGGGCCCAAATCTACAGGCCCAAAGGTTCTGTTTAACTAAAAAAATTGAAAAAAGAAAATAAAGAAAAGAAAACCCTAATACCCACCCCTAATCGCACCAGCCGTCGCCGCCATCCGCTTTAGAAGACACGCGTCGTCGTCCGCTTCAGAAGACGCCGCCGTTGATATAGACCAATAACAGCAAGTTAGTCCTTCACGAGTGTTCGTAACTCCAGTTGGGTCAAATTACCGTTTTACCCCGTAGTTATCTCTACCTCCCGAAGTCCTCTAATGAACAACCTGTTTGTGGTCCAACCATAAAATAGAAAATCCTCTCGTGCCCGTGAGAGGGTAGGGCCCTTAGTTCAAGACCCGGAGACACCACTTAAGGGAACACTCATTTACTTCCTCAAAAGTCGGGAAGGAGTGAATTCCATCTTGTGTGATTATGTTCCCAACTATAGGCTTATTGAGTCGGCGTACTGACCACTTTCACCCATACAAATCAAAGGACAATCCCTCATGAACAGGAGTCCATAATCCACTCAGGATTCAGACTAAGTTGCCTAGGTCATCCTAGTGAAATAGAAACCTAACTAGCTAACGTGTTACAGCTAGCGGTTACTATTTCGCGATCCGGTCTTATGCAAACGCATTGCATAGGATACCCTCACTCGCATGTCCCCTACACGAACATGTTGGATCATTGCGTTTGTATCAAATACAAAGTGGGTCGTATCCATAGTGTCGCCAGGATAAGGTACCCAGTGGTGCGGTAGTGGCTGAAATGTGGAGGTTAGAAAAGATGGTAGATAATGATTAAGATAAATTCAGCCAACCTAGTGCAAGTATACACTATCGCACGTAGTAATAAAAACCTTAGAAGTATTCCAAGGGTATCGATCCCACAAGGACTAAATTGGAAACATAGATTTGAAGAAGAAACTGCTAAAAGATTTCTCGGATAAGGTAACCAAAGAAATAGTTGATGATAATTTTTGGAAGATAATCAAAATAAACAAGTAAAAGATAACAATGATAAATAAAACGAGGTGTTCAATATAGTTTCATCCCAAAGGCAAATAACTTTAATCATAGTTTATTCAACCTAAGTCTATTCAATGCATTGGGTCAGATTTAACTTTTATTTGGCCTTGTTCCCAAGAACCGTTAGAAGGCTAAGCGAGTACCGTTATGCACATTTCTGTGACTCGACTCCGACATAGATAAATCAAGCATGCAATCTATAACCCTATAGTTGTTATAAGGTGCCTTAGGCAGCCTCGCCCTATAACACCGAATACACTTTTTCGAGTCTTTTCTCCTAATCACCTTTATGAAAACCAGTATTCTTCGTCCCTTCGAGCTCAAACTCATATAGCATGCAAAGTCTAAGTGATCAATTTAAACTCAACAAGATTCAGAATGATATTCAATAAAGAATGACATGCATTGAATAAAACTTAAGCAAATAAACATTTTCAAGCTATTGAACCATAAGGGAATTCACTATATTGAACCCATCAACAAGATTTAGCTACGAATGATGGAATAATGTGCAAATGAACAACTTTCCATTGAAATAAAGAATAAAGAATACAAATAAATGAAAAGTAACAAGTGCTGGAAATAAGGTGCAGTGGCTAAAACTAGGGTTTTTTCTTGGGACAGTTGCATAGATGGCAAATTGGACCAAATTAATAACAAATATAGCACAGTTTCAAACTAATTGTAAATATAGCAAAATTAATTATAAAAGACCAAAAAGCTGTTGTCGGATTCTATCCGTGTCTATCACTGATAGACTCTGATTATTCAAAGTATATCAGTGTTTATCGCTAATAGACTTCGATTAATCAAAGTCTATCAGTGATAGTCACTGATAGACACTGATAGATTTTGATTAACCAGAGTTTATCAGCGTTAGACACTAATAGACTCTGAATAATCGGAGTCTATCAGTAGACTGATAGATTCTGATTAATCAGAGTCTATCGCTGATAAACTCTGATAATCGAAGTCTATCAGATAGACTCCGATAGATTTTGCTATATTTGCAATTTTTTTTTACATGGTGCTATATTTGCTATTAATTTGGTCCAATTTGCCACCTACTGCAATTTTCCTCTTTTCTTTTATCCAATCCTTCTAGAGTTCGCTCGACACTTTACTCTCCTTTACAAATGGGAATAGGGTGAAAATCCCTTCAAACACTCAGGTTTGATGTCTAACTAAATGTTAGAATTTAGTCATCTAAGAAGGACCTCGGGCATTCCTACTCATGGGCGTCTACTAGGGTTCTGTCACCGCCCTCTTCTTCCCAGTGAGTTATGCTTGGATTTCTCTTCGAATCACAGATTTATATAGTGTGGGGAGTAGTTGAGGAGCTACGAAAATGTTGCTGGTAGGTAGCGCGGTCGATTTCGGGGTCAAAATGGCCGGTTAAGTGCGCAAAATTCTCATTCAAAACGACCCGCGATGGACTGGGAACGACCTCTGTCTGCCCAGAAATGCGGTCGCATTTCATTTTTGCCTTCCTAGAAATGCGGTCGCATTTCTGGGTTTTTCTAGATTTCTTCTGCTTTTCTACACAACACCAAATTGAGTCAAATTCATATCAAAATAGATCTTTTTAAGCACTTTTAAGCATGAATTGACATAAATGACTCTCAACTCCCTAATTCATCAACTTTAACAATTTTAGAGCTCTGGAATAGCAAATTTGATCTAAACATACAACTTTTGACAAGAAAATGAGCTAAATATAAGGGTAAAATAGGTATATTTTTTACCCTTATCATACCCTCAAACTTAACTCATTGCTTGTCCTCCAACAATAGCCAATCAAAATGTTAGAGATCAAATTTTTAATTGTCAATCAGAATGTGAGAGCTTAATAATAATTGCAAACCAAAATGTTATGAATCATATGTAATTGCCAATCATGGTACTAGCATCAATTTTAATTGCAAATCAGAATGACGTGGAATCAAGTAAACATGTTTCTCAAGATTGTTTTCTAATAAGTTTTAGTGCCAATCACAACTTCTAAGTTTCCTAGGCATGAAGATTTCTATTGTTCTTTTTCAAAGGAAAACTCTCCCTAGTTCATCCTAACCAATATGTTTAAACTACCTAACTACTTTTCATTGAGCCTAGTGTAGTCCTTTTAGTTAAGAAAAACAAGATTGAGGTTCCTTGAGCATACATGAGTTACTAGACCTTTTTCTATCTCCCCTCAACTTATTTGACTGTTGGTGCTCATTTTATTCAACTTCTTTTTCTCCCAAGAGTATCCTTACTGTCACCTTTACCTTCGTTCTAGCTTATCAACACTTTTTGGTGAAGATATCTATCTACGAGCAAAGCTCACAAGCTTGGATTAGTACTCACTTCCCTAAGTAAACCTTTCATGCAGTGGCAAACCATAGGTGTCATGAATGCCCCTGGTTACTCAATAAACTCTAGGAAGGAGTAACTCTCAATTTTTCTTTTTCTTCTTTTTTTTCTTTTTTTTTTTGATAATATATACTGAGCACATATTTCTTCCTATCCAGCAGTTCAAACTTTACAAAAAGCATATATATACAAAGTAAAGTAAAGCACCCCCCCAACTTAAGATAGACAATGTCCTCATTGATTTTGTCTTTGAGGTGTGGGCTTCCATGAGGCTTTTTGTTTTTCAAAACATCAAGGCTAAACTCTCCTAGTGTGTTAGAAAGGCTAAATGTCGAACAATAGTGGGTAATCTAAATTCGAGGTTAATAAAGCATGAGTAACAATGAACGCTTATTAGAAGAGCCCAAACACGCCAGAACGGACCTTAAACCAACCTGAACGCGCCCAAAACGTAAAGAGAAAAAGTTTCAGACTCCCACCTCATGGATCTGGCCAAAAACAAGAGGGAGAAAAGTAGATTAAACATGTCCCTTGCCAAAACTAAAAGAAAATCGAAAGAGAAGGACCTTACCATGCGAGTGAACGAGAAAACCCAAGCCGAAACTCGTGGGTATCGCAGGCGTGGTCGAATTTCGAGAAGAATCGTGGGATGACCGAGGGAGACGGTGTCGGCATGCGACTCCTTGCTGGCAAAGTGTTGGGTTTAATGTCCTATAAACTCGTAGTTTGTAAATCATTAAACATATTCTATTTTAAATAAAGTCGTTATTTAGGTTATTCAGTAAAGATGTTATTGAATATGTAAATTGCGTATGATTAACCTAAATCCAATAATCTAAGATCCTTGGCTATAAAATGAATACTCAAACTATATGTAGAGACATATCGTAGGATCAAGTTCAAGTTTATATTCAAAATTGTCTATAGTATAAGGATACGGTTGGGTGCCTTATCCTGGGGACACTATGGACGCGGCCCACTTTGTATTAAGTACAAACGATGAGATCCTAAGTCGTTCATGTGGAGACATGCGAGTGGTCCTGTCTTATGCAATGAATGCATCGTTGTGAAGGTGTTCATATAACACATGCGGAATCAATTGAAGATCGAAAGCACTTAAGACATTCAATTTTGCTCCTAAAGCATGCATGTTCTATAAAAGACAGAATAGAGAGTTTAGAGAACACCAACCTTTGTAGCTCACAAATGAGGAACTCCTTGTGGTGTTTTCTCCTCCTATGCTCCTTGGACAACCTCTAGAGTCTTCCCTACTATTCTCTTGGGCCTAGAAAGACCTGTGGGAGTCTATAGTAGTAAGAAATAGGAAGGGAATGCTTGAAGGTACAAGCTTTAGGAAGAAATGAGTTGAGAGAATGTTTGAGGGAGAAATTCTGCAGCATAACACTAAGATGAATGCTCACTCCCTCTTGAATCTGCTTCAAGCTCCCTTTATAGACCTCTCCCATGCAAAGACAAGCTTCATGACACTAGACACATGGTGAAGATTCAACTCAAAGTGGATTCTAGGTGTTTAATTCACAACACATGCATCTAGTGCATGGTTGTGTTGTTTTCCACTATGCATCATCATGCAAGAGTGGGAATGCTACTAAATCCACTATGATTTGAATCTTAATTCTGAATTTTCAGCTTGCAATTCATTCCAATTTAAATTCAAAATTGAAATTGATTTCTAGGCAATTAATTGGGACATTTCCAAGTAATTTTGATATGATTAATCCAATTAATCTTTATCACCTAATGCCATGAATTAAATATGATTCTTAATACATATATATGGTATTTAAAACACTTTTAAATACCTTATCTCTCAATTCCTAATTTAATTCATAATTAAATCATTGTGTCGAACACGTTTTATGATAAAACGCTATTTCCCGATTTTGAACGATTCAAAGATTCCTATCAAAATACTCTAGGCTTTAATCTGATATGAGCTAGTAGGGGGACCTAATGGACCTATAGATCATGGGCTCCAAAAAATTCGAGGCTAACCGACTAATCTCATTATCAAAGTTATCCAACATTCGTTAACTACCGGGACACTCCACTATAGCCCGATAGTTGCACTCCCCTCACTATAGATATATTTCCGTCCACTCTATTTAACCATGTTTAGTAAATCGTTCCTTCACAGGTTATTCGTAGCTATAGCTAGGTCAAATAACCGTTTCACCCCTATAGTACTTCTTGTTCCTTAAGTTCCACTAATCCTCTAATGAACAATCGGTTTGCGGTCCAACCATCAAACCTAAGTCCCTCTCGATGCAACGAGATGGTGGGGCCCCTTGTTCAAGTTCCGGATTTAGTACTTAAGAGAACAACCTCTCTGCTATCCCTGAAATGGGTAGGAGTGAATTCCGTCTTGCGAAACTATGTCCCCAGCGATCTATTCGATCTTATCCCCAAAATGGTAGGCTTGTTGAGTCGGCGATGCTCGCCACTCTCACCCATGCAGATCAAAGGATAATCTCGCATAAACAGGAGTTCATAGATAGCTCAGGATTAAGAACGAGTTACCTAGGTCATCTATGAGAAATAGTCAGTTTCTACGGTAAACGACGTTATAAAGAGAAAGTGATTTATTTCGTGGTCCTGTCTTATGCAAACTCATTGCATAGGACGCTCCCACTCGCATGTCTCCACATGAACGACTTAGGATCTCATTGTTTGTACTTAATACAAAGTGGGCCGCGTCCATAGTGTCCCAGGATAAGGCACCCAACCGTATCCTTATACTATAGACAATTTTGACTATAAACTTGAACTTGATCCTACGATATGTTTTTACATATAGTTCGAGTATTCATTTTATAGCCAAGGATCTTAGTTTATTGGATTTAGGTTAATCATACGCAATTTACATATTCAATAACATCTTTTACTGAATAACCTCAATAACGACTTTATTGAAAATAGAATATGTTTAATGATTTACAAACTATGAGTTTATAGGACATTAAACCCAACAAACTCCCACTTGCACTAGAAACTCTAGTGGGGTACATGAAGTTAGGTGTGAGAGAAGTATAAAGACAATAAACTAGGGCAGCATCCATACCCTTACATTTCTCCCACTTGCCCTAGTCTAACAAAGCTCGTAATCCAAGATTAACTAGGTGACCCTCAAAAACTTTAGCCGTGAGGGGTTTTGTAAACGGGTCAGCCATGTTGTGCTTCGAAGCAATCTGCGTGACGATCACATCTCCTCGTTGCACGATCTCCCTGATGAGATGGTATTTGCGTTCAATATGCTTTCCTCACTTGTGACTTCGAGGTTCCTTAGAGTTTGCAACTGCTCCATTGTTATCACAATAAAGGGTGACAGGCAGTTGCATATTTGGAACAATTTCCAACTCTGTTAGGAATTTTCTTAGTCATACTGCCTCTTTTGCTGCTTCACAGGCGGCTACGTACTCTGCTTCCATGGTAGAGTCAGCAATACAACCTTGCTTAATACTCCTCCATACTATTGCTCCACCATTTAGAGTAAACACAGATCCCGATGTTGATTTTCTTGAATCTATATCGGTTTGAAAATCTGAGTCAGTGTATCCTGTAAGGATCAGATCCTTAGCTCCATACACGAGCGTATAATCCCTAGTTCTCCTTAGATACTTAAGGATGTTTTTAACGGCAGTCCAATGCGCATGTCCAGGATTGGACTGATATCTGCTCACAATTCCTACGACATAGCATATGTCGGGTCTGGTACACAACATGGCATACATCAAACTACCAATTGCTGATGCGTAGGGAATTCGTCTCATTTCCTCAACTTCTTGAGGTGTCTTAGGACTTTGTTCCTTTGACAGGTGAACCTCGTGCCTAAAAGGTAATAACCCTTTATTGGAATACTGCATCGAATATCGTACCAACATTTTGTCGATATATGATGCTTGAGACAGTGCTAGCGTTTTTTTCTTTCTATTTATAATGATTTGAATGCCCAGAACAAATTGAGCCTCACCCAAATCTTTCATTTGGAATTGAGTCGCTAGCCATTGTTTTACGTCAGTCAGGAATCCTACATTATTCCAAATAAGTAGGATATCATCTACGTATAGAACTAGAAAAGCTACAGTGGATTTGACGATTTTCTTGTAAACACAAGGTTCGTCAACATTCTGTTCAAAGCCATACGTTTTGATCGAAGTGTCAAAACGTATATTCCAGGATCTTGATGCTTGTTTTAATCCATAAATGGATCGTTTAAGTTTGCAAACCTTTTGCTCATCACCCTGGACTATGAATCCCTTTGGTTGAGCCATATAGATAGTCTCCTCAAGATTGTCGTTCAAAAAGGCTGTCTTGACATCCATTTGCCATATTTCATAATCATAATATGTGGCAATGGATAAGAGTATTCTAATCGACTTAAGCATGGCAACATGGGCAAAAGTTTCTTCAAAATCGACTCCTTCCTGGTGGGTAAAATCCTTTGCCACAAGTCGAGCCTTAAAGGTTTGAACCTTACCGGCTTGGTCTCGTTTTCTCTTGTAGATCCATTTACAACCAATAGGTTTTACCCCATCCGGCTGCTCTACAAGATCCCAGACTGAATTGAAGTACATTGACTCCATTTCGAGATCCATGGCTTTGATCCACTGGTCCTTATCAACATCATTCATTGCTTGATTAAAGGACAATGGATCCTCTACGCCATCATCAGATATGATGGTTTGAGTTTCTGTTAAACCCATGTAGCGGTCAGGTTGTCTTATAACCCTCCCACTACGTCGAGGCTCTCTCACTATTTGAGAAGGATGTATTTGATCAACAACTTTTGATGGACCAGCTTGATCTACAACTTTTGTAGATTCTTTTGTAGTTTTTCTTGAAATCTCATCTAATACTAGTTTACTGCGAGGTCGATGATCTTTTATGTGATCTTCCTCAAGGAAAGTAGCGTTTGTCGATACAATCACTTTGTTATCCTGAGGGTCGTAAAATAGACCACCTTTCGTTTCTTTTGGATATCCCACAAACAGGCACAGTTTTGAACGTCGTTCCAATTTCTTTGGGTTTTGCACTAACACGTGTGTCGGGCATCCCCAAATTCTGAAGTGACGTAAACTACCTTTACGCCTTTTCCATAGCTCATAAGGTGTTTCAGAAACACTTTTAGAGGGAACCATGTTCAAAATGTATACGGCAGTCTCAACTGCATATCTCCAAAACGAATCAGGCAACTGAGCATAGCTCATCATTGATCGAACCATGTCTAACAGAGTTCGGTTTCTCCTCTCTGCTACACCATTTTGTTGTGGTGTAGCAGGGGCTGAGAGTTGAGACGTAATTCCGTGTTCTATCATATAGTCTTAGAATTGTAAGTTCATATATTCTCCACCTCGATCTGATCGTAGTGTTTTAATCGTTTTACCTAATTGGTTCTCAACCTCGGTCTTGTACTCTTTGAACTTTTCAAGGGCTTCAGACTTATGATGCATTAGGTAAAGGTAGCCTTACCTTGAATAATCATCAATGAAGCTGACGAAATATTCATACCCTTCTCGTGCTTTGACGTTCATAGGACCACAGAGATCCGAATGCACGAGTTCTAAGGGTTCTTTGTCCCTATAACCTTTTTCCGAAAAAGGTCGTTTGGTCATTTTTCCCTCAAGGCAGGACTCACATGGTGGTAACGAGTCATCTTCTAACTGATTTAGTAGTCCACTTTTTACCAATCTTTCAATCCTATTGCGATTTATGTGGCCTAATCTCAAGTGCCAAAGATAGGTATTCGGAGAAACTTTTCGCCTTTTGTTTTGAGTTTCCGCTACTTTAAACATTTCCGTATTAAAAATAGCTTTAACTTGAATTGGCCTTAACACGTATAAGTTGCTTTCAAGTTTTGCAGAACATATATGCATACCTCTTTTGTTAACAAACACTTTATTAATATCAAAAGATACTTGGTATTCATGTTCAATCAAACAAGAGATAGAAATTAAGTTCCTTTTTATATCGAGAACGTACAAGACATTTTCAAGTAATAAAAATCTATCTCCAAAAGACAACTTGAGAGTTCCTGAAGCTCTGGCTGTGACGACCTCTCCAGTTCCAACTTTGAGAGTATCTTCGTCGTCTTCTAGCATATGCCAGGAACTAATTTCCTGTAAAGAAGAGCATACATGGTTAGTCGCTCCTGAATCTAATATCCAGGCAGAGTTATCTTGCTCAACTAAACATGTTTCGATAACGAGCAAATCATCTTTACCTTGTTTTTCCTTTTCAGCCTTCTTTTCCGCAAGGTACTTGGGACAGTTGCGTTTCCAATGTCCGTCTACATTACAATGGAAACACTTTCCTTTATCTGCAGATTTGGTTTTTGCCTTGCTTCCCATAGGAGCTTTTCCTTTCCCTTTATCCTTCTTTTTCTTCATTTGAATACTCTTATTCTTTGAAGTGGAAGGTCCAGACTTGGTTCCTGAGGACGATCCCTTTTGGAACCTCTTGGTGGTGGCAACATTTGCCTCCCCTTCATGTCCTCTCTTAGTGAGACTTTGGTAAGTCTGGAGCTCGTTTAGCAAAGTGGTCAGGTTAAAGTCTATTTTGTTCATGACAGCGTTTGTCCTGAACTGAATGAAGCTCTTCGGAAGAGACTCCATTATGAAACTTGACTACCCTCGTCAATTGTAGCACCGTTTACTTCAGCAATGTTAAACTGAACCATCATGTTCAAAACATGTTCCCTAACTGAAGCACCTTCCTTCATTCGGGAATTGTAAACATTCTTGAGAGCTTCGTGTCTAATTTGTGAGGACGGTTGTCCAAACATACCTTGCAACGAAGTCATGATCTCCCTTGCAGTGACCATCCTCTCGTGCTTTTTTGACAAGACATCTGAGATGCTTGCTAAGATATAGACCCTTGCTTTTTCATTTATGTGAGTCCATTTCTCATATGTTTCCCGAACAATTCGGTTTGTTGACGAGCCAGGGTTAGGTGGACACTCTTCGGTAAGGACAAATCTAAGATCCTCGATTACTAGTATTGTATTCATATTAGACTTCCAAGTTCCATAGTTATCCCCGTTAAGCTTATCCGAAGCGAGTAATTGTACTAGTGAGCTAGACATGCTGAAAAATTAAACAAAGCTATTAGTAATTGCTTATTAACCATTTTTGACAAAAATCCAATCAGGTTTTAGCAAAAGTAATAATGTACCCAGGATTATTATTTTGCAACGACACTTTAGTGAGTTGGAGCAACCGCTACCGAGGGGCAGTCAATTACTCCTTCACTAAACCAAGACGTTCTTGACTAAATACTAATCCCAGAATAACTCTTATTCCTATAGTTGTTTAGTTATCGTTACGTTTGGTCAGGAATATACTAACACTTAGTAATCCTTGTAAGTGTGACCCGCCGTTTTAAGATTACAGAGAACGGCCCCAACAATGCTATCGAATGGAAAAGCTAATGTTGGAAATGGTCCTAAGTAATCCTATCCATCTCTGGAGTTTGCGTTGTTCCGATCTCCATGTTACAACCCTCCGAATGGTTAGTAGCTCCAGGGCATACAAGCAGGCGCAACATGGAAATCTCACGGTGCAACCTAACGGAGATGACCGCAGGATGTGTTGACACACTTCCTTCACTCACTTACTATAAATACTTTCTCCATTCACCTTGTTATTGATTTATGCAAACACCTTCCGAATGGAGCAGTTGAGGTATAATCAACACGAGGCCAAGCATAAATCTCACCTTTTGAACAAAAAGGGAGAACGTGAAAGGGAAATGGATTTGATATATCTCTCCCCTCCCACTAAGTCTTTTAAACGGTTTTGGGTATACTTATACTTAGTCGAATTCCGGCTAATTGAATAACCCTAAGTCTAAGTTCATTTAATCTTACGATGTCTAGGTGATAACGATTAAAACTTCACATCACACACGTGCATGCTCATAAAACTGGGTTAACTTTAACTCAAGATCCAACTAGATGCCCAGGTAGGAGGTGTTCCATAAACCGTCAACTTAAATACCTCCAGCCTTAGACAGCATCTCGTTGGGTGAGTTCTCTTGTAACCTATGTTTTACAAGCTTATCGACCTATTTGAATCTAATTGAAATCGATCGAGAGTTGGATTCAATTTAACCCTAAGCGAGCATGCACTTTTTCTTTGTTATAGATTTTAGATTTCTATGTGATTTATAACATTTATAAATCTAATCTATAACATGCTTCCCCATTTGAATATAACTCTTTATAAACAAATACTAAGGAAATTTCATGCTTCATGCTAGGTTAATTTTATCTTTAAAATTAATATAACTTTTATATCAATTAACCAATTTTAATTAACCATTCAAGCATGAATCTCCATAAATCAATATAACACTTATATCAATTAAACATGAAATTTCCCTCATGCATTTGAATTATTAATAACACTTATTAAAAATAAAAAATACATGTTCATGCTTTCCTATGGTGGGATTTTAATCTATATGGCATGCTAATAATGCACATACATTTAATCCAATTAAACCAATCAAGCTAAAATGGAATGGTTTGGAAATTTAAAACAAACAATTAACTAATTATTACAATAATAATTAATAAAAATTGCTTGTATCAATCCTGAGCTTCACAAACCGACCCGAGCCAACCCTCCATGGAGTGAACCGGTCTTGTAATGAGAGAATTAAGGCTGAACCGGGCTGAAGCAAAACGAACCGGACCAAGAACCAAGCTGCTAAACCGAACCGAACTGGAAAAACTGGGCTGCTGGAATTTTCCTTCATCAACGTCAGGACACTACTTGAAGAGCGTCCCGACGCTGCCACGAACAGTAGCATTCTGCTGCTGTTTTCTGCTGCGTCTTCTCCCGTTTTGCTTCGATTTTACAGCCTATATGGACTTTAATGACTCTATAAAAATTACAGACTCTAGAACACACATTAATGCTCTTACATTTCCGAGCAATTACAATTTCATGAAGAATTAAAGGCTCAAAAAATTGCCAAACCAGTACAGTTCCATTTTAGCACACAAAAAATTCAATTCCAAAATGGTACCCACCACAGCAAAATTAAAAACGACTTAAGTGCTCTAATCATGCTCTGATACCAATTGAAGGTGTTCATATAACACATGCGGAAGCAATTGAAGATCGCAAGCACTTAAGACATTGCTATCTATGAACTCCTGTTTATGCGGGATTATCCTTTGATCTACATGGGTGAGAGTGGCCAGCATCGTCGACTCAACAAGCCTACCATTTTGGGGATAAGATCGAATAGATAGCTGGGGACATAGTTTCGCAAGACGGAATTCACTCCTACCCATTTTAGGGATAGCAGAGAGGTTGTTCTCTTAAGTACTAACTCCGGGACTTGAACAAGGGGCCCCACCCTCTCGTTGGATCGAGAGGGACTTCGGTTTAAAGGTTGGACCGCAAACCGATTGTTCATTAGAGGATTAGTGGAACTTAAGGAACAAGAAGTACTATAGGGGTGAAACGGTTATTTGACCTAGCTATAGCTACGAACAACCTGTGAAGGAACGACTTACTAAACATGGTTAATTTTGCTGTGGTGGGTATCATTTTGAAATTGATTTTTCTATGTGCTAAAATGGAAGTGTTCTGGTTTGGCAATTTTTTGAGCCTTTAAATCTTCATGAAATTGTAATTGCTCGGAAATGTAAGAGCGCTAATGTGTGTACTAGAGTCTGTAATTTTTATAGAGTCATTAGAGTCAATATAGGCTGTAAAATCGAAGAAGAACTGGAGAAGACACGGCAGAAAAACAGCAGTAGGAGGCTGCTGTACGTGATAGCGTCGGGACGCTCTTCAAGTAGAGTCCCGACGCTAATGAACAAAACTTCCAGCAACTTATTTTTCCACCTTGGTTCGGTTCAGCTGCTTCTGTCTTGGTCCGGTTCGGTCTGCTGCAGCTTCTTTACACATTTTTGAAGGCCGGTTCACTCCATGGAGGGTTGGTTCGGGTCGGTTCGTGAAGCTCGGGATTGCTACAAGCTATTTTTAAATGATTATTATTGTAATAATTAGTTAAATTGCTTGTTTTTAAATTGCCAAACCATTCCATTTTAGTTTTGATTTAATTTCTTTATGCATTGTGAATGTGTATTAAATTAAATGGATGTATGTGCATTATGAGCATGCCATATAGTTTAAAATCCCACCATAGGAAAGCATGATCATGCATTTTTATTTTTTAATAAGTGTTATTGATAAATTCAAATGCATGAGGGAAATTTCATGATCAATTGATATAAATGTTATATTGATTTAGGGAGATTCATGCTTGAATGGTTAATTAAAATTGGTTAATTGATATAAAAGATATTAATTAAAAGATAAAATTAACCTAGCATGAAGCATGAAATTTCCTTGGTGTTTGTTTATACAAAGTTATATTCAAAAGGGGAAGCTTGTTATAGATTAGATTTATAATTGTTATAAATCACTTAGAAATCTAAAATCTATAACAAAGAAAAGGTGCATGCTCATTTAGGGTTAAATTGAATCCAACTCTCGATCGATTTCAATTAGATTCAAATAGGTTGATAAGCTTGTAAAACATAGGTTACAAGAGAACTCACCCAACGAGATGTTGTCTAAGGCTGGAGGTATTTAAGTTGACGGTTTACGGAACACCTCCTACCTGGGCATCGAGTTGGTTCTTTAGTTAAAGTTAACCCAGTTTTATGAAGCATGCACGTGTGTGATGTGAGGTTTTAATCGTTATCACCTAGACATCGTAAGTTTAAATGAACTTAGACTTAGGGTTATTCAATTAGCCGGAATTCAACTAAGTATAAGTATACCCAAAACCGTTTAAAATACTTAGTGGGAGGGGAGAGATATATCAAATTCATTTCCCTTTCACGTTCTCCCTTTTATTCACAAGGTGAGATTTATGCTTGGCCTCATGTTGATTATACCTCAACTGCTCCATTCGGAAGGTGTTTGCATAAATCAATAACAAGGTGAATGGAGAAAGTATTTATAGTAAGTGAGTGAAGGAAGTGTGTCAACACATCCTGCGGTCTCCTCCGTTAGGTTGCACCGTGAGATTTCCGTGTTGCGCCTGCTTGTATGCCCTGGAGCTACTAACCATTCAGAGGGTTGTAACATGGAGATCGGAACAACGCAAACTCCAGAAATGGATAGGATTACTTAGGACCATTTCCAAAATTAGCTTTTCCATTCGGTAGCATTGTTGGGGTCGTTCTCTGTAATCTTAAAACGACGAGTCACACTTACAAGGGTTACTAAGTGTTAGTAAATTCCTGACCAAACGTAACGGTAACTAAACAACTATAGGAATAAGAGTTATTCTGGGATTAGTATTTAGTCAAGAACGTCTTGATTTAGTGAGGGAGTAATTGACTGCCCCTCGGTAGCGGTTGCTCTAACTCACTAAAGTGTCGTTGCAAAATAATAATCCTAGGTACATTATTACTTTTCCTAAAACCTGATTGGATTTTGTCTAAAATTGTTAATAAGCAATTACTAATAGCTTTGTTTAATTTTTCAGCATGTCTAGCTCACTAGTACAATTACTCGCTTCGGATAAGCTTAACGGGGATAACTATGGAACTTGGAAGTCTAATCTGAACACAATACTAGTAATCGAGGATCTTAGATTTGTCCTTACCGAAGAGTGTCCACCTAACCCTGGCTCGTCAACAAACCGAATTGTTCGGGAAACATACGAGAAATGGACTCGAGCTAATGATAAAGCAAGAGTCTATATTTTAGCAAGCATTTCGGATGTCTTGTCGAAAAAGCACGAGAGGATGGTCACCGCAAGGGAGATCATGACTTCGTTGCAAGGTATGTTTGGACAACCGTCCTCACAAATCAGGCACGAAGCTATCAAGAATGTTTACAATTCCCGAATGAAGGAAGATGCTTTAGTTAGGGAACATGTTTTGAACATGATAGTTCAGTTTAACATCGCTGAAGTAAACGGTGCTACTATTGACGAGGGTAGTCAAGTAAGTTTTATAATGGAGTCTCTTCCGAAGAGCTTCATTCAGTTCAGGACAAACGCTGTCATGAACAAGATAGACTTTAACCTGACTACCTTGCTAAACGAGCTCCAGACTTACCAAAGTCTCACCAAGAGGGGACATGAAGGGGAAACAAATGTTGCCACAACCAAGAGGTTCCAAAAGGGATCATCCTCAGGAACCAAGTCTGGACCTTCCACTTCAAAAGAATAAGAGTATTCAAATGAAGAAAAAGAAGGATAAAGGGAAAGGAAAAGCTCCAATGGGAAGCAAGGCAAAAGCTACAGATAAAGGAAAGTGTTTCCATTGTAATGTAGACGGACATTGGAAACGCAATTGTCCCAAGTACCTTGCGGAAAAGAAGGCTGGAAAAGAAAAACAAGGTAAATTTGATTTGCTCGTTATCGAAACATGTTTAGTTGAGCAAGATAGCTCTGTCTGGATATTAGATTCAGGAGCGACTAACCATGTATGCTCTTCTTTACAGGAAATTAGTTCCTGGCATATGCTGGAAGACGGCGAAGTAACTCTCAGAGTAGGAATTGGAGAGGTCGTCTCAGCCAGAGCTTCTGGAACTCTCAAGTTGTCTTTCGGAGATAGATTTTTACTACTAGAAAATGTCTTGTACATTCCCGATATAAAAAGGAACTTAATTTCTATCGCTTGTTTGATTGAACATGAATACCAAGTATCTTTTGATATTAATAAAGTGTTTGTTAACAAAAGAGGTATGCATATATGTTCTGCAAAACTTGAAAGCAACTTATACGTGTTAAGGCCAATTCAAGTTAAAGCTATTTTTAATACGGAGATGTTTAAAGTAGCGGAAACTCAAAATAAAAGGCGAAAAGTTTCTCCTAATACCTATCTTTGGCCCTTGAGATTAGGCCACATAAATCGCAATAGGATTGAAAGATTGGTAAAGAGTGGACTACTAAATCAGTTAGAAGATGACTCGTTACCACCATGTGAGTCCTGCCTCGAGGGAAAAATGACCAAACGACCTTTTTCAGAAAAATGTTATAGGGCCAAAGAACCCTTAGAACTCGTGCATTCGGATCTCTGTGGTCCTATGAATGTCAAAGCACGAGGAGGGTATGAATATTTTGTCAGCTTCATTGATGATTATTCAAGGTATGGCTACCTTTACCTAATGCATCATAAGTCTGAAGCCCTTGAAAAGTTCAAAGAGTACAAGACCGAGGTTGAGAACCAATTAGGTAAAACGATTAAAACACTACGATCAGATCGAGGTGGAGAATATATGGACCTACAATTCCAAGACTATTTGATAGAACATGGAATTACGTCTCAACTCTCAGCCTCTGCTACACCGCAACAAAATGGTGTATCAGAGAGGAGAAACCGAACTCTGTTAGACATGGTTCGATCAATGATGAGCTATGCTCAGTTGCCTGATTCGTTCTGGGGATATGTAGTTGAGACTGCAATATACATTTTGAACATGGTTCCTGAAGGGGATAATAGCCCCTACGCAGCGGAAGCGCATCGATTGGACCTTACGCCGTATATTAATTAACATTAAAATACCGTTACGAAAAGACAAAATAAACTTTAAACAATCTTTAAAGTTGCTGGAAAATTGTTATAAACATGCTGAAAAATAAATCTAAATTTATTTTCATGCTTTTCTAAAGAAAAAGGGAAAGAACCGTTACAAACCTTCGTTGTAGACTTGACCGTTCTTCACCAACGACGCTCCAACGAACGAAAACGCAGCAGCCTCCTTGTAGTTTCTTTGCTAGAAAATTCTTCTTTAAAGAAACAATAACCACAGAGGTTACACTGGTATGTCTCTAAGTCTAGGAGGCAAAAGACTTGTGGTAGTCTTTCTCTAAGAGGGAGGCTAGAGAGAATTCTAGGTCTTTTCTTGAGAGTCTAAGACCAAGAGGAGAGTGTCCTGAACCAATTAGGTCTAGTGTTCTATTTATAGAAGAGAGACCATGAATAAAATATTCAATTAAATCAATCTTTTCCAAAATTGATTCAATCTTATTCCTTATTTAATCAATCCATGATCAATCAATTCCATAATTGATTAATCTTTTCCATAAATGACTAATCACTTCCATAAGTGATTAGATCATTTCCATAAATGATTAATCACTTCCTTAAGTGATTAATTATTTCCATAATTGATTAATTCCCGGTTAATGAATTCTTTAATTAATTAACCACCAATTAAATATCACATATTTAATTTCCGGCCTTGAATTAATTAATTTTCCCAAATATATTTTAGGCCTTAAAATTAATTAATTCATTATTTGAACTCTTTCAAACTTCCATAAATTTATATTTGAATTTCTTAAAATATCAATTTCTCTCATTATAATATATCAATATATATTATATTGTTTCCCTTAGTAAATTGAACATTTTCAATTCACATTTATTACTTAGTTGCCTCAAATTACTTTATGAGCTACCAGTGGGACCTAATGGACCTGCAGATCAGAAGCTCCAACGATGTGAGATTAATTGGTCAAACTCATTAACCACATTAATCAATATTCGTTAACTGTGTGTACATTCCACTATAGACTCACAGTTGCACTCTTCTCACTGCAGACATATTTTTTGTGTCCACGGATATAGACCAATATCGACTAGTTAGTCCTTCACGAGTGTCCGTAACACCAGCTGGGTCAAATTACCGTTTTACCCCTAGGTTACTTCTATTTCCTTAAGTACCAGTTCTCCTCTAATGAACAACCTGTTTGTGGTCCAACCATCAAACAGAAAACCCTCTCGTGCCATTGAGAGGGTAGGGCCCTTTGTTCAAGACTCGGAGTCACCACCTAAGGGAACACTCATCTGCTTCCCTAAAGTCGGGAAGGAGTGAATTCCATCTTGTACGATTATGTTCCCAGCTCCCCATTCGGTCTTGTCCCCAAAATGGTAGGCTTATTGAGTTGGCGTATTGGCCACTCTCACCCATGCAAATCAAAGGACAATCTCTCATGAGCAGGAGTCCATAATCAACTCAGGATTAAGACTAAGTTGTCTAGGTCGTCCTAGTGAAATAGAAAACCAACTAGTTAACGGGGTTATAACTAGTGGTTACTATTTCGCGGTCCGGTCTTATGCAAACTCATTGCATAGGATACCTCACTCGCATGTCTCCTACACGAACGCGTTGGATCATAGCGTTTGTATCAAATACAATGTGGGTCGTATCCATAGTGTCACCAGGATAAGGCACCCAGTCTTATCCCTATACTATAGACCCTTTAGGTTGTTTCTTGAACAATGATCCCATATGTCGCTACATATAGTTCAAGACTCATATTACAGCCTAGGATATCTAGTTTATTGGATTAGGGTTATTTTTAGGCAAAGACAAATATAAAATAACTAATAACATTTAATGGAAAAATATATCAATATTATTTCATTAATATCCGGTCAACGGTTACATCCACTATCTACGAGTTTTAGGGCATAAAACCCAACAGTTCCCTCTAAGAGTGTTTCTGAAATACCCTATGAGCTATGGAAAGGGCGTAAAGGTAGTTTACGTCACTTCAGAATTTGGGGATGCCCGGCACACGTGTTGGTGCAAAACCCAAAGAAATTGGAACGACGTTCAAAACTGTGCCTGTTTGTAGGATATCCTAAAGAAACGAAAGGTGGTCTATTTTACAACCCTCAGGATCACAAATTGATTGTATCAACAAATGCTACTTTCCTAGAGGAAGATCACATAAAATATCATCGACCTCGCAGTAAACTAGTATTAGATGAGATTTCAAGAAAAACTACAAAAGAATCTACAAAAGTTGTAGATCAAGTTGGTCCATCAAAAGTTGTTGATCAAACACATCCATCTCAAATAGTGAGAGAGCCTCGACGTAGTGGGAGGGTTATAATACAACCCGACCGCTACATGGGTTTAATAGAAACTCAAACCATCATATCTGATGATGGTGTAGAGGATCCATTGTCCTTTAATCAGGCAATGAATGATGTTGATAAGGACCAGTGGATCAAAGCCATGGATCTCGAAATGGAGTCAATGTACTTCAATTCGGTCTGGGATCTTGTAGAGCAGCCGGATGGGGTAAAACCTATTGGTTGCAAATGGATTTACAAGAGAAAACGAGACCAAGCCGGTAAGGTTCAAACCTTTAAGGCTCGACTTGTGGCAAAGGGTTTTACCCAGCGGGAAGGAGTCGATTTTGAAGAAACTTTCTCCCCTGTTGCCATGCTTAAGTCGATTAGAATACTCTTATCCATTGCCACATATTATGATTATGAAATATGGCAAATGGATGTCAAGACAGCCTTTTTGAACGACAATCTTGAAGAGACTATCTATATGGCTCAACCAGAGGGATTCATAGTCCAGGGTGATGAGCAAAAGGTTTGCAAACTTAAACGATCCATTTATGGATTGAAACAAGCATCAAGATCCTGGAATATACGTTTTGACACTGTGATCAAAACGTATGGCTTTGAGTAGAATGTTGATGAACCTTGTATTTACAAGAAAATCGTCAAATCCACTGTAGCTTTTCTAGTTCTATACGTAGATGATATCCTACTTATTGGAAATAATGTAGGATTCCTGACTGACGTAAAACAATGGCTAGCGACTCAATTCCAAATGAAAGATTTGGGTGAGGCTCAATTTGTTCTGGGCATTCAAATCATTAGAAATAGAAAGAACAAAACGCTAGCACTGTCTCAAGCATCATATATCGACAAAGTGTTGGTACGATATTCGATGCAGAACTCCAAGAAAGGGTTATTACCTTTTAGGCATGGGGTTCACCTGTCAAAGGACCAAAGTCCTAAGACACCTCAAGAGGTTGAGGAAATGAGACGTATTCCCTATGCATCAGCAGTTGGTAGTTTGATGTATGCCATGCTGTGTACCAGACCCGACATATGCTATGCCATAGGAATAGTCAGCAGATATCAGTCTAATCCTAGACATGCGCATTGGACTGCCGCTAAAAACATCCTTAAGTATCGAAGGAGAACTAAGGATTATACGCTCGTGTATGGAGCTAAGGATCTGATCCTTACAGGATACACTGACTCAGATTTTCAAACCGATATAGATTCAAGAAAATCAACATCGGGATCTGTGTTTACTCTAAATGGAGGAGCAATAGTATGGAGGAGTATTAAGCAAGGTTGCATTGGTGACTCTACCATGGAAGCAGAGTACGTAGCCGCCTGTGAAGTAGCAAAAGAGGCAGTATGGCTAAGAAAATTCCTAACAGAGGTGGAAATTGTTCCAAATATGCAACTGTCTGTCGCCCTCTATTGTGATAACAGTGGAGCAGTTGCAAACTCTAAGGAACCTCAAAGTCACAAACGAGGAAAGCATATTGAGGGCAAATACCATCTCATCAGGGAGATCGTGCAACGAGGAGATGTGATCGTCACGCAGATTGCTTCGGAGCACAACATGGCTGATCCGTTTACAAAACCCCTCACGGCTAAAGTTCTTGAGGGTCACCTAGTTAATCTAGGATTACGAGCTTTGTTAGACTTGGGCAAGTGGGAGAAATGTAAGGGTATGGATGATGCCCTAGTTTATTGTCTTTATACTTCTCTCACACCTAACTTCATGTACCCCACTAGAGTTTCTAGTCCAAGTGGGAGTTTGTTGGGTTTAATGTCCTATAAACTCGTAGTTTGTAAATCATTAAACATATTTCTATTTTCAATAAAGTCGTTATTGAGGTTATTCAGTAAAAGATGTTATTGAATATGTAAATTGCATATGATTAACCTAAATCCAATAAACTAAGATCCTTGGCTATAAAATGAATACTCGAACTATATGTAGAGACATATCGTAGGATCAAGTTCAAGTTTATAGTCAAAATTGTCTATAGTATAAGGATACGGTTGGGTGCCTTATCCTAGGGACACTATGGACGCGGCCCACTTTGTATCAAGTACAAACGATGAGATCCTAAGTCGTTCATGTGGAGACATGCGAGTGGGGGCGTCCTATGCAATGAGTTTGCATAAGACAGGACCACGAAATAAGTCACTTTCTCTTTATAACACCGTTTACCGTAGAAACTGACTATTTCTCATAGATGACCTAGGTAACTCGTTCTTAATCCTGAGCTATCTATGAACTCCTGTTTTTGCGACATTATCCTTTGATCTGCATGGGTGATAGTGGCCAGCATCGCCGACTCAACAAGCCTACCATTTTGGGGATAAGATCGAATAGATAGCTAGGGACATAGTTTCGCAAGACGGAATTCACTCCTATCCATTTCAGGGTTAGCAGAGAGGTTGTTCTCTTAAGTACTAACTCCAGGACTTGAACAAGGGGCCCCACCCTCTCGTTGGATCGAGAGGGACTTAGGTTTGAAGGTTGGACCGCAAACCGATTGTTCATTAGAGGATTCGTGGAACTTAAGGAACAAGAAGTACTATAGGGGTGAAACGGTTATTTGACCTAACTATAGCTACGAACAACCTGTGAAGGAACGACTTACTAAACATGGTTAAATCAAGTGGACGGAAATATATCTATAGTGAGGGGAGTGCAACTATCGGGCTATAGTGGAGTGTCCCGGTAGTTAACGAATGTTGGCTAGCTTAGATAATGGGATTAGTCGGTTAGCCTTGAATCGTTGGAGCCCGTGATCTATAGGTCCATTATGTCCCCCTACTAGCTCATATCGGATTAAAGCCTAGAATATTTTGATAGGAATCTTTGAATCGTTCAAAAACGGGAAATAGGGTTTTATCGTAAAACGTGTTCGACAAATGATTTAATTATGAATTAAATTAGGAATTGAGAGATAAGGTATTTAAAAGTGTTTTAAATACCATATATATGTATTAGGAATCATATATAATTCATGGCACTAGGTGATAAAGATTAATTGGATTAATCATTTCAAAATTACTTGGAAATGTCCCAATTAATTGCCTTAAAATCAATTTCAATTTTGAATTGAAATTAGAAATGAATTGCAAGCTGAAAATTCAGAATTAAGATTCAAATCATAGTGGATTTAGTGGCATTCCCACTCTTGCATGATGATGCATAGTGGAAAACAACACAACCATGCACTAGATGCATGTGTTGTGAATTAAACACCTAGAATCCACTTTGAGTTGGATTTTCACCATGTGTCTAGTGTCATGAAGCTTGTCTTTGCATGGGAGAGGTCTATAAAGGGTGCTTGAATCATATTCAAAGGTATGACAGCAATTTCATTAAGGATATGCTGCTGAAATTCTCCCTCAAACACTCTCTCATCTCATTTCTTCCTAAAGCTTGTACCTTCAAGCATTCCCTTCCTATTTCTTACTACTATAGACTCCCACAAGTAATTCTAGGCCCAAGAGAATAGTAGGGAAGACTCTAGAGGTTGTCCAATGAGCATAGGAGAAGAAAACACCACAAGGAGTTCCTCATTTGTGAGCTACAAAGGTTGGTGTTCTCCAAACTCTCTATTTTGTCTTTTATAGAACATGCATGCTTTAGGAGCAAAATTGAATGTCTTAAGTGCTTTCGATCTTCAATTGCTTCCGCATGTGTTATATGAACACCTTCACGAAGATGAACAACACACGAGGGAACTTGGACGGGGCTGGCGGCTGCGTGAAAACGAGAGAGGGAGGAGGGTCACACGCACGTCTAAGGAGGAGAGGAAAGAATGAATTCTAGAGTTCTATGTTATTCTCTCTAATTAGGGTCTAAATTCCCTAATTCCACTCTAATTAAGAACATCCCAAAAGCCCAAATTTCCTTTCTTAATAGGGAAAATTTTGGAAGTTACTAATTTCCATACCTATGGTTTGGAATTCAATATTTAATCATTGACCACAATTATACAATTAAACTGCATTAACTCTTTCAACTAAAGAATTCTCACTTACACACAACCAATAATATAAATCGAGTGACGAAATTTAGCGTACCTAATAACGAAATTTACACCATTTATTAAAAGATAGATACACCATATTAAATGTGAAATAATTGCTTAGTTTTGGACTCAATTAGATGGAATTTGAAGAGGTGGTGTATAATATTTCAAGAGAGAGAAGTCAAATTTAGAGGAGGTGGGGACTGGGGGGAGAGTATTGGGGAAAAAGTAAATTATAGGTATATATTATAGACATACAATATAAATTATAAATGTGTTGGTAGATTTTTATTTCAAAAAAAAAATAATTGTAGATTTTTGTTTCTGCATAAATTGCACATGACTTTTTCCTTTAAAAAATAAATATAATAATGTGATTTTACATTTACATCTAATTACTTATTATATTATTATATAATTTAACTTTTAAAAATTTTGTACTAAAAACCAAACTAAAAACAACTAAAGATGTATAAACTTCCATCATCATCATTTTTATTTAAAGATTAGATCAAACCATCCGACAAAAATTATAAGAGGATATATATAAACTATAAACATACCTAGACTCAATTTCAACCGGTAAGTTATCTTTAAGCTCCTTGACTAAGTTACTTGTATGTCATCCAAAGGGAAAGCTAACATTAAAAGGTTTTTTTTTTCTTTTTTTTTTGACAACTAGCATTAAAATGTTAGATGATAGATCAAACAATCCACCAAAAATTTATAATAGGAAGATAATTCTTATTCTCAAAGGGGAAACACGAAGAAAGAAAGACCCTAGTTTCTATGGAACAAGAGTATAAAAAAAAAAGGGGGCTTTGCACAGATAGCAAAAACCGGCAAACATATTGCAAACATAGCAAAAAAATAAAATTATTTGCGGAAATAGCAAAAATTACGTTAAATTACAAAAATACCCTTAGTATCTCCAATAGTCTATCAGCCCCTATTATTGATAGTCACTGATAGACTTCGATTAATCGGAGTCTATCAGTGATAAATACTGATAGGCTTTGATGATAAGCTTCAATTAATCGGAGTCTATTAGTGATAGACACTGATAGACTTTGATTAATCAGAGTCTATTAGTGATAGACATTGATAGACTTTGATTAATCAAAGTCTATCAGTGTGTATCACTGATAGGCTCTGATAATCATAATCTATAAGTTTTTATCGTGTTTAATTCAAGCCTATCAGTGATAGCCACTGATAGAAAACAATTTAATTCAAGGCTATTAGTTCAGTTTAATTCAAGGCTATCAGTTTCTATCCATCAGTTTAATTTAAGTCTATCAATGATAATCACTAATAGAAAACCGTTTAATTCAAGGTTATCAGTTTCTATCACTGATAGAAATCAATTCAATTTTAATTCAAGGTTATTAGTTTCTATCACTGATAGAAATCAATTCAATTCAAGACTATTAGTTTCTATCACCGATAGAAACACCAATTTAATTGAAGTTTATCAGTTTCTATCAGAAATCAATTTAATTGAAGTTTATTGACTTGTATCACTGATAGAAATTAGTTTAATTCAAATCTATCATTTTCTATCGATGATAGAAATCAGTTAATTGAAGTCTATCAATTTCTATCCCTGATAGAAATCAGTTAATTATCAATTAATTGAAGTCTACCAATGATTGTCACTGATAGAAATCAATTTAATTCAAATCTATCAGTAAATTACTTTCCATTGCAATCATCTCGGTAATTAGAAACTCATCCAAAATTATTATACTACAATCATAAATTGAACAACAAATTTAAGTCTCTTGTGGTAATTAGAACATAAAATCCAAAAAATAACCATTACGAACAAGTGACTCTTAATCAACAATATAATTTTTAAAGCCTAGCACACAAGCTCCGTGACCACCACCACAAAATTGCTATTCTTGTATTCTTTGTATTTCATTATCTATCAATTATAGTCCGTGATAGACTTCGATCAGTGATAGTTAGTGATAGACTACGATTAACCGGAGTATATCAGTGATATACATTGATATACCTATACAAACACTCACCAAAATTGCCATTTTTGTATTCTTGACATTCTTGAATTAAAAAGAAGGCCAACAAGAGCTTAGCTCAATTGGCAAACAGAGGGAAAAAAAACATATTAATCACACAAGAACTCCAACCTCATAAATGCACAGAAAATTAAAAAAAAAATTGTGTGGTAGAAGAGGGAAGAAAGAAAGAAAAAAGAAAAAAAAAAGAGAGAAATGGTGATGCGAGGGAAGAAATAAAGAAAAAAAAAAAAGAGAAATGGTGCGGCAAATAAAGAAAAAAGAAAAACAAAAAAAAAAAAAAAAAAAAGAGAAATGGTGCACAAAAAATTAAAAAAAAATAATAATAAAAAAAAAAGAAATCATAACAGCTCATAAATGCACAATAAAAAAAAGACGAAGAAAGCAAAAAATAAAAAAAGAAAAAAGAAGAAGAAATCAGCTCATAAATGCACAAAAAAAAAAGAAGAAAGCAAAAAAAAAAAAAGATGAAGAAGAAATCGTATGCACAAGAAAAAAAAAGGAGAAGAAGAATAAGAAATCAGGGTAAATGGGAAGGGAGAGAAAGAGAAGGGTAAAATGGGAATATTCTAATTTTTTTGCCATATTTGCAATTCTTTTTATTTGGTGCTAAATTTGTTATTATAGATAATTAATTTGCCACCCACTGCAATTACTCTAAAAAAAATAGATCCTTATATAGGTAGGACCTTACAAGATGATGAGTAAAAAAAGTTTTGAAATTCCAAAAAAATCTCTAAGGTTAAGCTATATATCTTGCATGCCAACCAAACATAGTTGAACTGACATAAAGCTCGTATCCTCAACCAAGAGTTTAGAGGTTCAAATCTCACATCCCATGTTGTAATGTATAAAAAAATAATTAATTAATTTTTAAAAAAAAAAAAAAAAAAAAAAAAAAAAAAAAAAAAAAAAAAAAAAAAAACTATACACCATTTCTCTTAAATCCAAATTTTCTTGTGTATTGTGTTACATGAAATACAAAAATATGTGTTCAACCTGCCACTATCTTTTACAAGGAAAAATAAGACTAGAGAAATTGGGATCATGTGTTCAAAGTTAGTGAGGCTTTCATTGGGACGGACTCTTCATTATGAACAAGATGTGATAATGAACGCTCTGTGATTGTGGATTCCGAGTTGTTATAAAATTCCAAAAATGTTTCGTCTCAGCTTAACCTGCTTCTTTTAAAATAGAATTGCAAGTATTGCAATTTATTTCAAGAAAATTATAATGGGTTTTCAACATTTTAACATGTCCGTTAATGATCTAATCTCATTAGAGGCCTAATTTCCTAATGAAAGCAGAAATGAATGAGAATTAGAATTAAAAATTGCAATCTAACAATTAAAAATATAAAACTCATAGCAAAAGTACAGATTAAATTATAAATACAAAAAAAAAGGGTTATATATTGTTACACGAGTTACCAGATTTTGTAACTATTGCAATTTTCGAGTTCGATACAAAAACTAATGATCCTAGTGTTGGCTAGATTACAAAAAGGAGAGACATTTACAACTATATGGAAACTGCATCTTCAGAGACATGATTTGGATTTGTTTGAGAATTCTGAAACTCATTTTGTTCCAAATACTCAGTTTCAATAGTATCCTTGAGGATGAATAGCCTTTGTATAACAACAGGCTGAGTCATATGCCTTGCTTCTCTGATGTCTGTATCTTCCTGGTTCAGATGGTATGAATCAAGCATGATCTTTATCCACTTATGCAGCTCTTTTGGAGTTCTGCCCAATTACAAAAACATTTATAACATGATTTCTTGCACAAATATGATCATATTCTCGTCCTCGTAATTTGTTACTCGACCTTCGTCGTTTAAATCTCATTCTGGTTTCAGAACTTTAACAAAACAATCATTTAAATCTCATCCAGAGTGTCCTAAACTTTAACCAAACAATCCTTTTGATCATCATTGTTATACTATAGTCAAGTATTTCATAGACGTTATTTTGTTCCTATGTTGTCATTTTGCTCGTTCTTGTTATTTTGTTGTCAATTATTTAAAAAAATGGATAATGTGATTCTGAATTTATATCAACATGCTGACAGGAGCCCTATATTGAAGCCATATAGGTCAGCCAAGATGAGAATTGAGAGTTGATTTGGACATGTATTGAGTGTTCCCTATCCATAACTCACCTCAACTAGCCTAATATGGCTTCAATGTGTACTCGCATCAGGATGTTGATACACATATTTAGAGCCCCATCATCCATCGAATAAATAATTGGTGCCAAAATAACGACCATTATCAAAATGGTTACTTTCTAAAAGTTCAGGAATAAAAACAAAAGTTAAGGACTAAAATGAACTAAATTTAAAAGTTCAAAGACCAAAATAGATATAAACTAAATAGTAGATGGATTTTGAGGTAAACTCTAATGATATGAAAGGTTGAAATATTATTTTGGTCCCTATACTTTGGAGTTCATTTCATTTTAGTCTCTATTCTTTCAAATGTCCAAATGTAGTCCCTATACTTTCAATAAATCTTAAGAGTAGTCATTATTGTTAGTTTAAAGTTAATGTTATCCAAGTTAGTAAAATAATAATAATAATTTGGATAAAGTACAATTTTGATACCTTAGATTTGAATTTAATTTCTATTCAATCCCAAAGATTTCAAAACTCACACTTCTGGTCCTTAGATTTGAATTTAGTTTCCATTTGGTCCTTGAGATTTCAAAAGTGATATGTTTGGTCCTTAAGGCTTGTATTTGATTTCTTATTGGTCCCTAAAGTTTGAAGTTGATTTCTAATTTGGTCCCTGAAATTTGAAATTGGTTTCTAACTAGTCTATATAAAAAATAAAAAATATATAAAAAAATTCAACTCATTTTAAAAATACATATCGTCAAAGTCTAGTTAGCGAATGTTAATTACCACATCATCATTCCATTAAGTCAATTAACGTAACTTTACTAGAAACCAATTTCAAACCTTAGGGACCAATTATAAATCAAATTCAAACTTTAGGAACTCAACATGTCAATTTTGAAACCTTAGTGACCAAATAGAAACAAACTTTAAATCTCAAGGACCAAAAATGTTAGTTTTAAAAACCTTGGGACGATATAGAAATTAAGTTAAAAATCTCAGAGACCAAAAATATATTTTACCAAAATACATACTGTGAAGATATTTCCAAAATTTATAGAGGAAAGGTTAATAGAGTCTAAATTTTTTTTGGAAATGTTAACCATAAACTATCAGTAGAATAGTGACTAATTTTAAGATTTATTGGAAGTATGGAGACTAACTTTGGACATTAGAACTAAAATAGAAGTCTCAAAGTATAGGGACCAAAATGGTATTTTAACCTTAATGAAACCTATCGGAGAAATATGTGATCATCATGGAAAAAAAAATGTACATTTGAATATGATATGAGGCTTACTCACGTGTACATAGCATTCGGATCTTTGGCTTCACTTCCATCACCTGGGGCGAAGGCCGTTGCTAAAGCAGAAAATCGTTCCTCAGGATCTATTATGTTTAGCAAATGCTTTAACAGCTTTATTTCTTTAGGGGCCATGCTTCTAAGATTGCTTTTTGTGGCTTTGTATAATTGATACATTATCTCTTTCACCTACATCCAGAGAGTGACAGAGAAGATGACATAATAATTGCATCAAAAAGTTGAAAAAAAATTGGAAAAGAATCTCTTAGTCTGCTGAACTCTATACAGATGAAATGTTTTTTTAAGGGCATACTATCCTTCTTCATATGGATTGATCATCAGTTCATAGACTTTCAATCAATTTTGCAATCCATTTTCAATATATCAATTACAATGAGAAGGTGGAAACAGTATTCCTTTTAGTGTGGTTAGCATACCTTTTAAAGTGCTTATTCATAACTAAATTTATTTAAAAAAGAAAATCGGCAGTATTTGGTTCAGACTTTAAAAAGGGGTAAAAAATGTTTTTACCTATTAAAAGCACTTTTTAAAATTTGCAATAATCAAAAGTGATTGAAGAAATTCTAAAAGTTTTTTTTATAGGAAGCATTTACATATTCTTTTTCCAAATGTGCTTATAAAATAAGTGTTTCACTTTAAAATGTGGGAAGCACAGATAACAGACCAGTCCATAGAAATGAGTAATTGAAAATGACAGTAAGTTTCCAACTTAGGCAAAACTGGGGTTCTGGGGTGTTACTTTCATTGAACTTCAAAGTACAACCAGCAATTAATATTGTTGGCAGGGAGATTGGCAATGCATTATAACATAATGGTTTAGAAGTAGATTTGATTAAATGTAAGGGTCATACATATACATTAAGTTCAAATTCTATATCAGTCCTTAACTCTCATGTAAAAATTTTATTTTCTTCCCTACACTTTCCAACCTTCTGTTTAATTCATTGTTATCAATTAGGTATCAAACTTTTAAATGTAATTAGATTTTTGTTAAATTAATGACAAATTATAGGTAAGGATCAAAAGGATGTTTTATGCAAAAATCTAGAGACAAAAACATGACACTTGAAAGTTGGAGGACTAGACGGACTATTTGAAACCTTGGGCACTAAAATGAAATAAATGTGACAGTTCAAGCAGTAAAATAAGATTTAAATTAAAACATTACCTCGTTCTTCATGGTTGTGGATTCTTTTGCAGAAGCCCAAGCACTGTTTATCAAAAGGATCAATGATGAATCAAGTTCCTTTGCCTTTGCAAGACTTGCAATCTTTTCACAAGCCACTTCCAACGAGGGAGAATTCAGTATATCATCAAATTTGACCTGTGCAGAATCCAATGTCTCCACATTTTCTAATGTTCTATCATAAGCACTAACTGCAGACAGACATCTAGCCGCCAGCCGAGCCACCGCTGCCCAAAATAGCAAAAATAATTTAAGAAAAAGCTATTGATAAAGTCTGTGATTATTTATTTGGTTTGGAACTTTTTTTTTCTTTCAGGTTAGAGAAACTCACTCCTAGCTAAAATGTTGTTACAACTCTAGGTTTTAGTTAACTCTTGATAAATCTACCACAGATTATAAATGTCATTATCCAATCATAAATCGTTAAGGTGAATATATATTGTGAATACATGATACAAATTTATCTAGAAACAAGTATGAAAATGACAAAGTTTAGGGAAATTTTCACAAACTCCTAAATTATGGGATTTGTTACCATCGCACCCATGAATTTTTAAATTTAATCAACCAGCCCTATGTACTTTGTTAAATATTGCACTCACACTCGTGAAATTTTAATTTGATCGATCAACATCATGTACTTTGTTAAGTGTTGTAATCAGTCCCTCATGTTAGTTGTCATTAAATTACTATTTAATTGGGTTCACATGTGTGGCTGACACATGAATGGGGAAGAGCACTTGTTATTGGAAGATTTGGAAAGAAAAGGAAAAAAAAAGAAGAAAAAAATTGAAGTTTTTAGACAAGCAAACGTTGGAAGTTTCAATTTAGTGGGTGTTATTTAGGTTGTGTGATTTTTCTTTTCTTTATTCTTTTTTTATGGGAAAGACGAAATGTCAGAAGACCAAAGAGATTGCCGTCATCATAACTAAAACTTTCATCTCCAAACTAATCGATCATGGCACTACCCAAATCGTAAGCCCAAAAGGAGGGGCCACCCTCGTGAGGTCCTCAATGACAAATTTACCCACCCTTACTCATGTATGAGTCACACATATGAAGTCCAATTAAACATTAATCTAACAGCAACTAACAAAAAGGACTAATTGCAACAAAGGCAGATTGATCAAATAAAAAATTCATGGGTGTGATTGCAATACATGACAAAGTTAGGGGCTAATATATCAAATTAAAAATCCATAGGTAACATGGCAACATACCCCATAGTACAGGAGTAGTTTGTGCAATTTTCCCTAAATTTTACTATCCATTCAGTGGTGAAAAATGCAGGATAAGACTTCCAGGAAAAAAAACATACAAACAAACAAATATAGAATCCATGCTAAACTAAAAGATAAAGTTCATCTAAATACTTCTGAAGTTGGTTAAAAGATTAGGATAAGATAAATATTGTAATGCCCCAGATTTTAAGCCTAACCTAGTGGCACAAATAAGGTGAACAATCAAGCAAAAGCCGAAGTTTAGAGTGAGCGTACTTGTAACCACGACATCCCCATCATTTGCTTCTTCTTTAGTTAGGGCAAAGACGCGTGCCCTCTGATTTCCACCTTGAGCTTGCACTGGTAGGACTTTTGAGGCTGGCTTCTCTGCATTTGTTTCACTCTTAGTCAGGCACTGCCTTACATAGTGTCCTTTTTCACAATTGAAACAGACCTACTCGACTGTCCAGCATTGTCCAGAGTTGTGCCTTTTACATGTAGTGCACAGAAGGAGGGCAGGAGCCGGCCTCTGTGGTTACTAACGAAGGGCCTTGGATGGCTGCCATGCAAACATAGGAGGAGGTTTCCTCTTGACTTCCAACGACGAAGCTTCTCCCCATCAAGGTTGTACCTTCTTCGCCCCATTCTTATCCATGATTAATGCGTCTTTGAGCGCATCGGCAAAAGTCGTGGACCCTTTTAGGACTACGGAACTGCAGATCTCATCATGGAGGCCTTTAATGAACCTCTTGATTTTCCATTCTGGTGTGCTGACCAGATCAGGGGCAAAGCACGAGGGTGCGGTGAACTTCCTCTTGTACTACACTACGGACATATTCCCTTGGGTCAAGTGCAGGAATTCAATTTCCTTGTCATAACCGTCTCAGGGAAGTAATCATAAAGCAGGTCTTTGAACTTCTCCCATGAGATTGGTTGGTTGGCTAGGAAGCACGGACACGGATTCGTCCGGACACGCTCCGAACACGTGTCGGACACGCAATTTTGCATGTCCTATTTTTTTTTTTTTTTTTTTTTATTTTCGGACACGGCCCAGACACGCCCACGGATACGGCACTTCAAATTTTAAAAGTTTGGGCCCGCCAAATTGAAGCCCAATTCTCTGCGCTTGCTACTGTTTAATTAAAAAAAAAAAAAAAAAAGAATTGCAGCAGTCGAAGTCTTCATGTAATGACCACTTGAAGATCAGAGGATAAGTCTTCATGCTCAAAGACAAAGCTCGAATGTGGTGAAAGTCAATGTCAGCAGTCGAAGACAACGCCAACCAACCAATCTCATTGGAGAAGTTCAAAGACGTGCTTTATGATTATTACTCCCCTGAGACGGTTAAGGATGACAATGAAACTGAATTCCTGCACTTGACCCAAGGGAATATGTCCATAGTGCAGTACGAGAGGAAGTTCACCGCACTATTGCACTTTACCCCTAACCTGGTCAGCACACCAAGACGGAAAATCAAGAGGTTCATTAAGGGCCTCCGTGATGAGATTCGCGATTTCGTAGCCCTAAACGGACCCACTACTTTTGTCGACACGCTCAAAGGCACATTAATCATGGATAAAAATGTGGCAAAAAAGGTACAGCCCCAATGGGGAGAAGCTTCATCGTTGGGAGTCAAGAGAGAGCCTCCTCCTACGCTTGCACGGCAGCCGTCCAAGGCCCCTTGTCAACAGCCGCAGAGGTCGACTCCTGCCCTCCCTCTGTGCACTACATCTAAAAGGCGCAATTCTGAACAATGTTGGACAGGCAAGAAGGTCTATTTCAATTGTGAAAAAAGGACACTATGCAAGCCAGTGTACGACTAAGAGCGAAACAAACACAAAGAAGCCAACCCTAGAAGCCCTACCAGTGCAAGCTCAAGGTGGAAATTAGAGGGCACGTGTCTTGCCCTCACAAAAGAATAAGCAAACAATGAGGATTTCGTGGTTACAGGTGCGCTCACTCTAAACTTCGACTTTTGCGTGTTTGCTTGATTGTTTACCTTATTCTTGTCACTAGGTTAGACTTAAAATCTGGGGGCATTACAGATGGTATCAGAGTGAAACCTCTCCATAGGATGTGGTTCGAGGAAGAACCAAAGCAGAAGTTGGTGGGCATGTAACGTAACGCCCAAGGATAGGAGGGGTACATGAATGAACTAAGACCACATCCGAATGAGAGGGATCCTGAGGAGATGAAAGTATGGTCAAGATAAGCTGAAGAGAATTGATAGTAACTACCTATACCAACAAGGTGCACTTTCCTTTTCAATGGCTCAATCATAGGAACTTTGAAGTTAAGCATGCTTAGGGCTATTCGTCGATCGGTCGGAGTCGATTTTGGACGAAAACCGACGCCAAAAACTAAACTATTGGTTTGGACCGGTCGGTGGATGGTCTTTTTAGGATGCTCTCTGAAATCGGTTGGTCGATTTTGTCGATTTTGCGACTCGGATAGGTGAGATGCGATTTTGTTTTCTGAAGTTTTGGGAGGAGGGTTTGAAGCACGGTGAGGAGCAGAAAAGAAGGGAAGAGAAAAGAGAAAATAGAGAGTGAAAGAGAGCTTGGTACCGACGTCGATCAATAAAGAAAAGAGAATGCATGAGAAAGAATGGTTGAGAAGAGAGAGAAATTTGCTAGGAAGAACTAAAGAAGCAATGAGGAAAGAAAAGAGGGAAGGAGAAAAGAAAGAGAGAAAGAAATTGAGTGAAAAAGACAGGAAGAAGAAAAGAGAGAGAGGATTCGGATGAAGGAGAAAAAAAGAGAAAGAAAAGAGAGAATAAGGAAAGAGAGAGAAAAGAATAAAAAAATAATAAAAATTTGAAAAAAGTAATGATTACTATTTGCTTTTTTGAAAAAAGTAACTTTAAAAAGATAAACATGTGTGCAATGTGTGAGTGTGGTGAGGCAGTGTGATATTTGTGTAGTGTGCATGGTTGAGACTGAATATCTTTTTTAATTAATATATTAATATCGGTCGGTCGGTTTTTCAATTTTTGGGTGGACCAACCGACCGGCAGTCGATTTGTCAATTGACAAGACCAACTTCGACCGAATGTAACAAAAAACCAACCGACTCACATCAGTTTTGGTCGGTCAAGTCGGTTTTCGATCTAATTTTGAACACCCCTAAACGTGCTTGGCTTAGAGAAGTTCTATGTTGAGCAACCTCCTGGGAATTTTCCTAGAAGCATGTGAATTAAATCCAAACTGAATTAAAAAAAAAAGACTTGGTCATCCAACGTCAAAAATAAGACAGAATTAAAAGTTTTCAAACTATTACCATCACGATCTTCCAAGCTATCATGGGTTTCCGAAATCAAAGTAAGGAACTTAAAGAATTCCTCCGTGAACTCTTTGCGCCGCTTTGCAACTATCGCATTGATGTCAGTTGGGCTGTCCTGTAATTCCTTGAGAAGTTCACTGTGGATCTCCATTTCATCATCAATCTGTATATTTCCCACTCATGAGCAAACAATGCAAAAACAAAAAGGGAAATTGCAGCTCTAATTGTTTACACTCTAGTCATTGGAAATTATCACCAGATAACAAGCAGTGACATTTACAGCTTAAATTCTCTTCTAAATTCTGTTTTCAAAAACAAATGCAACAAGATATGGTTTTCATGAACAAAATTCATAGCAGGAAAGTTTTAAATACAGATGGAGGGGAAGAAGAAGAGGACAAGTACATACCCTTTTGACCTTTCTCCTAAGTGAAAGTAACTTCTCTTTCATATTTGGATCACTCTCCCAATCTGCCCGCCTCTGGATATGACTGTAGAAGCTCTCTCTATACTTTTTCCACTCTTCCCTAAATACCAAAAACTTCCTCCATTCTTTAGTCTTGGGCTTCTCATTCAAGAAAATATCAATTATTTTATCACAAAATTGAGAGATGGTATATCCCTCAGCAACTTCCATCTCTGCTTGTTCTACCATTTCAGTTGTAACTACATCAATCGCTCGTGCACCTGAGAAGCAATTTTTTGCTCTCAACTGGCAATGAATCTGATAGAATCCAAACAACTAGAATGATATTGAAATATAAAAAAAACCAAATAACTACAAGTTAAGCCAAGTTAAACCAAGTTTTCGAGGTACTTAGAACCTCCCTTCTCTAGAGTCTCGCCAAAGCCAACTAAACCAATGCATACATTCATCCTTTCCAAAAACTATTTACAACAAATTCACCGTAACAACTTCCTTAACTAATTAGTAATATACATTTAATACCTTAATAATATTCCTAATTCTATGCTAATAGCGTTCCAATCAGAATCCTTGGAACTCTCCCAAAACCCAAGAAGCACAACACACACATACAACTTAATTACTGGCCATTCATTTCTTAGACGAGAAGAACAGAGAACTTACTTAGCCCTAATTAGCGTCAAAGGGCAATAAATAGAAAAGAAATGGTAACGAAAAAATTGTTAGACGAGAAGAACAGAGAACTTACTTGCGTTGAATTGCATTGGGGTTGTGATTGTAACTGTTCTTCGGTTGTTGGATTTGGAATTCTTCGGCGATGGTTTGAAGGTGAAGCAGAGGAGAAGGGTGGAAGTGCTTTCTGAGTGGCGGAAAAGCTGCCGAAGATGAAGGTTTTGGTTGAGCAAATGGAGAGCTGAAAGGCCAAGTGATTTGTGATGGCCATTGCCGGAAATTTTGAAAGAAAGCGAAGAGAAGAGAGGACCAACCGCCCAAGTAGGTGGAGGTGGAGACTGGAAGCACTTCCTCTGGTATGGTAGCCGGAAATTTGGGAAATGGTCAGTTTTAACCCTTTTAAGTTTTTGCATTTCAAAAATAACCTCATTCTCAAAAACGTGTTTTTTTAACCTAGTTGATAAAACCCAATAATGTGAATTTACAGCAATAACCCTGAAGGTAAAAGGTCAAAATTGAAACAAAAAACACAAACCCCCTTCGTCTTCACTTCGTCTTCTCCTCCCTCGTCATTTCGTTCGTGTCCAGCAGCTCCGACGACTCCAACGGCTCCGGCGGTTCTTTCTCTCTCGTTCGAATCCGACGACTCCAACGACTCTGGCGTGTCCAGCAGCTCCGACTCCACGACCTCTTCATTTTCGTTGGTTTTTCTATTTAGTTTTTCATAGAGGGAGAGGGGTTTTCGTAACCAGTCGAACCGGAAAAAACCAACAAACATCTTCGTTCTTCCTTGTTAGAGAATTCAAACAAGATACATTTTGGTTGGAAAAAAAAAGATTTTTTTTATTTCAAAACAATTTAGAAAAAAAATGGGTTTTTCTTCCCAAAAGATTTTGAAAAAAATGGGTATTTCTAATCGATTGAAGCTTCTCTATCCATAAAAAACAACTCTAAAATATATATAAAAGTATTGATTTCTAAAAAAAAAAAAAAGAGTTCAACCAGTAAACCCAGAAAAACGAAAGGAAAAAAAAGGAAGAAGAAAAAAAAAAAAGAAAAGGGAATCTTAATTACTGCTTTTGTCCCAGTCACGCTCCTGGTCGGGCAGTTGATCGGGACAAAAGGCAGCTTACTGCCATTTAGTTAGTTTTTTTTTTATAATTAATTAATTAATTAAATTATTTTTCCTTTTTTTAAAAAAAAATCATTTCTTTCCTATTAGGTCATAAAAAAAATTTACAAAAAAAATTGTGTTCAAAATTTCTTAGCTAAATTCGGATCGAGATTTCTTAATAAAAAAATTGTGTCCAATATCATTATTATTATTGTTTCTTCCTCCACTCCTTCCTCTCCTTTTGTGTCCAACGTTTATGAAGAAGATTTTCTTAAACAAATTTATGAAAGATTTTCTTAAACAAATTTATGGTTAATTTACAAAGAATATTTTCTTAAACAAATTTATGAAGAAGATTTTAAGTTGGGGAAGAGGAGTTTGGGAGTTTGGTAATTTACTGGGGAAGAAGAAACATTCAGGAAAACAAAAAAAAAAAAACAAAAAAAAAACTTTTGGAAAATTTCTTGGTCGGTTTCCCGACCAAGAAATCCCGGTCGGGATTCATAATTTTCCGGCCGGGATTCATACTTTTTTTTTTCCAGATTTTTGTAAAAATATCTTATACAAATTTCTTGTTATCTAAAACATGTAAAATCATCCTCAATTGTACTTCAAAAAAACGTTGACAATATGAAAATTTTGAAGTGGGTCCGTGTGTTTGATTTCATGTGTTTGATTTTATTTTTTAAAAATACTTTGTGGGTCAAATGGTTGGTTGAAAACTTTAATTCCTATCATTGATGAAAATTGGAGAAGGATAAGAAATGGGTTAAAAAACAAGTTTTTAGAAACTAGGTCAATTTTGAAAACCCAAAACTCATTTGGGTTAATTTTGACAATTTTCCGTAAAATTTTCGAGAGTTCTTGAACAGAGGAGGGAAATTATCCCTTTTTTATTTAGGGATAACAAAGTGGAAGGGTTATTTTTATTTTTTTTATTTTTCCTTAGTAGATTAACCTTCGGGGATGGGAGGATTCGAACTTCCAACCTTTTGATCGAGGATACATATCAAATACCTTGTTTTGGCTAAATGGTCAAATGTTAAATCAAATATGCCGTTTTGAAAAAAGTCCAAATATTTTTTATATTGCATAAATGGTCCAAATGTTAAAAATCGATTATTTAAATGAAAATTTTTGAACAAAAATACCCCTAGTTCAAATCACTCCTAAAATAAGTAACAAATAACCATAATAAATATTTTCAATCTTTTTTTTTTGAAAAAATAAATATTTTCAATCTTAAATAAAATCAATTATTTCAATTTCAAAATATACTATAAATCTACCAAATCTAAATATTTACACTATATTAATCTCAAAATTCTCAAATTTATTCCAAAGATTTGACTCTAATATCTTAGATAAAAAGTATTTGTCAAGTATTATAATCTTAGGAGAGCTATTAAGAACAATTTGTAGATTTCAACAATACTAAGTATCCTCATTAGCCTAAAAATGAAATTTTATAATACTAAATAATACTAATAGAAGAACTTTTTTTTTTTTATTGAACTAAGGTGATGATAACAATTACATTGCGTTGCATGTTATAATCACTTTCAACTCTTGAATGATTTGATTATAATATAGTAGATACAAAGTATTTGTAGACATCATATTATACTAGATGCACTATGATTATCATGAGCAATTTGTTGATTTCAACAATCCTAAATATTTTCTACCAACTTCTCAAAAAAAAAAAAAAAAAAAAACTCTCTACTTATGAAGATAAAAAATATATCAAATCTTAAATTTTTATTTTTTATTTTTTAACACAAAACATATATTAATGTGGATTACTCCAAACAAAATTTAGTTTTATTGACAAAATTAAAATAGACATACAACAACCTAGGTTGTGTCAAAATGCTTGTAACGCCCCGTGCACTTTGGGCGTATTTAAATCCCGAGTTTAGAGTTGAAGGAAAAATATAAACTCTATTTTGGCTTGAACTTAGGGGTTTAATTTTAAACCAATGTGTTTGGGAATTTAACGTTATTAAATAAAAATCCCTCCCTAAGGTTTGTTAGGCTTGGTCTGAGTTGGTTTAGAAGCGTAAGCGTTATAATTTAGTTATATGCTGAATAATGGGTTTTAGTTGAGGGAATTCCTATTTTTAGGGCTTAAGGTTATTTGGAAAAAGAAAAGGAATTTTAAAAGAAAAGGATTAAGAGAAAAACCCTAGAGCTCTCCCTCTTCATCTCTTTTTCTCCTTCTTGCGTGAGGCAGCACACCCCCCCAAGCCGAGTTCGCACCGTCGCCGCCGTCTGGAGTCGCGCGTCTCCGTTCAGCCGCCGCTTGCAGTCGCTGCCACGTCGAATCGTGCAACCACCCTCCCTTCGTGAGCTCTCTCCGTGAGATCTCTCTCTCCCTCTCTGCGCCGTCTCTCCCTCTCGTGCTGCCGTCGACTCGTGTCGTCCCCGTTCAGATCGCGCCACCGCTAGCCTTTGTCGCACCATTGCCCGGCCAGTCTTCGTGTCGTCACCGCCCCTAGTCGAGCCGTCGCCGGGTGGGTTCCCTTCTCGCGCGGGTCTCTCTGTCCGTGCGTTCTTTGGCCGAGATAAGTAGTGGGTAAGCCTTTTCCCTTCCGTTCTTGTGGTTTAAGGCCGATCTAAGGTTTCTCTTGGTTTAGTGTTGATAGATCTCACGTGCCTAGCCATTCGGAGTCCCGTCGACCTCGTTTCAGCCGATTCTGCCTCTGTCCAGTAGCATTCTTGGTTGTTTTTGGTGATCGTTTGGCCTTAGGTCGCTCCGTTTGGTAAGTTTATGCTTTACCCACTCTTGGTTGAAGCTTAAATTTGATTACCCATTAGTTTTAGGTGCTGAAAAGTTTAATGGTGTTCAATTTTCTGATCTGCCGCGCCGTCTAAGTGTTCGATTAGGTTTGAATCACTTAAGCTTGATTACCCGCTGCCCAAGGACTATTCTAACGCATCGTTAGAGGTTTGATAAACCCGTCTAGCTCGAAAGTGAGTTCGTTTGGTAAGATTCCTTGTTGTCCCTTCGCTTTTAGCATTGTAGGTTGTTGTCCGTTAGCTGTGTTAGCCTTGGAATCTTGATTTTGAGGTTACCCATTGCATAGCTAGGTTCTTAGGTGTTGCCCCAACCCTTAAAGGTCCTAGAGCATGTTTTTAAATGAGTTGTCATGGTTGTTTTGGCTAGAATCAAGTAGTTTTCAAATGCCCAATAAGTCGCGTTGCCTTAGAATGTTTCTGTTCCTTTATAGGTTCTAAAGCATGGTTTAAATGCGCTTTTTCTTGCTGTTTGTAGCATATAAAGCATGTTAGATTAGATCTCTATTAATTGTCTTAGTCTTAGTAGCGTGTCTGATCCTTAGGAGTTCTTAGTGTGCTTCAGGTGGGTCGTTTACTTGCTGTCCAACGGTTGAAAAGCCTTATCTGGAGCCGTTTGGCGAACACCCATTGTCCGTTGTGCCTTAGACATGGTTGCCCATGGTCTAAAGGTTTTAGGTTTTCATTTTGGAGTACGTTTAAAGGTTGTCCAGCAAAGAAATGAGCTGGGTAAAGTGGTTTTGGCCCCTAGCAGCTTGTTAGGTTTTTCTTTCTTAGTTTAGTTTTTGATGGTAGCGTTTTTGGTTGTAGTTTGAGGTGCTTGTGGAGCTTGGTACAAGTGTTGCCTCGTTGGTATTTGGAAGCGTGTTTTGTAAGTAGTTTCTACTTGCTCGATCTTGTTTGATTGTGTGAAGCACCACGTTTGTTTATGTTTATCCTCGTTCATGTGTAAAGCATGTTTTGTTCTATATAAATGTACTGATGTGCTTGTGTGGATCATGTTCTGTTGTTTGTACTTGTTCTGAAATGCTTGTGCTGAGCATATTATGTTGTTTATATTTGTTGTGAAACACTTGAGATGAGCATGCCCTGTTTGGTGCTTGAGATAAGCATGTCTGGATGTGTTGTTGTTAAGCATGTGGTGTTGGGAGTCAAGCATGTTGGTTAGGCTAGCTTGTGACACGGGAAGTGTAGCATAAGTCTAGCGGTAGCGTTGCATGACGCGTAATTCATGTGTAGGTGCGCAGCGTGGCGCGTAATTCACGTGTTTGGTTTAGCGTAGCATGACGCGTAATGCATGCGAGTGGTTGTGTGGCATGGCGCGTAATGCATGTGAGAGGTTTGCTTAGCATGGCGCGTAATGCATGTGAGAGGTTTGCTTAGCATGGCGCGTAATGCATGCGAAAGGATTTGCGCAGTGTGGCGCGTAATGCACGTGTTGGTTTGCGCAGCATGGCGCGTAATTCATGTGTTAGGTGCAGAGCATGACACATAAATCATGTGTGGTCTAGTATAGTGTGAGTGCATAGTGTGGGAAGCATATGCATGATGTGGTTTTGGTGCTTGTGAGCATGTTGTTGATTTATTGCTTTAAGAGCATGATGAGTTTTACTGCTTTTGGAAGCCTGTTGTATGCGTGTGAGAAGCATGCTGATTGTAATTGTTTGATGACTGTGATCTGGCTCGTGTGAGCTACTTACCAGTACCGCGGTTGTACTGATACCCCCTTCCCCACCTTTTCCCCCAACATTTTAAATGTTGCAGGTATCGAGGATGATCTGAACCTTGGTGGCGAGGAGGAGAACTGCGAGGAAATATTCCTAGAGAGTTGCTTTCTGTTATGTTTTCTAGTTGCTTAGTTGGTAGTTTGAGCAGTCAAATTTGTAGTTCTATGATGGTGAGGGATTCACCTGAGAGAGGTTTATTTTCGAGTTTATGAACTAGACTTGTTATTTTGATTAAGTGTAATAAATGCTTTAGCTAGTGGTCTAGCTCTTTGCTAATAGAATGCTTTTATGATCCGCTGCATGATTTTAGCTCTGAATGTTGCCTTGAGGTATGTCCTGTCTAGAGGAGATAGGTTTGTGATCTGACTGTAGTTTGGTGGAGCTTGGTTGGATGCTTGTTTAGAAGTGTTATTGTTCTTTATCAGGTGTTTAAAATTTTTGGGATAATCCGTTTTACGCCGTTATGGTGTCGAAATTTTCGGTACATTCGGTCTAAGAGAAGTTATCCTAGTTGCTTATAAGTCTTGAGTGAATAGTAGCGTCGCTAGACTAGAGGTTAGAGAACCTGGGGTGTTACAATGCTTTTCTTCTCAAGCAAAATTGAATAGTAATCACAATCAAAATGTAGAAAACCCAAGACAAGGAAGAAAGGTGCTCAATTGTAAGCTTTGTGCATCCTCTAATTGGCTGGCATAAGATCACTTGGCAATTTCCACAGACCACAGATTGTTTGTGAATGATTAAATGTAATATGGTTATGTTAATGTATCTCACACAAGAATGAGTTAGGCGACTATACGAGACACCAGAGCATCTTTTCTCAAGTTTGTCGGAGGATTTGTTAATCAAGATTTTAGGAAGCTCAGATTTGAATTTGAATCTTCAAATCAGGAAAGATTTTTGGGTAGAAAATTTGTAATTATAGATTTTGTTATTTTAGAATTAGAATTTGGCGTTCAATTTAGTGAAAGGGTAAAAATGGAAGAAAAAAAAACAAAGAAAAAAAACAAAGAAAGAGGAATCCCCTCAAATCACACTAGCCATATTTCAATTGAAAAAAATTTTGGGCCATTTTTTCGAATGAGGGAGTAAATGTGGCCATTTAGTTCAATTTCCCATTTTTTTTTATTTCTTTGATTTTGAGCATACAAGCAATCGAGAATTCGTGAGAGGACTTAGCTGCACACAACTTCTCTTGAAAGATTGTTGTATCTTCGGAGTGGAGTGCAAGATAACTCAATGCTAGTGGTGGCACATCTTCTCTATGGACAACGTTTATTAATGTGTCTCAATCCAGATATCATAGTCGTTTCTTATGTCATATTTTGTTGGTGTTTTATTTACTAATGTATTTACATTGATTAATTCAGAAATTTCTATTCTCTAAATATTATTTCCAACAATTATAGAGAAGATGTGGATGAATTTTTCTGAAAATTTAGTATGACATAAATTATGTGCTCTTATTTTTATTGATTTTCATTTGATGTGAATTAAAATGAAAAATGGTTAGAACCATTGTTTCAAAGGAATTTTCATGTGGTCCTAGGATTGATTTTGCTTGGTTTTGAAAATTATTTGGTTAAGATTTTGGTTTCTGTTAATTGAACTTAACAGTTTTGGTTTCTGTGATACTATAAAGTAAATGCAGGTTTTGGATGTGTTGCACTATCCTTGTTCTGTTGAGTTACCATTAAAATTGTTTTTTGATGAAACAAGTGAAGGAATGGAATTCCGAATTCCGTTACCGAAAGCGTAATTGGACTGAATCATATTTTAATTTCATTTAACAAAATACTCATACATTGGCAAAAAGTTTAAGCAATGAGAAACATACTCTGAATTCAAGAACACCTTCTTGATTGTTCTTCAATGGCGATCACCACCATAAAGCCTTCCCCGCTATCCTCTGAGATTGGGAACGAGATTGTGGGATCTCTGAATCTCGAATTTGGGATGAACATATAAGAGAATTTTCATTCTCTCTTCTCTGTATTGAGAGAGAATTGAGAGAGTAAGAGAGATTTTGGGAGAGGGGAATTCTTCTAAATGAGGGTGATCCTCTATGACCCCCGATCTACGTGAGGCTGATGACCACTCCTCAAATTGGGGAGTTGGTTATTTAATTAATTCATTATAATATAAATTAATTAAATGAACATTAATTAATTAAAACATTTAATTAATTAACTATATATAATTAAACATCTCATATTTAATTATATATATGTGCATTAAATCATATTAAATGCACAACCCTCACATGATATATAGTTTCAATTAAAATTAATTAAATCACATTTAATTAAATTAATTAAACTACACGATTAATTAATTCATAATTAATTAATTCTTTGACCAATTAAATATCACATATTTAATTAATCAAACATTTTTTTTTGACAATTTAATTAATCAAACATTTGAATCATATTCAAATGTGCATCTCTCATATAACCTATAGTTTTAATATGAATCCAATTCACATTAAAATATAGTTATTAATTTAATTAAATCACATTTAACTAATAAATTAAATTGAACAATCAATTAATTCAAAATTAACTAATCTTATAATTAGTTAAATATCAATCATATTTAATTCATTACATATTAGAATCATATTCTAATATATCTCTCATATATTATAGTTTAATTAAATCACATTTAATTAGACTAATTGAATAATTAATTAATTCACAATTAATTAATTTATTCACTAATTAAATATCACATATTTAATTAGTTATAAATTTGAACTCTTTCAAATATAATTCTCTCAATTTAATAAAGTTTAATCATAAATTGAACTTTATATTGTAATGTATCAACATACATTATATTAATTGTACTTCATACAATTAACTTGATTCCCAAATTGAATTTGAACAATTCAAATTCTTTTCAAGATAAATTGTTCCAAATTACTCTTTACGAGCTAGCAGGGGGACCTAATGGACCTACAGATTAGAAACTCCAATGATATGAGGTTAACTGACTAAACTCATTAATTGAGTTACCCAATATTCATTAACTGTGGGTCACTCCACTAAAGACCTACAACTGCACTTTTCTCACTGTAGAATGTTTCTGTGTCCACGGATATTGACCAATATCGGTAAGTCAATCCTTCACGAGTGTCCGTAACAACAGCTGGGTCAAATTTCCGTTTTACCCCTGTGTTACCTCTGGCTCCTTAAGTACTAGTGCTTCTCTAATGAACAACATGTTTATGGTCCAACCAGTAAACAGAAAATCCCTCTCGGGCCAATGAGAGGGGCGAGATCCCTTTGTTCAAGACCCAGAGTCACCACTTAAGGGAACACTCATCTACTTCTCCTAAAAGTGGGAAGGAGTGAATTTCATCTTGTGTTGTCATGTCCCTAGCCCCCCCCCACTCGATCTTGTCCCCAAGAAGGTAGGCTAATTGAGTCGGCGTGCAGGCCACTCTCACCCATACTAATCAAAGGACAATCCCTCGTGAGAAGGAGTTCATGACACACTCAGGATTAAGACTGAGTTACCTAGGTCATCCTATTGAAACAGTAACCTAACTAGTTAACGGGGTTACATCTGGTGGTTTACTATTTCGTGGTCCGGTCTTATGCAAACTCATTGCATAGGATACCCCCACTCACATGTCTCCTACATGGACGCCTTGGATCAATACGTCTGTATCGAATACAAAGCGGGTTGTATCACATTGTGTTACCAGGATAAGGTACCCAACCTTATCCTTGTACTATAGACCTTTTAGGTTGTTACTTGAACATTGATCCCCGTATGTCCCCACATACTAGTTCAAGTTACATATAAACAACCTTGGATCTTAGTTTATTGGATTTGGGTTATATTGTGCAATTTTAGACTTAAATTAACAATAGCACTTTATTGACATAAATCTCAATAACACTTTATTGATACAAGTGTATAATTCGTTAACATTCACTATCTACGAGTTTTATAACATAAAACCCAACAACAAGAATTGGTATGAGGATTCGAAAGAATGAAAAGCCTTTACCAAAGAAGAACCATTATGAAATGAAAGTGCAAGCATATCTTGGAAGAAAATTGATGATTGCGAGGGACTCTTGGAGGAGTTCAGCATTCGTGAGGCGGACATCATTGACGATCGAGTGGATCAACAGTTTGGTGTCTTTAATGACAGAGACTATTTGCAGGTCAAGGTAAAGAGAAGAAGTGATGATATCAAGGCATAATCACTGTCTCTAGTTACAAAGATTTTTAATTTGAGGAAGCCACACAAATGGTTGATGCTTTCCGTCGCATTGGATGGTGGTTGGAGGTTTCCTTGATTTCATCATCAATCTTCTTTCAATTTTTTTATTATTATTATATGAGTGATTGTTCATAGTGAATTATGTGTGGCATTCTAATAATTTTGTTGGTAGTTGTTGTGAGACTCGTCTTCAACAGTTAAGTTATTTAAAATTCATTCAATTGAAGATGTTTAGACGAAATGTTCTACAAATACAGCTTAAATTGTAAGATTTTACGAATAGAATTAAAATGAATTTTATACAAGAATTTAGAAGTGTGTTGACGTTGTGGCATATATGGTGACAAATTATTAGCATTGAGATTTGATAATATATGTTTATATATGATTAATGTGTTGCTTCATTTTGATTTTATTAAAATCTTTTAGTTCCATAGATATTTTCTATCTTCTCCTATCTAGAAGATGTTGATATCTAATTGAATCTCAAGGCTGAATCTATCTCAATATTTTGTTTATTATTATTATTATTATTTAGAAGAATTGAGTTTAAATTTATTTGATGATTTAGCAATTTTATTCCGTTGCTATTTAAGCATGAGATTCCGTACATATTTAATAAGGGTATATATTTGTTCTTTTATTAAACAAGCTGTTTCATTGAGGTAAGAATGATTTTTGTATTATTTTGCAAATCTCAAGTTGCAATTATAGTGATCAATTAGGCAAGCTTATTTATCATGTTACCATGTATGGAACTAATGTTCCTGTAGCAGCCCAAATTTGTTATTTTTTTTAAAAAGAGGGAATGGGCTAAAAGCCCGGTCAAAGGGGGTGAGTGGGGGGAATTTCCCCCCCACATTTTCGGTCAATTTGATCGGTTTAAAAAAAATGGAATTTCTTCTTCTCCCCGAAGGTCTCTCTCTCCCTCACCGCATTCTCTCTCTCTATCTTAGCTCTCTCTTTCTCGTCTGCGCGCAGCTCGCTGCCATACACCGCCCCCTCCGTCGATCTTCGTCGCCTCACGCCGCACTCCGTCGATCTTCGTCGCCTCACGCTGCGTCGTCGCCGATCTGCAACCTCGCTGCCACAACGTCCAGATCTGTTTGTTTTCTTTGTCGTTCAGATCTGATCACCGTTGTCGCTGCCTTGAGACAAATAGCCACACTCCTCTTGAACGTTCGACGATTACAACTGGTGGGTAAGGAGTTTGTAGTTCAGATACATTGGTCTTTTGTGCCTTAAATGGGATACCGATTGATGTCGTGTGTTAATCTAAGGTACCCAAGGTAGTTGTTGATCGAATCATTAAAGGCGGAGCGTAATTTGGAAACTGGACAACAAGCAGTAGTTTCATTTGGGTGAGTTTTCGACCCTCTCAAGTATTGTGTTTTAGGAAATTTATTGAGATTGGTATGCCTTTGATGTGAGACCCTTATATGTGTGTATTAGATCACTTTTTTTCGCAAAACGTGGTTGGCGATATATCAAATTGTTCGGTGTTTTTCAATCAAGCTTAGTTACCTCAAGGTAAGTTAACTCGCTGAAAATTAAACTGTAATTGTGCTTGGATATGACAATTGTGCTTTTGGCATGAGTTTATGTTATATGTTTGAGCTGAGACTGAGATGATGCGTATGCTGTTGAATTCAAGAATTTGGATGTTGTGTACTTGTGCTATGGGATAAACGTGAGTGCGTTTGTGGTATCTTGTGGTTGGCTGGCAATGTAAGTAGACAACTAGAAGTCATGTTTTCTATGAATAGAAGTGTGGAATGCCGGTTGTGTTTCCTGTATTTGACTGAGTTGGGATGGTGCTTACTGGTCTTGTCAGTTAGTATATTTTGGGGGAATGAGTCCCATTGGTTAGGTTGCAGATGAAGTTAACCTGGGTGCTAATAGGCCTTAAAGGGAAAAGGAGTAAGGAAGGGAAAAAAATAGGCTAGTTGCTCTAGTAGGGGGTCGTGTCAATTAAACACCTAGGATTGAGATGTATTAGATTGAAATGAGGAGCTAAATGGACGAGACTTGGCTTCGCAGACTAGGTGTCATTTACTAACTGTGGAAGTTAATTTCCGACTTAAAACCCATGGGCGCCCCACCAGTGAAATGGTAGTTAGTGCATTATGCACACAATAGTGCCTTGATGGGTGAGACTTGGCTCCACTGACTGGGTGCCTTCTACCATCAGTAAGAGTAGAGATCTCCCAAAATACCCACCTGTGCACCTTCAGTGAGTTGGCAATTTTTTTTAGGTGAGTTAATTGATCACTAGACCCATACTACAAGATGAATGAAATGAAATGAATGGAAATGAGATGACATAACCTTTAGGCCCTTAGCTCGAATAATATTTTGAAACCTTGGTTGTTGCCTGTCCAGCAACGTTGTTACTTACTGAGTATTTTTCTTAAATACTCATTCTTTTCCCTAACATGTAATTGCAGGTAAAGGCAATGGTGTACAGAACGCGTGACAGGGTGCTGCTGAATGAGCCATGATTTTCCTTAGTATAGACTTTCGCATTTTATGTTTTCAAATTTCTTCTCTTGAACTTGTTATGTGATATTTTAAGATTTATTCCGTTTTAAGACTTTTGCTTGAATGGCTAAAAATTTCTTCTTGTTCTGTTTTAACTGGGATCCCAGGCTGAAAAGTTTCACGTACTTTCTAAGCATGTTTTACTTTAAGTGTCGTTTCATCGCTATTCTTAAAAGTAAATGAAATGCATGTGGTAATGACCCTAGGATCTAGGCACGAAATGTAGCGTTGTTACAGTTCCTTTGGAATATTATTGATATTATTATTAACAAAGCTTATGTGACATTACTGATAAAGTTTAAAGTTGTTGGTTATACAGCTTGAACTTGTGAAGCTAACGAAGGTTGAGGTAGTGAGGTATTTTTATTGATAATTTGAGTGTATGACCCTAGATCTCAAATTGCAATGTTTAAGAGAAGTATTTCACTTCTATTCATTTTCATGAAATTGAAAATTAAAACTATTGCTATTAATTGAGTTTGAGCTATTATATTATTATTTGCTTACTAAATGTGTAAAATTTCAATTATATGTGGAGCTTGTAGAAATTGGTGGTAGTTTAAAATTTTGTCCATACATGCAAAGTGTGTTGCAAAAAGCAAGGGTATTGTTAGATCTTGTTGATCTTGATGGCTAATTATGTTTGTATATTTTCATTTGATTGAAAATATGTTCATAATGAATATTTTATGGAGCATGTCTATGATCTTGAAAAATGGAAATAAAACTGGACGTTAAATAGTGGATGATTGTTCTTTTTAATAATATTCATAGACACGAGCTTTAATTGGTTAAATTGTGAATGCATGTTATTGAGATGTTTCATGTATTGTTGTATATATATAAAGATCCATCTCTGTTGATTGATTATTTATGGTGTTATATGATTTTGCTATTTAAATATCTCATAGCCAAAGAAAATTAAGACGACTTACTGTAAGGGACTGCTGCGAAGGACTACTGTGGTGTGTGGTCCCGGTAGTAAATCTCGAGATGAGTAGTAAATCCATTGGTCAGCATACCTTGCCTTCACGCCTGATAAAGTGATTCGACATAGTTTTCAAGACTGTCAAACAAGGACAACAATTATCATCTTTACTAAAGCAAATTTAATAAAGGGATACGATAAAAGATCGTGGAGGAGTGAATAGTGTGTAAAATTATTGTACCTTTTTGAATAGTGTGTAAAATTATTGTAGAGAATCTTTTACTTTTCGTACCTTTCGTCTTTTCTTATTATTGTATTGTAATTATTGTATCTTTTGTCATATCAATCCAGTCAGGGGTCCTGTCCTATCGGATTGATTCTTATCTTTTAATTTTTCGTTTTCAATTGTAATTTCAAATTCGGAGTCTATACAAGGCTTAGATATTGTAATCAAAGGGCACCATTTTGATCTTATTTCAGATCTTTGGTCTTCAGTGTAATTTTGGAAAAAGGTTTTTCTCTTTGTTTTGTTTTTTAGGGAAAGAAAATCATTTTTCAATGCTTCCTTATTGATTGAAAATCCTTCAATAAGGACATTCAATTGACTAGCAAACACATATCGATTATCCATGTCTGTTTGCGTTGGTGATTGTGGTTGATCTTCATATCGAACATTTGCCACATTTTGCTCTATATCGACTGATTTCACTCTTAATGAGTTAGACCGATCGGTATAGAATTTGGATTCAATTTCTGAAGAAATTTCAGAAGTACTAGGTCTTGAGGACATGAATTCCTTGACCTTTGAAGACTCTGGTTCTCCAGAAAATTTGACTTCTACCGATCCATCAGTATGTTCAATAACTTGGGCAAGGTTTGATTTTCTTTTTGGTGGAGTAAAAGCTTCAGTCAGTTTCCATGTTGGATTCCCAGTGATCTGTTCCCATGATAAACTTTTAGGAACAGTAATTGATGATTTATCAAGATTTGCTTCCAAGAGGATTGTAGACCCTTTTGGAGAAGATCTCAAAGCTCTTGGGGAGATGTTTGTATTCATGAGTTTGTAATATATTTTGAAAATCATTATAGCTGAATGAGATTCTTCTTGAATATCAACATTTTTTTAATAGACATCTACTATAAGGGAAGATAGAATGCTATGATCTTTTAAAGATGAGGTGAAATTTGGATAACAATTGAAGAAGATTGGCCCCTTTTCGAGATTAGATTGAACAATCCCTAAAAGAGAGTTTGAGAAATTCAAATGCCTCTTATCTCTTAAAGAGACAAGGATAGGGATATCTAGATCGAGTCTGAATAAGGGTTTGATAGCAATTTGAACTAATCCTATGTGAAGATAGTTGAATTCTTCACGGTGTTTTAAGATAAACTTTTTTGAAAAAAAGGTTTATAGATTCTCGTTCATTGTTTATAGGAATGTTTTTGTAACGACCCTACATTTCGTGCCTAGATCCTAGGATCATTACCACATGCATTTCGTTTCAATTACAAAGATTGACGAATGAACAACATTTAGAGCAAAACAAGCTTGGAAAACATTCAAGAATACTTTTCAGCCTGGGATCCCAGTTAAAACAGAACAACTAAAAACCTTAAAACATTTCAACAAAGATCTCAAAATATAATAAGTCCTAAAACAACTTATGTCAATTGCAAGAAAAGAAGAGGTTCGAAAGCATATTAAGCGGAAGTCTATCCTAAGGAAATCCATGGCTCGCCTAGCAAAATTCTGTCACTCGTTTTATACACCTTTGCCTTTACCTGCAATTACATGTTAGGGAAAAGAATGAGTATTTAAGAAAATACTCAGTAAGTAATAATACTGCTAGCCATGCAAGAGTCAAAGAACCAAGAAGTTATTCGGGCTAAGGGCCTAAGGGTGGAGTCATCTCATTCCATTCCATCTCATTTCTTTTCATTCTATCTTAGTTCATTTCATTATGTAGTTCGGGTCTTGTGATCAATTAATTCACCTATATAAGTTTGCCAACTTATTGGAGGTGCACAGGTGGGTATTTTGGGAGATCTCTACTCCTACGGATGGTAGAAGGCACCCAGTTAGTGGAGCTAAGTCTCACCCCTCAAGGCACTAACGTGCGCGTAGCACTCAAAACTACCATTTCACTGGTGGGGCGTTCATGGGTTTAAGTCGGAAATTAACTTCCACAGTTAGTAAATGGCACCTAGTCTACGAAGCCAAGTCTCGCCCAATTAGCCCGTCATTTCAGTCTAATACATCTCAGTCCTAGGTGTTTAATTGACACGACCCCCTACTAAGGCAACTAACATATTCCTTTCCCTTTCTTACTCCTTTTCCCTTTAAGGCCTCTTAACACTCTGGCTAACTCTTAACTGCAACCTATTTAATAAAAATTCTCTTCTTTTTCAGGAATTACTGACCATATTCACCATCCCAACTCAATCAGTTTCAAGAACAAGCAACAAGAATGACAATTACCTACACCCCTAAACAGAGCACCCACAAACTTCCCGCTGTCTACATACATTGCCAACCAACTTATAAAATATAACAATCAAGCACTCTCACCTATCCCATAGCACAAGAACACAACAGCCAAATACTTGAAAACAAACGCATTCATAGCATCTCAGTCTCAACTCAAATATATGATACAAACTCATGCCAGAAGTACAACTGTCATTTCAATGCATAAATATTTCATTCCAATACAACAAGTTATCTTACCTTAACAACTCAGGACAAATACAACAGCTTGGCCCACAGATCTTTCTAGCAATTCCACAATTCCTAATAATTTAACTGAAGGGTTGAAATCCCTTTTGCAGCGGAAACAATCAAGACCTTTCTCGAATTAAATTTCAATTATAGAAAAAACCGGTACGTTGGCAAATCAATTCAGAAACAAATTTCTAAATTAAAACGATTAAGCATGCAAAAATTATTCAATATCAAGAACACTTACTTGGATTTTCGAAGAATACAGCACGATGCTCCAAGATTATTCTCGTTCTTGATCTTCCAATCGACACCACCATTATGGATCACCCACTATCCTCTAGGATCGCTGAGATATGGCTTGTGAGAACCCAAATTCAGTCTTGGAAGGGAATTTTCAGCAAGGTTCTTGCTGATTTTTTGAGAGAGGAAGAGAGAACACTTTCTTTCTCTGTGTAATTCGTGTAAGTGAGAGGAATGATAGATCAGTTGGGAACTCCCTATCCCCTGTACGATAAGTGGGGAGGGAGTTATCTCCCTACTAGATCTAGACCGTTAGATCTTAATCAAAACGATCTCGGCCATTAAATAATAAATATTTAATTAATTAATTAATTATAATTAATTTAATCAAATTAAATGAATTATAATATATAGTTTTTAATTCAATTTGAATCATATTCAATTAAATTAAATTGGCCATTCAATTAATTCTAAATTAATCGATCCCACATTAATTAAATATCAAATATTTAATTAATTTTATAATTGAATCATATTCAATTTAATTTCTCTCATTTAACCTATAGTTTTAATGTGCATCAAAATGTACATCAATATAAACTATAGTTTTAATTTGATTAAATCACATTTAACCTAATTAAAATTAAATTATTTAATTCCCCAATTAATTAATTCATGAATTAATTAAATATCACATATTTAATTAAATTCATAATTCTCTCATTAATTAATTTTGAATCATATCCAAAATTAATTTTATTATAAAGTTTAATTCATTAATTAAACTTATACCATAATGTATCTCCATACATTATATTAATTGCATCAAAATACAATTAACTTATATTCCCTTTAATAATCAAGACTATATTATCTCAGAACCCGTTATGAGCTAGCAGGTGGACCTAATGGACCTACAGATCAGAAGCTCCAACGATACGAGATTGATCAGCTAAACTCATTAACCGAGTCAATCAACATTCGTTAACTGTGGGTCACTCCACTAAAGATCCACAACTGCACTCTTCTCACTGTAGAATATTTCTGTGTCCACGGATATCGACCAATGCAGTAAGTCAATCCTTCACGTGTGTTCGTAACACCAGCTGGGTCAAATTACCGTTTTACCCCTGGGTTACCTCTGGATCCTTAAGTACCACTGATCCCTCTAATGAACAATTTGTTTAGGGTCCAACCTCTAAACAAGAGTTCCTCTCGGGCCAGGAGAGGACGGTGCACCTTTGTTCAAGACCCGGAATCAGCCCTTAAGGGAACACACATCTACTTGCCCCAATAGGGGAAGGAGTGAATTCCATCTTGTATTGTCATGTCCCCAGCCCCCCAATCAGTCTTGTCCCCAAGAAGGTAGGCTTATTGAGTCGGCGTACTGGCCACTCTCACCCGTACTAATCAAAGGACAATCCCTCGTGAGAAAGAGTTCATGACACACTCAGGATTAAGATCGAGTTACCTAGGTCATCCTATTGAAACAGTAACCTAACTAGTTAACGGTGTTACATCTAGTGGTTTACTATTTCGTGGTCCGGTCTTATGCAAACTCATTGCATAGGATACCCCCGCTCGCATGTCTCCTACATGGACGCCTTGGATCAATACGTCTGTATCGAATACAAAGCGGGCCGTATCACATAGTGTTACCAGGATAAGGTACCCAGCCTTATCCCTATACTATAGACCTTTTAGGTTGTTACTTGAACACTGATCCCCGTATGTCCCCACATACTAGTCCAAGTCTCATGTAAACAACCTTGGATCTTAGTTTATTGGATTTGGGTCATATTGTGCAATTCTAGACTTAATATGACAATAACACTTTATTGCATAAACCTCAATAACACTTTATAGACACAAGTGTATAATTCGTTAATCATTCACTATCTACGAGTTTTAGGACATAAAACCCAACATTAACAACACTCAGATCTAACACAGTATAACCACAACAAGAACACCGAAGCTTAAACCAACAGAATTCCTTACGCAACAAATTCTTTAGGAGCAAAGCTGAAAATCGAACGACGGCGACGAATAGATCTGAAAAGCGACGAACAAACTTGAACAACGACAACCACAGATCTGGAAGAATGGACAAGACCGAGGGCGACAATGGTTGCTCATGGCTGTTGCAGTAAAGAGGGAGATTGTGAGAGTGAGGTCGAAAGAGAGAGAGACTGACCGAAGGAGAAAAAGACACGACGACGGCGTGACGTTCTGGGCGACGGCGGACCTACAACCCGAGAGAGAGAGAGAGAAACGTGAGGCCGAGCGGGATTTAAACGGGAGAGAGAAAAGGACAGGGAGTTACCGGCGACAGAGAGAGACGATGGCGGTGCGGCTGAACTCGACGGGGAATGACGGCGCGACAGCGAGGGGTGACGGAGGAGGCGGCGCTGGCGATTCGACGTGCTGAGAGAGAGAGAGCTGAGTTAGAGAGAGACAGAGACGAGAGAGAGGGGGTTGAGCACTCACTGGCAGGCGACCAGACGACGATGTGAGGCGTTTCGACGTGCGGCGGCAGTCTGCTCAGAGAAGGCGGCGGCGACACTATCGTGTTGCAGACGAAAGAGAGAGAGAGTTGAGATGGAGAGAGATTGTGGTGAGGGAGAGAGAGAGAATCGGGGGAAGAAGAAGGAATATCTGAAAAAATCTTTTTTTTTTCAACAGTCAGATTGACCGAAAATGTGGGGGGAAAATCTCCCCCCACTCATCCCATTTCGACCGGCTAAAAAAAGCCATTTCCCTCATTTTTTTTTTTAAAAAAAACAAAGTGGCTGTTACAGTTTTTCTCAGAGAACTTTATACAGTTTCTTTGAGAGAAATTGAAGATGCTATGGTAATAGATGGTTTTTGGATCTACTTTTGGAATATTCCATTGTTGGAGTTTGTCTTCAATTTTGGCTATTGAAAGCTCTTGATTGGTGGACTTGGTTTTTGAAAACAAGGTAGAAGATTGATCCTAAAACCAATAAACTTCTAGGTAGAAGTATGTGTGTATAAGCTTAATTTTCAAAAACCAAATACCAAATGGTTATCAAACGGGGCCTAAATGATTTATGATTCTAGCTAGAAGAATTACCTTTTTTTCCCCTAGTTTCATCTTGCTCCAGTTCCATCGATTCTCTAATGGATAGTGTTTTATGATTCTAGCTAGTGTTTTATGATCTCATCATGTAAAACCCCTTCTTGGGGTATCAAGAAGGTGGGTATCCTATTATCCAAGCTCTGAACCAACACTACTTCCAGGAAATCATTTATATATATACAAACTTAGGGCCCGTTTGGAATACATTTTAATATAAATGTTTTTCAAAAATTCATTTTTAAAAAAATATTTTGTATAAAAATTGTTTAGAATTTAAACACTCATATGTTTGGTTGCATTTTCTCATGAGTGTTTGTATACACAAGTTATTGTATACTTAAAAGGTCTTTTTAAAAAAGTTGGTTTCTTTCATAATAGTCTATTTATCAATCTCATTTTCTAATAAGTCATTTTTAGTGGTTGCCAAACAATATAATTTTTCAAAATGATTTTTTTTTTCAAAATTAAACACTTGAAAAGTTAAAACAAACACACTCTTAATCAGGAGAATTGCACACTCTTGCACTTTTTACTATTGAGTGCCTGTGAATTACATATGGTGTAAGAGTGTTCTCAACTCCCCGGTTGAATGTGTTCCAAAGATAGAAAACTTAATGGACAATAGTCCGGCCACCCACATCCATGTGAATCAAAGAACACACTCACATAAGTAGGAGTTCTCATAACACATTTAGTACTAAGATTAAATGAATACATGATCATCCTTGTAACGCCCCGCGTTTCAAAGTAAAGTCATTTTGAAATATTTTGGATAAACTATTGAGTCCAAATTGGAATTAAGTGCATGAAATCAAATAAAATTATTTAAGTGCGGAACTTTGGTTTAGGAATCAAATTCTTGAACTCAATCTCGTAAATATGGAAATTCAATTACCCATTGTTTTCCTCATTTTTTTGAAAGGAATTAAGGCCTTAATTAGAGTTTTAAAGATTGGGTTAAATAAAAGGGGTCTTATTTTGGATGAAGTAAAGGAAAAGAAAAGGCAAAGTTGGAAGTCCTAATTTCACAACCCTCTCATTCTCTTTCACCTCTCTTTTGCGCCGTCAGAACCCAACCCCTCTCCTCCTTCTTCTTCACGCCACAAGCCAGCCTTGTGCAACCATCTTCCTCACTCGCATAGCAAACCCACAACCATCGAATTCTTCCTCTTCTCCCGTCGGCTCTCTCTCTTCCCTCTTGTCCCAGTCGCGCGCTGCCCTTTCCCACGTTCCTCTCTTCCGTCACACATCTCCTCCCATAAGACCCACGGGCAAGGATCGCACAAGCTGTCTCCCTCTCGATTTCATCCTTCTCCTCCGACAACTCACCCACGCTAATCTCTTCTTTTCCTGCGAGTTCCCTCTCCCAGTGAGCAGGCCCACTCTCTACGGCGACGTGAATGACGGAGCGTGGACAGTAACCCACGAACCCAAGCTGTTCTAGCTTCGTCTCTAGTACCAACAGGCCGACAACTCGCGGATTGAACCCCAACACACCTTATGTGCGTGTTTCAACTAGTAGTGGTGACTTTTTCCCCCTTTTTGGTAAGGTTTAGCATTTACCCATGCTCATTTGATTTAGATCTAAGTAACCCACTCCTTAATGACACCGAATTTGCAGGTCTTATTATCTTTGAGTGTCGAACAACAAACACTTAGTTCCGTTTGCAGAAGTTGAGTAAGTTTCGACACCTTATAAAACTGTTTGGAGTCAATTAAAGTGTTTCAGGATTGTCTCTAACCTTTGGGAAACCTCTGTCTATAGTTTCGAGCTCATTGAACCCCTACGAACACCAACCATCAAGTGATTGGGCTGTTTGGTAAGTTTCAGGTGAGTGACAGCAAGAATAAGGCTTTCTTGGACTTGAGTATGTGTTGTAAATGAGTCTCTAAGCCTTGGGTACTCTTTCTTGTAGGTTAAGTTTGATTTTGAAGTGTTCAAAGTATGTTACTACCCATGGAACTCCCTTATAACAAGGTTCAAGCGAGTTTTAGAGTGCTTGAATCGAGCTTAAGGTTGGTTTTGGGGTAAGAAGGTTCTTTCTAGTTCTCTCTCAACTTAGGTTAAGGTTGTCAAACTGAGTCCTAACTTCTAGGCCTTATCTTTCTTATTTCAGGAAGCGTTAGGATTACTTAGGAGCACTTTAGAGCGTAGTAAGTGGAATTCTATCTGTTGGGTCTGTTTGTTTGTATGCTAACATGGATTGTGCATTGTTGCTCAGTTTAGTTTATTTGGTGTATATATATGTTTGTTGTTTGTTCTTGACAAAGTATTGAACATGTTGAACTGATGTGTTGAACTGTCATATTGAATTATGCGTGGATGCTGTTTTGTTTTGTTATGATTGACTGTAAAGCATGAGTATAATGTAGAGGATGTGATGCTCACTGTATGTGTTTTGTGACATCGAATGGTTTAGAAAGTATGTGTGGAATGTGCATTTTGAGCTGTGAGAATGACAATGGCATAAAAACATGGTCTAGAAGCTTGATGAGTAGGATTCATGCATTCTAGTGAGATTGTGAGATCAGAGGATCGTGTGTGTTGTAAAGGAAAGTTGGGTGAATACCAGGTGCCTCGGGTAAAAATGGTCGAGGGGTGGTATGTCACCAATGGATTAAGAGGAGCATCGGGTGCCTTGGGTAATATGGCCAAGGGGCGATGTGATGAGTCTATACGTTATGAAAGTCATCGGGTGCCTTGGATAATATGGCCAAGGGGCGATGTACGGTTTGATTGTGAAGGCATCGGGTGCCTTGGGTAATATGGCCAAGGGGCGATGCACAGTTCGAGGCCTTGGGTAATATGGTCAATGGTCGAACGCTGAACGTCATAGAGAAATGTTGAGGCCCTGGGTAATATGGTCAGGGGTCGGCGTGACTCGAAGGAATCAGTCTCAGAGAGCCTATGAGGGCTACGAGTATTGAGTGAGCATGGCATGGTGCGGAATCCATGTGTTAGGTGCATCATTAGTTGCACGTTTACATAGTTGAGCATGTTGCGATATGTATGATGTTCACCTTGTATATAAGGCATGATAATGTGATTGTAAAACATGATTTTGCTATGTATGATGTATGATGCTTGATGGCTCTTCAGGTGTGAGCCACTTACTCAGTACCGTGGTTTTGTACTGACCCACTAACAGTAGTAAGTTTCACTTAACCATTTGATCTCTAGGCATTTTTCTATATTAGATCTAGGAAATTTTATATTAAATTAGCATGCTTGTTGCCTTTTTACAGAAGGTTTTATTTGATCTAATTTACTGTAATTTTTTTCGTCGTACCGATATTCAAATCGATAATTTAATTAGGTTTGATCTATGATAAGTCTTCTGCTGCGTGGGGCTTTAATCCCTACAATTGGTATCAGAGTCATCCCAATTTTAAACTTATGATTTAGAATTTGCGATTGGCTTGTAGGTGGGATTAGAATGCATAATGTATGTTAATTTGCTATGAACTAGAGGTTTCTTGGCCTTAGATTTACAATTTTTTGACTCGATCAAATGTAAAGGCCTCTGCGTTTTTGGGCGTTAAATTGTAAATTTTGAGTCTCTATAAGTTCGAGTCTAGTATAGGCTGAAGAACGATGAAGATCAAGATTAAATTTGGCCAAAAACGGCAGAAAACGGCGGCTGGAAGAGAAAAAAAAGGCAAAAAAGCGCGTCTGAGGTGAGGGTTGATGTCAGCGAGGGACACGCAGTCCAGGTTCGAGCTGTTCAGTTTGTTTTGGCATCCGGTTTGTTTTTTTTTGCACGCGGTTAAGCTCCTTG